>CM060926.1:553057720-553587720 GCA_030737875.1 Allium sativum | reverse complement strand
CTTAAGAATATCATTTCACATGGGAAAATTATGTGCAGAAAGCGGTAACTAACAGAGATTTATAGTGGTTCGGTCCGTGAAGGGACTACGTCTGCTTTGAAGGAGTTTGCTGGCATTTTATTCACAATAATGAGTTACAAGCATTTAACTTCATCATAGCATTCGCTTACAAGTGTTTCCATGTATTCTGGAGTCATATCCTAATTCTTGGAAAAAAAGTAACTTTATGCTTCTTCTTCCTTAAGAACTAGGCTGCCATTAATGAGTTCTAGAAGCTTGAGGAGAAGTCAAATCAGCAAAAATCCCACCCTTGTAAAGATGAGCAAGGGGATATTTATAGGTAGTAGGGTAGGGCGGAGTAGGTAAGAGTTGGGGACCACACAATAGAAAATTGCATCCAAAAAGTGTGCATACTAGAAAATCACATCACACAATCACTACAAGAAAAATTGCAAATGCAAGAAAAGGTGTTTTCACTCATAATATAAATGTGACAAAAAAAAATTCACTTCCCCGCCTAAGAAAAAATAGTCTATGTGGTCCAAAATAAATGCGACCACCTATTTTCTATTCCTTTTTTGTTCATACTTCGAAATTTTTAACCCTCGTTCCCTTCCCCTAAATCCCTTTACCGAAGAAATTCCCTTTCCCCCAAATCTCTCTACCGAAGAAATCGCACCTATTAATTTTCCTCATGTCATTGTCAACTCCGTCGTACAACAGCATCGCAGAAGCTATCGAAAATCTCTGCTCGCGGTATAGGTAAATTTAAGTTTGAATTCTTTAACTCGATTTCGTGATTCTATTCGGATTGTGTATGAAATATTTGAATGCATGTTATTTTCTCATCTCCTATCTTGCTAGGTTTTAGTTATGGTATAGCTGATTAACTCTAATAGTAATCATTCATTGATTTGTATTTCATCCTTTTTGGTTTTCTCATCTCCTATCTTGCAAGGGCTCTGTTATGGTATAATTGCCTGATTTTCATGTTTTATTTGGATGCTTTTATGATAGGCTATTTTGATGATTGTTATTATTATGGATCATGTGACAGTTTATGTTGTATATGCTACAACATTTTGATTTAAACTCTTTAATTAAATAGAAAATGTGTTTCAAAACTAAAATCAATTGTTCTTGAATTTAACTGTATATTTATCATTATTACAAAAAAATTAACGTACAAATTTCAATGACATTATGTTGTACGCTTTAGATGTGATGGAATTCTCCTTAATTATGGGGAGTAACGAGACATGAAAACCATTCAGGCGTTTTGAAATAAACAACCTTTCATGTCTTATATGTGAATCTAGGATCTATGAGATCTGGTTAATGTACAATGATAATCTGATATCATGTATGGTGTACATGGGTATAAGTGTACTTAAATTCAAGGTTAATTCATTTTTTCCCTTTTTTGAATGGTTCATTTCGATATGAAATATTTTGGACAAATTTGGCCCTCCGTTTGTCGAATTCCCGGCTTCGTCCCTTGAAACGACCCGCAAATCCGACTATCTGAGTTGACTAAATACACCACACGTCCAACCCAAATAACACAGAAATACGACTCATTATTAGAAAGAAGATAGAGGGTGAGAATAGATAAGATAGAAAACTTAGAATAGGAGAAAAACGAAGATCACAACTCACAGCGGAACGAAAAAAATATATTATATAACATAAGCTTTGAAATACAAATCTGTTCTGTACATATATACATACCATCATCAGAGTACACATAACATTTGATTCAGCGGAAGTAACTCGAAATAACTAACGTTGAAGCCTCCTGCTTCAAGCTCCTCCAAGTGTATCTGTAAAAGCCTGAAACACTTGACTGCCCGTACAAATTTGGGCACCCAAGAGTTTAGGAAAAACAAAACAAAATAAACTCTGGGTCAGTCATGGGACTGGTGTGAGTAAACTCCAACCACTTGTTTAACTTTCAAAAACTCTTTTCGAAAGAAAAGATAATAGTAAGACCAGCCCACACATAAACACGGACGGTTTTTACCTTACTATAACCCAAAACACTTTGATATCAAATCCAGTGATATTATAATAATGTCTACATCAAGTAAATAACCAAATAGCAGAACGCTTGCATCTCACGCTCCACATATATAGTATAAAATCAAAAACCGCATGGCGCTTATTGGAGATTGGATTTCTAACATGACAAGGTATGGAACCACCTTCCGACTGTGTATCTCTAGAGACGAATACACCTGGGTTCAACAAGAACATCTTGTAACCCGGCCCACACATGACCGACCACTCATTTCGCTTGAGTGTATCGAATGTATATCACCAACGGTTGGACTCAAACCACCGTTTCCCGAATGGGCAGAATCGATAGATTTAGAAACAAAAGGAATTTCTCTAGATAGGTGATTATACACCCTAATGGGTGCGACCCACATAGCCATGCTGCCTGCCCGATTTTTGTCCTTTCCCGGATTGTTGAGGCCTGAGGCTACGCATACTTACCATCCATTGCTAGCACAATCACTTTGAATGCCACATTGTCAGATCCGTTAATCACTAGTTGAGTTTGCACAAATATTCTGGATATTATGCTAAGGGATAAATCCGTTGCAACCATATACATTCATACAGACCAACCCATTTGATCATTGGAAATACTCTGTCAGACATTCGTCCATTTACGTTCGTTCTGGGATTGAACGAAACCGAAGGCACCATTTCTATTAACAGAAAAAGCCCTTGCACTTTACTCCGTCTTCAATATATTCAGCATACTTGGTTCGCAACGCTTATGCCGATACGGAGTGGTTCTCGGATAATAATCCAACCGGTCTCTCCATATTGACAACGATGGTCAAAAACTTCGATAGTCTGTGATTTAACTATCGAATAAAAACAAGTGTTCATCCAAACATATCAAACAAATCACTGGGCCCTCTAATTAATATTTCATTAATTAAATCTCTTCTCCATTTCACTATCAATACTTGTTATCCAAATATTTCAAAAATCATCTTGCCTCTTTTCGCTATTTTTGATTTCGTTTCCTTGTCGAATTCTATATATCGATCTATAGATTTCTAATTGTCAAATTTCTTAAAAATATTCTAACTCCTTAAATTTCCGGAAAATTTCGCCATAACCTCCCCTGTATCGGGAGCATCGGGAAATTTCAAATAACATCCCGGTATCTTCTAATCTCAAAAAGAAAAAGAAAAAGCCAAGCGGCTTGCCGATACGGCGCATAAAACCCATATACGAATTAAACATGTACCTTTTTGTCGAGCACATAAATTATATACTTTATATACTTCATTCCATACCTGTCCAACATCTGTTCACCTGTTTTCAATTCAATTCAACACTATCTAATTGTTTGAATTCAGTTCGCCCATTTATTCTTTAATTAGTCATTTTGCCTATTTCACTTCTTTGTTGAACATAACATGTTCAAACAAAATGTTTAACTCGTTCATAACTAAATTGAATTTCAATTTCAATTCTAGTTCTCTTTTCTATTTCGAATATAAATTTCAAATCGAATTTTCTTATTTAAAGTTCAATATCCATTCAAAATCTCATTTAACTAATTTCTATTCGAATTAGTTAACTCTATTCAATAAATCAAAAATCTGATTTCTATTTCAGAAATCAACTCATTACTCTACTGGAGTTCACATATATTTTATAACTCACATCTGGATTTTTTCTAGATAGAAATTTCGATTTTTATTTACTTAAAATCCTTTAATTTAATTAAATAAACCGTTATGGTTTTATAATGGTTCTGGCGCTGCTTTTCTGAAAATTTGATTTTGACATAACTCAAAATCTATACGACGAATTCCAGATTTTTCTCTTTCATTTGAAAACTATTATCAAACCGGTCCTGACGTTTCTTGTTTCGAAGAATTTCGACTTCAATCGAGTTCTATATATTCAATTGAAGTTCGAATCGCTATTTTACGAACTGCAGCGCTGCGGCGAGTTCGTTTTAATTATAATTATATATATAAACTTTTTAAACCTCTTAAAAATGAATTCAACTTCGTCCAATATATATATATTCATATATATTTCAAATTCCATTTGAATCTTTATATTTCAAATTCCATAGTTTTAAATCCTGTATTCAAATCCCATTCGAAATCCTTTATTCGAATTCCATTTCAAATCATTCATTCGAATTCTATTTCAAATCCTTTATTTAATTTTTACTTTAATTCAGTTCCTTTTGAATTTCTATATTTGAAATTCATACTTGAAATTCCATTTCAAATTCATACTTGAAATTCATACTTGAATTCAAATATCCAAACACCATTTAAATTCCTATTTGAAATACTAAATGTTTCAGATTCCATTTCTCTTATTTGAAGTTCCCAAAATTTCAAATTACATTCTTCTTTTTATTTGAAATCCCATTTTTTTTTATTTTCCTTTATTCCAATCCCATTTGAATTCTAATATTCAAACTTATTTTCAACGCCATTTGAATTTCTTCACCCAAAGCCATTTGAATTCCCTTGAATTCAAATTCCATTTCAAATCATTTAGATTTCTATTTTGAAATCCTATTTGAAAATTCTATTTCCAATTCTACTTTGAAAATCCTATTTCAAAGTTTATTTCAACTTCTATTTTGAAATCTCATATTCAAATTTCTACTTGAATTTCTTTATTCAAATTCCATGTTCAAAATTCAATACTCGAATTTCTATTTCAAATCTTTATTCAAATTTCACATTTGAGTTCTTCTTTGAAATACTATATTTCAAATTTTATTCAATTCTTCTTTGAAATTCTATATTTCAACTTCTATTTTGAAATTCTACATTCAAATCTCTATTTGAATTTCTTTATTCGAATTCCTTTGAATTCAAATTCTACTTTTCATTCTAATCTCGTCTATTCAAATTCTATTTGAACTTCTTATTTGAATTTCTAATATTCAATCCCCTTTTAAAATTCAAATATTAAACTCCTTTTAAAAATTCAAATGTTATACTCAAATTTCATTTGAGTTATATATATTTAAAATTTCATTTCTCATCATGGTTTGAAATTTCATTTCAAATTCCAATTTCACACTTGTATTTCTATTTTTGAATTATCAAATGATAATTCTTTTCACTTCATTTAAAACTCCGTTATAAAAGAACTATTTCTTAAACTTCGTTTAAAAAGAAACTACTTGTTTTATTTTTTCCAAAAACAAGTTTATATTTTATTTCCATTTAAAAATTCAAATTCTATTTAAAAATAGAATTTTCCCTTTTTAAATCGCCAATATCCTTTTTACGATATTTTTAAATATCATTACTTAAGCCCAGTGATATTTAAACACACAAAGCAACGAATTATTTATTTTTCTAACACATCATATATAACAATATATATGCAAACAAATAAACAAACAGATAATATATTTTTGAGGAATCCAGTTGGATTCCTCCAACCTGTTTTTCCTGCATCCACAGATGTTAGCACATAAATAATACCCATTCTGCTTCGTGGCAGAATATCGCGGTATAGAAGGTCATCCACTAATCATAGCGTGGGGCGTATAGGGTAATCATCCGCTGTGAAACTGCGGGCATCCGCTAATGAGACTGCGGGAATCCAACCAATCAATCAACCCAATATATATATATAGCCTAAATAACTAATATATATAAACAACCAGAAAATATGCACACCAGCAACAGACAATTATTTTTAATGAAATAAAAATAATTCAAATAAAAGGTGAGTGAGATTTACTCACCTCGATTTCTATTTTCTGAATATCCTGTTAAACATTGTATCTTCGCAGCTGCAAATCGACTTGGATAATTATTTTCGTACCTATGATTAATTTATTTTAATTTAGAAATCAAACTATTTTTCATTTAATTTAACTACTGCAATGATTAAATAAATTACTATATTTATTTAAATTTCGAAAACTTATACCTTATTTCTTGAACACCACGAAGCATATTCAAATATCATTGACCCTCTTCGCTGCAAACATTACTAAAATCCAGCGTTCTTCACTTTGGCATTCTCCCGAACAACTTGCTGTCAACTTCCATTTCCTTGCACTTTGACCAACTCCAGATCATTGTGTCCCAGATCGACCTCCACGCAAGCCTCATCCTCCACCATCGCACTAGTTTCAACTGCAAAATCCCAAATTCCACTGCAATAATCCCAAAACCACCTTACTGAACTCGCGTTCCCTTACTAGACATCGAGCAACATGAGGCAGACGACGCTTCTCAGCATCGAACTCCACAATCTATTCCTCAACGCAACCACTTTCCCATCGCGCATTCAGCCGTGCCCGCAGGTCAACCCTCGACTTCGTCCTTTGCTATTTAAATCTCGAGTTTCCCAATAACGATCGAACAACCTAGTGAAGACCTAGGATCAACGCTTCTGTCCATACGAGATTGAATTCGGAGTTTAGGGATTTTTAGGAATTATTTTGTTCGATTTCGAATTGGGGATAAACAAAAGGATCGACATTTTCTTTTTTTATCAGCGGCGCGATTTTTGGGTTTAACGGGGAAAAAGGAAGAACACGGGAATGAATTGTTTCGGACTTGAGAATCTGAAATTATACGAAGGCTCGGTTGATTTATAGGAGCGAACTGGGGAACATTCGTACGAGAGGCCATTAATTCGATGTTTAACTTCATGGTGAAGGTAGGGAGCATTTTCTACAGCTCGAGAAAAATGGAGCAGCTTGATTTTACTCCTTAGGTCTGCGATGTTTTGATGGTTAGGTCGGCTGATAGGATTTTTAATTAACTTGATTTGATTTTTCTTTAATTAAAAACTAAACTATATCGCGGTTCTTTTAAATTTAAAATTCTAACCCGCTATTTTAACGTACAGACTGACGTTTCAATATCATAACACTACCCTAAATTGAACAGTATATATTCTGAAATTTAATTCGAACATATATACCATATTAAATTATTATATTTAAAATTCAATATTTTAAAAAACCATACTAAATATTTAAAATAAACTGTTCAAAAATCTGGGTCGTTACATTCTTCCCCCCTTAAAATAATTTCGTCCTCGAAATTGCTAAGGTAGGAAAATACTATAAACCCATTAACTTTTCATAACTCCTTCATGTTGAAACTCACCTCCTCATATTTCAACAAATTTAATTCCACCAAAACTTTTGGTTTCACACATTTAATTCAAATGATCTATGATCAATCCATTTATATCCAATCTATATTCCAATAAACCTATTCAAATTGATTCTAATCAATTCATTCACTTCGACCCATTTAACTTGTTTAAGTTAAATTTAAATTCCAGAATTTAAATCCCTGGGTTTTTCTTTTCAAATTCTTTTGAAATCACTTAAATATATACATGTATATTTATTTCCATTTCAAATTCAAAATATTTGAATTTTCCAACTAAACTTGTTTTCTTTCAAACAAATTTCCATCAAAAACTTTTTTCTAAGGTAGCAACCCATCACTTAGAAACTCGGAAATGAACACTGATGATGTTGCAATCATCATCAGAATTATTTCCCAGCCACTGAAGTGAGTTCAGTGCCTTATCAATTCAAAATGATTTTTATTCAAAACCCTTTTAAAATAAAACTACATTATTTTAATTACTTTGAAAAATATTTTTCAATTTCCCAGGATTTTGAATTCTTAATTCTGGTTTGAATTTAATTCTAATTCATCTCATTTGTATATGTTATATACAAGTTTTATTTTGGTTATATATAACCATTCCAATTTTTATAATTTCGTTTGATTATAATCCTAACAATCAACACATCCATATATTATAATAATTTCAGAAAATTATTCTTTCTATATCAAAAATAGAAATTTTGGGTAAAATTATTTCATCTACCCACTTAAAAACAATATCATGTCGTATTTTCTGTTCAAGCGTTTAGAAATTCCTATCGACTTCGTGGCGTCCCACGATTCGATCAGAATTCATAAACCACTCTACAGACTAGCCAACACAATATAAAACAACCTTTATATCAACTAACAAATACGCTCTCTCGTATATACACTCAACTCATTCTAGGGTACGGCTGACCCTATCTCTAATGAGCACATGCCCCATAAGCCTAGGTATTCGCTCAACCTAAGCTCTGATACCAACTGAAACGACCCGCAAATCCGACTATCTGAGTTGACTAAATACACCACACGTCCAACCCAAATAACACAGAAATACGACTCATTATTAGAAAGAAGATAGAGGGTGAGAATAGATAAGATAGAAAACTTAGAATAGGAGAAAAACGAAGATCACAACTCACAGCGGAACGAAAAAAATATATTATATAACATAAGCTTTGAAATACAAATCTGTTCTGTACATATATACATACCATCATCAGAGTACACATAACATTTGATTCAGCGGAAGTAACTCGAAATAACTAACGTTGAAGCCTCCTGCTTCAAGCTCCTCCAAGTGTATCTGTAAAAGCCTGAAACACTTGACTGCCCGTACAAATTTGGGCACCCAAGAGTTTAGGAAAAACAAAACAAAATAAACTCTGGGTCAGTCATGGGACTGGTGTGAGTAAACTCCAACCACTTGTTTAACTTTCAAAAACTCTTTTCGAAAGAAAAGATAATAGTAAGACCAGCCCACACATAAACACGGACGGTTTTTACCTTACTATAACCCAAAACACTTTGATATCAAATCCAGTGATATTATAATAATGTCTACATCAAGTAAATAACCAAATAGCAGAACGCTTGCATCTCACGCTCCACATATATAGTATAAAATCAAAAACCGCATGGCGCTTATTGGAGATTGGATTTCTAACATGACAAGGTATGGAACCACCTTCCGACTGTGTATCTCTAGAGACGAATACACCTGGGTTCAACAAGAACATCTTGTAACCCGGCCCACACATGACCGACCACTCATTTCGCTTGAGTGTATCGAATGTATATCACCAACGGTTGGACTCAAACCACCGTTTCCCGAATGGGCAGAATCGATAGATTTAGAAACAAAAGGAATTTCTCTAGATAGGTGATTATACACCCTAATGGGTGCGACCCACATAGCCATGCTGCCTGCCCGATTTTTGTCCTTTCCCGGATTGTTGAGGCCTGAGGCTACGCATACTTACCATCCATTGCTAGCACAATCACTTTGAATGCCACATTGTCAGATCCGTTAATCACTAGTTGAGTTTGCACAAATATTCTGGATATTATGCTAAGGGATAAATCCGTTGCAACCATATACATTCATACAGACCAACCCATTTGATCATTGGAAATACTCTGTCAGACATTCGTCCATTTACGTTCGTTCTGGGATTGAACGAAACCGAAGGCACCATTTCTATTAACAGAAAAAGCCCTTGCACTTTACTCCGTCTTCAATATATTCAGCATACTTGGTTCGCAACGCTTATGCCGATACGGAGTGGTTCTCGGATAATAATCCAACCGGTCTCTCCATATTGACAACGATGGTCAAAAACTTCGATAGTCTGTGATTTAACTATCGAATAAAAACAAGTGTTCATCCAAACATATCAAACAAATCACTGGGCCCTCTAATTAATATTTCATTAATTAAATCTCTTCTCCATTTCACTATCAATACTTGTTATCCAAATATTTCAAAAATCATCTTGCCTCTTTTCGCTATTTTTGATTTCGTTTCCTTGTCGAATTCTATATATCGATCTATAGATTTCTAATTGTCAAATTTCTTAAAAATATTCTAACTCCTTAAATTTCCGGAAAATTTCGCCATAACCTCCCCTGTATCGGGAGCATCGGGAAATTTCAAATAACATCCCGGTATCTTCTAATCTCAAAAAGAAAAAGAAAAAGCCAAGCGGCTTGCCGATACGGCGCATAAAACCCATATACGAATTAAACATGTACCTTTTTGTCGAGCACATAAATTATATACTTTATATACTTCATTCCATACCTGTCCAACATCTGTTCACCTGTTTTCAATTCAATTCAACACTATCTAATTGTTTGAATTCAGTTCGCCCATTTATTCTTTAATTAGTCATTTTGCCTATTTCACTTCTTTGTTGAACATAACATGTTCAAACAAAATGTTTAACTCGTTCATAACTAAATTGAATTTCAATTTCAATTCTAGTTCTCTTTTCTATTTCGAATATAAATTTCAAATCGAATTTTCTTATTTAAAGTTCAATATCCATTCAAAATCTCATTTAACTAATTTCTATTCGAATTAGTTAACTCTATTCAATAAATCAAAAATCTGATTTCTATTTCAGAAATCAACTCATTACTCTACTGGAGTTCACATATATTTTATAACTCACATCTGGATTTTTTCTAGATAGAAATTTCGATTTTTATTTACTTAAAATCCTTTAATTTAATTAAATAAACCGTTATGGTTTTATAATGGTTCTGGCGCTGCTTTTCTGAAAATTTGATTTTGACATAACTCAAAATCTATACGACGAATTCCAGATTTTTCTCTTTCATTTGAAAACTATTATCAAACCGGTCCTGACGTTTCTTGTTTCGAAGAATTTCGACTTCAATCGAGTTCTATATATTCAATTGAAGTTCGAATCGCTATTTTACGAACTGCAGCGCTGCGGCGAGTTCGTTTTAATTATAATTATATATATAAACTTTTTAAACCTCTTAAAAATGAATTCAACTTCGTCCAATATATATATATTCATATATATTTCAAATTCCATTTGAATCTTTATATTTCAAATTCCATAGTTTTAAATCCTGTATTCAAATCCCATTCGAAATCCTTTATTCGAATTCCATTTCAAATCATTCATTCGAATTCTATTTCAAATCCTTTATTTAATTTTTACTTTAATTCAGTTCCTTTTGAATTTCTATATTTGAAATTCATACTTGAAATTCCATTTCAAATTCATACTTGAAATTCATACTTGAATTCAAATATCCAAACACCATTTAAATTCCTATTTGAAATTCTAAATGTTTCAGATTCCATTTCTCTTATTTGAAATTCCCAAAATTTCAAATTACATTCTTCTTTTTATTTGAAATCCCATTTTTTTTTATTTTCCTTTATTCCAATCCCATTTGAATTCTAATATTCAAACTTATTTTCAACGCCATTTGAATTTCTTCACCCAAAGCCATTTGAATTCCCTTGAATTCAAATTCCATTTCAAATCATTTAGATTTCTATTTTGAAATCCTATTTGAAAATTCTATTTCCAATTCTACTTTGAAAATCCTATTTCAAAGTTTATTTCAACTTCTATTTTGAAATCTCATATTCAAATTTCTACTTGAATTTCTTTATTCAAATTCCATGTTCAAAATTCAATACTCGAATTTCTATTTCAAATCTTTATTCAAATTTCACATTTGAGTTCTTCTTTGAAATACTATATTTCAAATTTTATTCAATTCTTCTTTGAAATTCTATATTTCAACTTCTATTTTGAAATTCTACATTCAAATCTCTATTTGAATTTCTTTATTCGAATTCCTTTGAATTCAAATTCTACTTTTCATTCTAATCTCGTCTATTCAAATTCTATTTGAACTTCTTATTTGAATTTCTAATATTCAATCCCCTTTTAAAATTCAAATATTAAACTCCTTTTAAAAATTCAAATGTTATACTCAAATTTCATTTGAGTTATATATATTTAAAATTTCATTTCTCATCATGGTTTGAAATTTCATTTCAAATTCCAATTTCACACTTGTATTTCTATTTTTGAATTATCAAATGATAATTCTTTTCACTTCATTTAAAACTCCGTTATAAAAGAACTATTTCTTAAACTTCGTTTAAAAAGAAACTACTTGTTTTATTTTTTCCAAAAACAAGTTTATATTTTATTTCCATTTAAAAATTCAAATTCTATTTAAAAATAGAATTTTCCCTTTTTAAATCGCCAATATCCTTTTTACGATATTTTTAAATATCATTACTTAAGCCCAGTGATATTTAAACACACAAAGCAACGAATTATTTATTTTTCTAACACATCATATATAACAATATATATGCAAACAAATAAACAAACAGATAATATATTTTTGAGGAATCCAGTTGGATTCCTCCAACCTGTTTTTCCTGCATCCACAGATGTTAGCACATAAATAATACCCATTCTGCTTCGTGGCAGAATATCGCGGTATAGAAGGTCATCCACTAATCATAGCGTGGGGCGTATAGGGTAATCATCCGCTGTGAAACTGCGGGCATCCGCTAATGAGACTGCGGGAATCCAACCAATCAATCAACCCAATATATATATATAGCCTAAATAACTAATATATATAAACAACCAGAAAATATGCACACCAGCAACAGACAATTATTTTTAATGAAATAAAAATAATTCAAATAAAAGGTGAGTGAGATTTACTCACCTCGATTTCTATTTTCTGAATATCCTGTTAAACATTGTATCTTCGCAGCTGCAAATCGACTTGGATAATTATTTTCGTACCTATGATTAATTTATTTTAATTTAGAAATCAAACTATTTTTCATTTAATTTAACTACTGCAATGATTAAATAAATTACTATATTTATTTAAATTTCGAAAACTTATACCTTATTTCTTGAACACCACGAAGCATATTCAAATATCATTGACCCTCTTCGCTGCAAACATTACTAAAATCCAGCGTTCTTCACTTTGGCATTCTCCCGAACAACTTGCTGTCAACTTCCATTTCCTTGCACTTTGACCAACTCCAGATCATTGTGTCCCAGATCGACCTCCACGCAAGCCTCATCCTCCACCATCGCACTAGTTTCAACTGCGAAATCCCAAATTCCACTGCAATAATCCCAAAACCACCTTACTGAACTCGCGTTCCCTTACTAGACATCGAGCAACATGAGGCAGACGACGCTTCTCAGCATCGAACTCCACAATCTATTCCTCAACGCAACCACTTTCCCATCGCGCATTCAGCCGTGCCCGCAGGTCAACCCTCGACTTCGTCCTTTGCTATTTAAATCTCGAGTTTCCCAATAACGATCGAACAACCTAGTGAAGACCTAGGATCAACGCTTCTGTCCATACGAGATTGAATTCGGAGTTTAGGGATTTTTAGGAATTATTTTGTTCGATTTCGAATTGGGGATAAACAAAAGGATCGACATTTTCTTTTTTTATCAGCGGCGCGATTTTTGGGTTTAACTGGGAAAAAGGAAGAACACGGGAATGAATTGTTTCGGACTTGAGAATCTGAAATTATACGAAGGCTCGGTTGATTTATAGGAGCGAACTGGGGAACATTCGTACGAGAGGCCATTAATTCGATGTTTAACTTCATGGTGAAGGTAGGGAGCATTTTCTACAGCTCGAGAAAAATGGAGCAGCTTGATTTTACTCCTTAGGTCTGCGATGTTTTGATGGTTAGGTCGGCTGATAGGATTTTTAATTAACTTGATTTGATTTTTCTTTAATTAAAAACTAAACTATATCGCGGTTCTTTTAAATTTAAAATTCTAACCCGCTATTTTAACGTACAGACTGACGTTTCAATATCATAACACTACCCTAAATTGAACAGTATATATTCTGAAATTTAATTCGAACATATATACCATATTAAATTATTATATTTAAAATTCAATATTTTAAAAAACCATACTAAATATTTAAAATAAACTGTTCAAAAATCTGGGTCGTTACATCCCTGCTCTCATTTACGTGAGATTTATCACGATTTTGTTAATTGACTTTAAGTTACGTTAACAAATTTCTATGTTTATTGGTATTCAGACTTTGTTAATTGAGTTCAAGTTAAGGTGAACAAATTATCTGTGCGTACCAATAGTCAGTGGGCCCAACTAAATGAAATAGTATTGGCACACAAGGTTCAGTGCTAAGTTGAGAACAGTTCATTAAGAAGCATAGGTTAATCTAGCATTGAGTTTTAAAATATAATTGATTATTCTCCAAAGATAATAGTAGTGTTAAAACTTCTTTTCCTTCTCTCTTATAATTGTTCCTGGCGGATTTGTATTTGAACATATGATCAGATTCGTTGAAGTAGACTTAGGTAGTTAATGCATCATTTATAAGATGGTTGGATGTCTTTTTGGGCAATAACCTCAATGTGTAGTTATTTTTTTGCTAACAACAAATAACCAATTTATACGTCAAAGATTGGAAACTTATTTGCCTTCATATGTCGATAATGGAAAAAGATTGGTTTTTTAAACAGGTGATAAAACCATCCTTAACTTAATGCGTATATTGAGAATTAGAACATATAATCTAATATTAGAACTCAATTTTTTATATTTTTTACTTTTGTCATAGAACAAGTATAGTGTACCGACAAGGGCAATCAATTTCGTGCATGCTGCAAAGAGGAAAATAAGAAATGTAGAAAAAAATTATGCCCTTGTAGAGATTATCGGAATCTTAGTCGCTATGATGACCAAACTATTGTTGATCATTAAATTATAAAAGGAATGGATCCTAGATACATTGATGGTGAATGGTTTAATCACGGTGAAGAGATAAATGTAGAAAAGAAAATAAATACGTTTGATGTATAAAATCTATTCAAGATGATTCACTATGAAGATGAAGATTTTACGAATAACGATCTTTTTGTTGATGATAAAGATAATGTTGCTTCTCAAAGAAAAGAGGATGAGTTACTCAAGAACATGGAAGATGCAGAAACTCCATTATATCCTGGTTGCACAGATCACACAAAATTATAAACCATCACTGTCTTGTATAATCTTAAATGCGAGACTGGCTTGTCTAATAATGTGTTTGATAAGCTTTTAACTGTGCAACATTAACGTGCTTCCCAAAACCCTATACGAAGTCAAGAAATTTCTTAAAGTGTTGGACATGGGTTTTGAAAAGATATATGCTTGTGAGAATGACTGTTGCCTTTCCAGAAAAGAATACAAAGGTTTAGAAAATTGTCCAAAATGTGGTTCTTTGAGATGGAAAAAAAATCAAGATACTGAAGAGGTTATACAAGGTGTTCCAGTTAAAGTATTGAGAAATTTCCCGATCATTTCGAGATATAGAAAAATGTATAGATCTCAAACGATGGCAGAATATTTAAGATGACATTTTACTAATAAAAGTAACGATTGAAAAATGCATCATCCCGTGGATTCTATGACGTGGAAAATGGTGGATGAAACATGTAACGACCCAAGGTTTTCGGTACCGAAAATCGACATAAATACCCGTATCTTATACCGATCCTCCAAGCACCGAAAACACTGGATAGTTTAGAAAGAATTTAGAGGGTGAGATAAGAAAGAAAGAAATATTAGAATAGAAGAAGGAAGAAGAACATATCATCAGAATCTCACAGCGGAACGAATAAAATATAATATGACAAATCTCTTTATACAAAAGAACCTTGTATACATACCAATCATCAGAGTACAACATATCAGTCACAGCGGAAAATTAACTTCATATAACTAGCGGTGAAGCCGCCTGCTTCTAGCTCCTGAAACTCCCAGCGAAACCTAACCTGGAACATACTCGGTCTGACCCGAGCACATTTGATTTAAAACAAAATACACCGGGTCAGTCTAGAATACTATCAGTGATGAATTCACAGCACACACACTTGTTTAACTTTGAGAAATCCTTTATGAAATCAAAGGATAATAGTAAGACCAGCCCACACATAAACACAGACGCTTTTTCCCTTACTATAACCCAAACCATTTTCGAAATCATACTTGATCTGATATTATCATAATGTCTAAATACAAGTAAATATCAATCTAGAGGAACGCTTGCATCTCACGCTCCCCATATATAGTATACAAACGAAAACCCCGGGCGCTTATTGGATATTGGATTCCAACTTGACAAGTTATGAGACCACCTTCCGCACGTGTATCTCTAGAGGCGAATACACTGGGTTCAACAAGAACGTCTTGCAACCCGGCCCTCACATGACCGACCACTCATTTCGCTTGAGTGTATCTAATGTATATCACCGACGGTTGGGCTCAATCCACCGTCTCCCGTAAAGGGACAGCATCGATAGATTGAAGAAGCAAAAGGAATTTCTCTAGATAGGTGATCATACACCCTAACGGGAGCGACCCACATAGCCATGCTGCCTGCCCGATTTTTGTCATTTCCCGGTTGATGAGGCTTGAGGCTAGAATTCCTCTTCGATCATCTGGCCACCATTCACTTTGAATGCCACATCGTCAGATCCATCCGATATCACTAATTGACGTCCACAAAAATACTCTAGTTATTTGGCTAGAGAAAACCATTTCTCCGCCATCAACTATGGTACGTTTGTAGAAATCAACGTACGTGACCCCTTTGGAAATACTCTGTCAGACACTCGTCCATACAAGTCATCCAGGAACAGGATGAACCGAAGGTACTCTCCTACCGCATCCAGTATAGGAATCACCCCATGGATCAGTAGCGAGAAGTCCTTGCAACCCGTGGATTTCAACCACGACAGAATCACAAATTGAATAACTCTGGTTGCAAGCCAGAGAGATTCAACCAGTAGTCCTTCCACTTATGAAGATCCACGGTCTTCGCTTGCTCTGTCTTCAATCGACGTCTTCACTTGTTTGTTGGTCGGAATGGTTTTCGAATATAAATTCGATCCCGGTCTTTTCGTACCAACAATCGTATTGGTCTGGTCACTACTACAAAAGTGGGCATATTCGACACTAATTTGTGTGCGTTGCATGAAAAGTGTGGCGAAAGCTATGATTTCTTCGAGCTTCTGTAACAGCATTCATATGTTGTTGCATTATACGTGGATGCATTGTTGCGGTGGGAATTTTAGTGTTCTGATGTGCAACACCAGTTAAAAGCGTAGCATTACGTATATATAATCCAGCTCAGCTATTCGCATTATCAACATATAAAAACCCCAACCGTAGATGAAAGATTAATCCAACGGTTCAAACCATCTATGGATCTGATGATCTTAATGTTAGCCATCATCCAATCATTGACAGCCACGTCATTTCATTCTTTTGACGAAATTTTGGCGCGATCTTCTCCCTTCATGAAATCGTTTTCTTCTCTGTCATCTAATCGTTTTTCCCCCTTTTTACTATTGACAAAAATTTAAAACTAAATTCACGTCAGTATCGATCCTCTCCTCGACAACAAATTCTATTCCGAAAAGGATGAAGCTTTGAAACGCTTTCTAGTTTTGATTGCTCAGGGCGCTGACATCGCCAGTTTTTTCCCTCAGGTTCAGTTTGTATTGCACTGTGAATTAGTTGCGTTTATTATAGATTGGATTATGAGTAATTAGTAATTAGTTCATTTGTTACATTTTGGAAAACCCATTCGCTTATGAGTAATTAGTTGCGCTTATTATTGATTTGGGATTTGGGATTATGCTGAGGTTTATTCGAAAATTATACCCAGCAATAAACCATGAGAACCGGGCTACTGGCATGAAAAAGACATTGGTTTATTATAGAGGTCGAGCTAGTTAAGGAATGGGGACTGCGGTTAATTTGCACTGCTTGAGGTTCATACCTTACACTGCGGTTAATTTGTATGCTTGAGGTTAATTTGCACTGCGGTGTGTATGCACTGCGGTGACATCCGAAATTTAAGCCTCTTACCGCAGATTTTGACAAAATCTGAAGCGGGCACTCAAGCTTTTTCGTTTTATTACAATACACATCATACACGCAGTGCATATATACACTCACAAGTATACACGCACGCACAAGTATACACGCACAAGTATCATAAGTATACACGCACAATTATACACGCATAAGTATCACAAGTATACAAGCTCAAGTATCATAAGTATACACGCACAAGTTGTAATGGCGCGGATTTTCGACCCAGAAAATCAACATAAATACACTGCAAATTTCTCGAGCATCGAAAATACCAGGACATTAATAGAAGAATTTAGAGGATGAGAAAGATAAGATAGAACTAATAGAATAGAAGAAGAAGAAGAACTCACTGAACAGAATCAGAGTAAACACGAATCTCACAGCGGAATAATAATCTTTATTATATAACAAGTTTGAAATACAAATCAGAGTTTGTATATATACATACCATATCAGAGTATAATACATGGTATACATCACAGCGGAAATAATCTCTAAATAACTAATAGTGGAGCCTCCTGCTTTTAGCTCCTCCAAGTGAATCTGCAAAGCCTGAAACACTTGACTGCCCATATAAATTTGGGCACCCAAGAGTTTAGGGAAAACAAACAAAATAAACTCTGCGTCAGTCATGGGACTGGTGTGAGTAAATTCCAACCATACTGTTTTACTTTGAAAATCCTTTTCAAAACAAGAAGATAATAGTAAGACCAGTCCACACATAAACATGGACGGTTTTTACCTTACTATAATCCAAAATACTTTGATATCAAAACCAGTGATATTATGATAATGTATAAGCACATAAATATCCAAGTAGCAGAACGCTTGCATCTCACGTTCCACATATATATAGTATAAAATCATAAACCGCAGGCGCTTATCGGAGAATGGACTCCAACAGACAAGGTATGGGAGCACCTTCTGAATAGTGTACTCTAGAGGGGATACATTCAGGGTTCAACAAGAACGTCTTGCAACCCGACCACACATGACCGCTCACTCATTTAGCTTGAGTGTCGCGAATATATTTCCACCACGGTTGTAGGCCATCCAACCGTCATCCGAAGATACAGAATCGAAAAGAAGTTTAAATATGAATTTTCTCTAGATCGGTGACAATACACCCTGCTTGGGGATGACCCAACTAGCCATGCTGCCTAGCCCAACTTTTGTTACTTCCTGGTTATGAGGCTAGAGGCTACGTCTATCTTCAGAACATCTGATCACCATTTACTTTGAATGCCACATCATCAAATCCGTAATCACATATTGATTACACAAATGCACACTGGGTGTAGAATAAAAAGAAGTTACCTTCTCCCCACCAACTTGGTATATTCGTACAAATCAACGGCGTGACCATTCGAAATACTCTGTCAGACACTCGTCCATACAAGTTGTCCTGGGACTGGACAAACAAAATACCATTCTAGAACTGGACAACCCTTGCATTTAACTCCGTCTTCAATTATCTTCAGCATATCTAATTCACAGCGCTTATGCCTATACGGAGTGGTTTCCGGATAATATCCAACCGGTCTCTCCGTATTGACAACGATGGTCAAAACACTTCGATAGTCGGTTATTCAACCATCGAAGTAAAAACAACATTCATTCCATGTACACTAACATCACACAATCACGGGCACCTTTATTTAACGTTCGACTTTATTATTCAAATTCCCATATCTTACCAGGTATTTCTCAAATCCCGTTTTAGCCTTTTCATACTTCTTAGAAAACATTTCCAGTTATTATAAACTCTTATTCTTTCATGTCCCAGAAACATACGTTATTAACGTTCGAAACATTTTCATTTTTTTCACATTCCTTGGTTTCTACACTTGGATCGTATACCCTATCTTCATTGGAAAATATTTCCAATTTCATTATAAATATTTTAATCGGCCAACCGTTTACTTTTAAAACATAATTCACTTAAAAATATGAATACCATTCCTGTTATAGAAATCTGAATACCTTTATCAATTAACTCTTTATTCAAGTAATACTTATCTCGTTTACCGAAACCTCTTTCATACTTTATATTCCCAATCCACTTTATAAACTCTGTTTTCTAAGACAACTTCTTATCAAATCGATATCAAGTTTATAACTAAATACTGACTCCTATCCTATTAACATTTATTTGTTTAAAACTAAATGTTAATTATTCTATCAGATTATAATCCCTAAAAATAGTTACTTTTAATACATTCGACATCGTCGAATTCTAGTTCCAAATCCTAACAGTTTAATTCTAATCATATTTCGAACATCGAAATGCTGTCATCGTTTTCTAACAAGATTCTCCAACTTCTCTTTCTAAAACAGATTCTTATATTTTCTTATGACATCGTTATTTCTCACTTTCGAATAAGTGGATTTCAACTAAACTGCTTCATTTCCTAGGAAGTACTGCTATATATAAAAGTCACGCTTAAGTCTAATCAACAACAGTTAATTTGTTGCTATAGTTCTAAACTTTTCATACGCTGTAATATTCCCTTTATAACTAATCTCAACTTTTACAGTCACCCTTACCTTATCAACAGCGTTATTTTATCGCTATAGTTCAAACTTGTCATACGCTGTAATATTCTATGTTATAACTAATCTCAACTTTTACAGTCACCCTTACCTTATCAACAACGTTATTTTATCGCTATAGTTCAAACTTGTCATACGCTGTAATATTCTCTGTTATAACTAGTCACGACATAACAGTTACGCTTAATCCCAATCAACAGCGTTTATTTTATCGCTGTAGTTCTAAACTTGCATATGCTGCCATATTCCTTTCCTACTAATCTTAACATCTATCTCCGTCACAAACTGATATCGTTCCTCGATAATAGTGAAGCCGTTCAAGTTGGGTATTCTATTTACCTCTCAAACCTTGATCGACAACGTTCTTACCTTAGAACAAATATAAGTCTGCATTCTAATCCCTTATACCACAAATCGTATTTTCTTGTTTAATTTTAACTATGGTTTTATAACATCATTTTCTTACTTTGAAATTTCTATTGTTTGTGATTATTTATATTAAACATAAGCTCTTCGCTTTCTCTATCCCACAGTTCTATTTATAACTTCTTAACTAAAAGGTAATTAAATCTCATTACTTTTGATTAATTTATTTCTAAACTGTTTCATTAGATTAATTAAAGACCAATTAATCAAATAATCATTTTCTCAAATAACAGTTGATTAAATCAACCTCATTCCATCAGTAAACTCGTTAACTGATTTTAATTACTCCTCGACATTAGATTAATATAATTAATCTAAAAATATTTCTAAATTGTTTATCTTAAATATAATTATCCAAATATTTAATCGTCGGATAATTTCTGCTTTATAAACTCATTTACATGTCAACAATCATTTTTATTTATTTTATAAAAACGAACTCTAAAATACTGGTTTATAATAGAACTTCTATTATAAATTTAAATCTTCTTTTTAATTATAAAAATATAATTTTTATAATTAACCTCGTTGATTTGCCTGACGGCCATCAACTCCTTAACAAAACGATGGTTTTATGGTCAACTGTTATCACTTTCTAAATTGATATCGTTTATTGATTTATCGAAACAAATGTTGAATTTCTGTTCAACATCAATATTCACCTGGGGTTTTAAATATAATTTTGGCTCATACAAAACAAATAGTACATATAATTATCAAGGAATCCGGTCGGATTCCTCCAACCAGTTTTCCGCATCCACAGATGTCAGTCAACACAATTTACACTAACTCTATACTAGGGGATATTCTAATCGATGGAATCAGTGTTCAACCGATGATGTGTACATATGTAACGGTATATAATGTTCAACCAAATTAATTGTAATTTACCTAATCGACCATCACACAGAATTCAAACAACATTAAAATATATTAAAATATTTTAAAAATAGATCAGAGTTAGTGATTTTACTCACCTTGGCGCGTTAACCGTTAAATAACGATTTGCGTCGGTTTATTTAGAACAGGCGTTCAATTCTGTCTTCTTCGGATAATTCAAAATAGTGGTTCCCTTGGTTCCTAGTCTTCGAACATGTCTGTTTGCAATAGCAACACCTCCTGCTGCTTCCGCTATCTTTCCCTCACCTCGTTTAACCTCTTCTTTACGTTATCAGTCCGCCCCTTTTAATACTGACGTCCTGTAGCTCATCCCTGACAAATGACTTCGGCCCTCAGTTCAAACTTTGCTTTCTTCTATTGCTCACGAAAACGGACGGGCGCTATCCTCCTTTGTCCGTCCATTTATACCAACTCCTCTTCACTTATACGATCTTCCATGCGTTGACACTGGTACAGAGTTCGTTGGACAAGGATTTATCACTACCCTTCACCGAAAGTCATGCACTCACCTGAACGTACAACCCTTTATCAACCCTTACGCCAGAACACACCAAATACCGCACTTTTCATGCACGCATGTCCCATTACTTAACACTTCCCCAGCGTTCACAACTCGTACACTCGTACACCTTCTGTTTCCGCACGAACTGTATAGCCCCCCTTACCATTATACGCTGACCTTCCTTTCTTGACACTCGTTAACTTCCCACATCTTCTATCGTGCTTCAGTTCTCCTCATGGACTGCACACCCACTCACATGAAACTGCAGCTTGCACAAATCTCTCCACTTGTTCAAGGACTACTCACGTCCTCACATATTTCCCTTTCACAACACATATGCTTTCTCAGCTACACACACACCGCGGATCACAACATACCCTTTGTTTACACCTTCAGCCGACTCAATATCCCCCATGCAGAACATCCACTTGCCATGCAATACATCCCTTCAACCTTCATGCGTGTACCCCAAATGATGCCATCCAATTTCCCTCACATCACCCACGTGTGCGTGCAAACCGAGTTCCCATGTGCCCTTGTTGTTCCCGAATGCCACCTCCATGCCACTACCCCATCCTTCTTTCTTCCATGCATTGAAAAACACGCTCGAGGTTATTCCTCCCCACTCCTTTCCCATGCGAAGTTTACTTCACTCACATGCACTAACGTCTTCGCCTCCATGCATTTCAGACTTCCGCTAACAACACTGCTAAGTACAGCATCGCACACTTCAGCGTAACCCTTCCTCAAGTGCTTCTTGCTCACACCTTTCCTTTCCCCACACTCTTGTTTACGGTAGTAAATACTTCGGCCATAAGTTCAATACGTCAGTACACAGTAGTACCGAAAGATCAGTCCACGCCTTCTCTTTTACGAACGCAACTCTTTGTTTAATGTTTACAGCATATTACTCTTATTGAAGGTTGAGGTTGGATGTATAATTTCAGATCTGGTTCTTTTTTTTTGCTTTTCCAAAGATGGCCGGTGTGATGTTATTTATACATGGAGAAGTCTTCATGGGTAAGAAATAGGTTGGTAGGGTATGGCGTGAGGTATGTGGTACCATACGTGAAAAGAAAGGACATACAAATACATGTTCTGAAGTGAAAGCAGTAGGTTTAAAGCTTTACTTCCTTGTTAAGCATTGGTACTTCATATGCTTAGAATAGGTTATGTAGGCTGAGGCGTGAGGTATTTGATTATAGAGTCCATATTTATATTTTTGGTCTTGTTCACTTCCATACGCCATGTTCTTAGGTAGCTTAGATTTCCAATGCTAGCCTATGTGAAAGGATGTCTTAGCACGTTCATTTTAATATTTGGTAGCTTAAGCATTAAGAAATCTTATAAATGAAGTATTCGTATGGATGAAGTATAGTGTTATGTATACAAACTGAATTCCGTTCGTATATGAGCTGCCATGGACAGAAGTAAGAGTACGGTCGCGCTCAACGAGGTGTCCCGGTCCCAAAAATATAATAATACCGGTAGATTAACTCATATTTTGAAACCCCAAAATATCGATACAGGGTGCGAAATACTCCAAATAAAAAGTTGCATATTTAATTAATTAAAAATTATCGTAAAATTCTAAAAATTAAATTATCGCTGCGCCTCAAAAGAACCATGTCCAGATTTGCACCCGATATCAAGTTATATTCAAATAACCGTTACAGTCGATATGCGATTTTACAGCGACTTTTTGAATATTTGATTTGGACATATCTTGCAGTCTGTACGATGAAATCTCCATTTTCCACTTCCGTTGGAAAGATCCAGTTCAACAGATTCCAATGTTTCTTGTTTCGCAGAAATCCGATTCAAAACGAGTCCGGTACACTCAGTTGAAGTTCAGGACGTTAATTTACGAACTGCAGCGTCGTTATGAGCTCGATTATAATTAATATATATTTTTATACGTTCAACTTCATTTTAATTAATATATAAATTCTCTTATATTACAAATTCAATATTTAAACTGATTTAAATATTCAAATACAAACCGACGAAAATGCGGGACGTTACAGACCTTCCACCTTAAAATAATTTCGTCCTCGAAATTGCTAAGATAGGGAAAATGCTACAATCTCTGTTATAACATGGTTAAAAATCTTTTTGGTTTACTTCATAATTTCAGTTTCAACTGAACTGATTAATTCCAATTAAAATATTAATTCCTTCTTATTAAGAAATTCTGAAAATTTCCTAACAGCTTAAATTTTCAGAGAATTTCGCCAGTATATCTTCCACACAGCTCAATTGATACTGCTACCATTCGCCACTCTGGGCCTTCTCCAAATTCAAAATAAATTCAAACAGCCAACGGCTTGCCCAAACCGACTCATAAAAAATCTCATACTCGTATATATATATATATGTGTACCTTCTCTGTTGGGCATTCAACTCTATCTCTGCCATCTGCTATTAAACTAGCATATATCCAAACATTTCCAACTGATCTTCAATCAATTTATCTTCAAATCCAATTCACTTATATCCAAGCCGACACCATTTCAAACACCCGTTTTATTCTTGGTTTCAAACTTTTATCTATCTGAGTCCAATTCTTCAACCAAGTTAAGTTCTATTCAAACTCTTATTTCACAAATTCAATTCCTTCACCAAATTAATTTCTACTCCAACACGATTTTTACTTAACTGTCTTCAATTCAATTCAAAATTTATTTCACTTAGTTTTAAGTTCCACTTTTACCATTTTAACTCCATAAGTTAAATCCTTTATTTCAGAGTTCAAATTCCTGGGATTCTTCAAATCAGTTCGAAATCATATATTTGCATATAATAATGGTAATTCAAAACATTTGAATTTTTAGCAACCTGTTTCCTCACAATAATTCAAACAAAATCTTTGGTAGTAATCCGTCACTCTACAACTCAAAAATGACACTGATGATGTGGCCAGCATCATCAGAATTATTTTCCAGTGATCGAAGTGAGTTCAATACTATATTACTTTTCAAAATTCATTTTGAAACACTTCCATTTTGAAAATCACTTCAAAATATCTTTCACATCATTTGGAAAACAATTTTTAAATCTCCCAGGATTTTAAAATTCCCTTATATCTAATTCAAATTCAATTTCAATTCTTTTCCAAGTTTCTAGAGTTTTATTTCAATTCTAGTTTTTGATTCAAATTCAGCTCATCTGATTTTGCATATCATACTTATATAATATTTCGATTGGTAATTTATATAACAACTCAATTATAATCATGTTCGATCATAATAATGATCACATATCCAATATATTATATTAATATCAAGATACATACTTCTTTTTATACCAAAATATACTTTGGGTAAAATTATTTTATTTACCCTCTTTTAAAACATACTGTGTCGAATTACTCTGTTCAAGAGTTTAGAACCGCCTATCGACGCAGTTTGCATTACTGTTTCGACTAGAATTTATAAACCACTCGACTGACCAGTCAACACAAAATAAAACATTTTTTATATGAATCACAAATACGCGCTCATATATATACACTCAACTCAATCTAGAGTATTACTAACTCCATCTCTATTGAGTTGCGCCACAGAGCCAAGGTAATATCTTAACCTTCAGCTCTGATACCAACTGTAATGGCGCGGATTTTCGACCCAGAAAATCAACATAAATACACTGCAAATTTCTCGAGCATCGAAAATACCAGGACATTAATAGAAGAATTTAGAGGATGAGAAAGATAAGATAGAACTAATAGAATAGAAGAAGAAGAAGAACTCACTGAACAGAATCAGAGTAAACACGAATCTCACAGCGGAATAATAATCTTTATTATATAACAAGTTTGAAATACAAATCAGAGTTTGTATATATACATATCATATCAGAGTATAATACATGGTATACATCACAACGGAAATAATCTCTAAATAACTAATAGTGGAGCCTCCTGCTTTTAGCTCCTCCAAGTGAATCTGCAAAGCCCGAAACACTTGACTGCCCGTATAAATTTGGGCACCCAAGAGTTTAGGGAAAACAAACAAAATAAACTCTGGGTCAGTCATGGGACTGGTGTGAGTAAATTCCAACCATACTGTTTTACTTTGAAAATCCTTTTCAAAACAAGAAGATAATAGTAAGACCAGTCCACACATAAACATGGACGGTTTTTACCTTACTATAATCCAAAATACTTTGATATCAAAACCAGTGATATTATGATAATGTCTAAGCACATAAATATCCAAGTAGCAGAACGCTTGCATCTCACGTTCCACATATATATAGTATAAAATCATAAACCGCAGGCGCTTATCGGAGAATGGACTCCAACAGACAAGGTATGGGAGCACCTTCTGAATAGTGTACTCTAGAGGGGATACATTCAGGGTTCAACAAGAACGTCTTGCAACCCGGCCACACATGACCGCTCACTCATTTAGCTTGAGTGTCGCGAATATATTGCCACCACGGTTGTAGGCCATCCAACCGTCATCCGAAGATACAGAATTGAAAAGAAGTTTAAATATGAATTTTCTCTAGATTGGTGACAATACACCCTGCTTGGGGATGACCCAACTAGCCATGCTGCCTAGCCCAACTTTTGTTACTTCCTGTGTGAAAACCCGTAACTTCCCCGTAAAGGAAAGCGTCGGATAGTTCGAGAACACGCCACAACAGAACACAAACTGGTGAACATTTCATTGTTATTACAAAAATTCCATCAGATACAAGAATATACAGAGTATAAATGAATAAATTACATTCGATAAATATCAGAGATTACAATAAATTACATAGCAGTGGAAAAATAATATAAAGCACAACTGAAGGTGATATACGGATACAGAGCTTTCCGGATATCGTTCCAGCTGTAAACTAGGATCCTGTGAATATAAATCTGCAAAACCAAAACTACTAGCTGCCCGTGCGGAAAATAGGGGCACCCAGAGTTTAGGTTAAAACAATAAACTCCAGGTCAGTCATGTGACTGGTGTGAGAACTAAAACAGTAATTTAAAACTTTACTTTAAAAGAAAGTAATTCAGGGGACTACGCCGTATAACACGGAACGGGTTTCCTCCCAAGAATACCAGTGCATATAGAATAAACATCACAATGCTTTTTCGAAAAATGAAGCTATTATAAGACCCAGGTCCCATCACACAATGCAACGCAAGCCGGAGGATAGGGTTTTCCCTTATAATAGCCAAACATGCTTGGTACGTTTAAAACAAATCATTTGATACTATAACAAGTGTATAGTGTCAAAACAATTTCAATCATAAATATCAATCATAGGCGGCATAACTACCATCTACTATGTCGCCATACTAGTTCTACAATTAAAACCGAATCACACGTATTGGAAATTGGATTTCCGTCATGAGTCGAGGCAAGGGGCAAGCTCCTCTCCGCGTTCGAGACACTCTAGCAAATGCCTCCGGGTTACGCACTCTGGGCAACCCTGGATGCGGCTGGGCCGGTCCTCACTTACGTTAGAGGATTAGTTATTCCTGAACACACGTTTCCCGATCCTTACAGACCTATAATCGAGGCGCCTCATTCCAACAACCACAAAGGTGAAAAGTATATAAATGTCAGGGCTGGTAAGTCACTGACACCACCATAGCTAGAAAGAAACGTCGTGCTCTCCCAGCGGTCCGTATCCCGTTTTTAACTCATACCGAGGTGTGAGGTTCGCGAATACACGTTATACACAAAGCTGCCACGTAGGCGTGCTTTGATCATCAACCACAAGACTTTGCTTTTCAACAGAAGCCTTGATCATTGCATCTTAGCGTGCCACGCAGGAAATTCATGCCATGCGACTGATGTCCATCGATATACAACCTCTGAGCTCGTACGTCTCAGAGAAGGGCGTTAAGCAAAAGAATAAATTCTCCGCCGCCAAACAGATGTATATTTAATAGAAATCAATCAACACAGAATAAAATCCAGTGTCAGACACACAATCCCTTTACAAGTCCGTTCTGGGTCTGAACGAAACCGGAGGCACTTTCCTCGCATATCCATCCATCTCCAAGTACGTCTGGACGACCACCAACTATTTCCATCCTCTTGGGTGTACAGCCCAATCAGGATCGTCAGTAATTATCCAAACGATGTGAAGACTTCCGGTCTTCGACCACCGTCTTCATCTTCGACATATCGTCGAATCGGTTATTCAGAATGGGTATAAACCCGGACTTTCCGAACAACCCGCGTATATTAAAAACAAATGTTACACAAACACAACATACGCCTCATTCCAATTCATTAGTCACTAACCGCAAATTAGCAAGAGAACAATTTCCCAAACATTAACCCCGAAGGCCGAAACCAACATCAGATCAATACCCAGGAAACCATTCTTCTTAGCCAACCTACAGCTAGTTTCTAAATTCCACATTCTTAGGGAAAGGTTCCCATTAATTTTATCCAAGATAAATTCTTTAAAATTTATCCTGTAATCTTCCTTTGGATGTCATTTAAAACCAAATTATGGTTTTTCCAACTAGTCGAGATTAGCGAACCACACCGAAGTAATTATTTATTTTATTTCCCAATCCCAACTTATTCATCCCATGAAGCAAAACTGGTAATACTCCATATCTAACACCGTGGTGTTATCGGTAAAATTAATTACCATTTCACGTTCAAATCTAATTAAAGATTTAACTATCGCTTTGGAGCAAAACTGGTGATACTCCATTCTCGCTTATTTCTAAATTTGATAATTTAGATTTACATTTCAATCTAATTGCAGATTCGTTAAAAACTCCTTTTACTGGGTTAAAGAACTAGGTGTTATTTAAAACACAGTTCACGACAAACCCAAATCACATTCTATTTATTGTCGGGTTAAAGAACTAGTGTTGTTTAAAACACAGTTCACGATAAACCCACAAATCAATTCTAGTTCAATTCAAATCAAATATATTAGGAATTCCGATTATTTAAAACCCCTTTTTAAATCTAATTTATTTATTTAAAAACAAACCGGGTTTTAAATTTAGTTCAAACTAGTTCATTTTGATAAAAATCTATTTTTATCTTTTCAAATATGGAGTTTTTCATCCCAAATTTTCCCAAATCGTTTCTTATGATTTTACTCAAATTATTAATATTTTTAATAATTTTATCAAGGCCCGTACAGTCGATTTCCATCAACGGCCATCGAACTGCACTTACAGCGACCTTTTTCGAATTTGATTTGGACGTATCTCCAAATCCAACCGTTAGATTTTGAATTTCTAATATTCGTTAGAAAGCTCTTTTCGATACGAACCCAACGGTTCCGGTTTTAGGAGAATCCGACGGTCGGATCTCCCATAATGTCCGTTTGAAATAAATGGTCGAAATTCACGAACTGCCGCGGTGCGGCACGTTCTATTCAGGCCATTATATTATATATATAATATATATAATATATATTTCGTCGATTTCTATTTAAAACGAATTATATAAATAGTTTTAAATTCATTTCAAAAGCAATTTCAACTTCCATTTCAATTCAAATCAAAATTGAATTCTTCTTTATAAATTCGTTTTAAAATTCATTTCCATTCAATTCAAATTTCAATTCAATTTGAATTCATTTCAATTCGCTTTCAATTCAATTTGAATTCGTTTTCAATTAAATTCAATTCGAAAGTCGTTTGCTATTCGATTCAATTCAAATTGGTTTCAAAGTCGTTTTCTATTCGATTCAATTCAAATTGGTTTTCTATTCGAATCAAATTCGTTATATATATATTCAATTGAAATCAAATTCGTTTTCTATTCAATTCATTTCGAAATCGTTATATATTCAATTCATTCCGAAATCGTTATATATTCAATTCATTTCGAAATCGTTATATATTCAATTCATTTCGAAATCGTTTTATATTCAATTCATTTCGAAATCGTTTTATATTCAATTCATTTCGAAATCGTTATATATTCAATTCATTTCGAAATCGTTATATATTTAATTCATTCCGAAATCGTTATATATTCAACTCATTTCGAAATCGTTTTATATTCAATTCATTTCGAAATCGTTATATATTCAATTCATTTCGAAATCGTTATATATTCAATTCATTTCGAAATCGTTTTATATTCAATTCATTTCGAATTCGTTATATATTCAATTCATTTCGAAATCGTTATATATTCAATTCATTTCGAAATCGTTATATATTCAATTCATTTCGAAATAAAATTGATATAAATATCGTTCACGTCAAAATGGCGTCAATCTAATCAACACGGCTTCATATATTTCTATTTTCAAATATTCTATTTCAAATATTTCTATTTGTCAACACACGACTAATCTCAATGAATGAGTACCGTCCACGTGTGACTATTTTTGTTAAATTATTTCGTTCAACACATGACTAATCTCAACGGATGAGTACAGTCAACACATGAACCTTTATTTTATATTGATAAAGATGTAAATTTTATTATAAAAATATTTCGTTCAACACATGACTAATCTCACGAATGAGTACAGTCAACACATGAACCTTTATTTTATATTGATAAAGATGTAAATTTTATTATAAAAATATTTCGTTCAACACATGACTAAGCTCACGAATGAGTACAGTCAACACATGTACCTTTATTTTATATTGATAAAGATGTAAATTTTATTATAAAAATATTTCTTTCAACACATGACTAAGCTCACGAATGAGTACAGTCAACACATGAACCTTTATTTTATATTGATAAAGATGTAAATTTTTTTATAAAAATATTTCGTTCAACACATGACTAAGCTCACGAATGAGTACAGTCAACACATGAACCTTTATTTTATATTATTCTTTTTCTTCTAAATTGGAATGAGGCCCAATCAATCACCATATAATGTTAATTATATGGATTTTCATACATTACATGTATATAATAGCATTGAAAAATAATCAACCATCAACCAAAGTGGACTACACTGTATAAGCATCAAATATAGATATCTAACGCTTATAACAGCCTGTCAATCAATCGATCGACATATTTAATCAGTCAGGATGAGTGAACTTTAAATTTCATCCCAACACCCGTGTAGGGTTTCAAACAATCAAACACAGATTTTATTCGTGCAGTTGGGCGATGTGTAAAATTTATCGATCCAATCAATGTCCTTCAAATAGGTGTACATAGACAAACCGTCTGGTTTGTAAATGAATATTTTATTTTATTCACTTTCACGTTAAAAATTATATTTTTAACGATAAAACATTTCATTTCAACATATGAATTTCTATTCAGTTCATTTATTCAATAAAAATCATATTTTTATTTTTCTAACATATTTTAGAAAATTTCGGCGGCATAACGGCACGATACTAGAAACGGGACGAGGCCTAGCCTTATCCCCGGTCTAGTGAAGGCCCACGCCATTCACACATCAATCAAATCACCAAACAACCAAATTCAAATCAAATCATATAACTAATCTATGCAACCAAACAAACAAGTCCATGGTCTGTGGACGATTGTGTCGGGTGCTACTAAGCACCGTCTGCATCCCAGTATATATATAACTAGAAAAATTAAATTGAAAGGTGAGAAGTTCTCACTTATAGCTATCCAATCATCTTGACTCTTCATTGATAGAAATCTTCGTCATTCTCGCCTTTTGTCGCCTTCGTTGCTCGTATTCACTACATATGTAAAATCGAATTTTTACTTCGTTATTCAATATATAAAAATCACATTTTTAATTTCGATGTTCAATATATAAAAATCACATTTTTAATTTCGATGTTCAATATATAAAAATCACATTTTTAATTTCGATGTTCAATATATAAAAATCACATTTTTTTACTATGCTATTCAATATATAAAAATCACATTTTTAATTTCGATGTTCAATATATAAAAATCACATTTTTTATTTCGATGTTCAATATATAAAAATCACATTTTTTATTTCGATGTTCAATATGTAAAAATCACATTTTTAATTTCGATGTTCAATATATAAAAATCACATTTTTTATTTCGATGTTCAATATATAAAAATCACATTTTTTTACTATGCTATTCAATATATAAAAATCACATTTTTAATTTCGATGTTCAATATATAAAAATCACATTTTTTATTTCGATGTTCAATATATAAAAATCACATTTTTTATTTCGATGTTCAATATATAAAAATCACATTTTTTATTTCGATGTTCAATATATAAAAATCTCATTTTTAATTTTTGAAATCAATGTTATTTACAAAAACAAAATCTTATATTTTTCAAAAACAATGTATGTTTTGCTACTTTAGAAAAAACAAAGTATATTTTCCTACTTTAAAACAAAGTAAATTTTTCTAAAACAACTCTAGTTTAACTTTTCCAAATCAGTTCCATTTTTATTTCTAAAAACCCTGCCATTTTCTATTTTAAAAATAAGGATATATTTTATTTCGAAATCATGGAAAAATTATATTTTAAATAATGCTTTTAATATGAAAATCAGAAAATAAAATCAATGCTTTTCATATAAGAATTTCTATTAGTAAAGTCAGTTTTTAACCCTAAATAAAAATAAAAAGAAAAAGGGAAGGGAGGACTTACATCGTTCGGGGGGGGGGGGTTGTTGTTCGCTGGTGGAAGCAGGGGGCGGGTCTTCGAATGGAGGAGGGCGCAGCAGGGTAGGGCAGGCTCGAGGTCGTCTCGCTGCTGGGGGGGGGGGGTCTTCGCGCCAAGCGCCAGTCGAAGGGGGAAAGGAGGAGAAGAAGTGGAAGGGGAGGAAGAAGAAAGGGGGGCGTGTCGATTGCGGCGCCGCCGCTTGAGAGGGGGGGGGGGGGGGGGGAAAGGTCGACGGAGGGGCGCTGGCCAGGGGAAGAACGACGGTGGGTGGGGAGTGGTCGAAGGTGGCTGACGCGATGGGATGGCGCGATTCGCTCCAGCATTCCTCTTCTTTTTCTTTTTTTTTCTTTTTTTTATTTTGACTGGTCAACTGAGGGAAGGGGGAAAGGAAATAAGGGCTTATATAATATATAATTATTTTATTATTCTATTATTCAAAAAGTAACCTTTCCTTTCGAACTCAGAATCAAACCCACCGACTGTCGTCCCCAGCGTTTCACCCCCATTCCGAACACAATGGGATATGTATCGTAGGCTGATTCGACTGTTACAATCAGTTTCCGTTGAATTTACATTTAAATCACTATATTGAATTTTAAACGTACATTTCAAATTACCGGGGTCACATACTAACTCTAAAAATTCTCGAAAAATATTTTCTAGCTTCGTATTGACGATACGGTCCTAACAAAACTAGTTTCGTCGAATTCTGAGATCGTTGGAAAAATGGCCAATTTCCAGTCGATTAAAATCAACTGAAACCGGTCAAACGCGTTTTCCTATGCCACGCTCACATATTGATTCGAAAAATTATGAAATTTGGAATCTAGCAATAATTTGACAACACGGACCCAACAAAAGTGGTTTCGTCGAAATCCGAGGTCGTTTGCAAAATTCCCATTTTTAAGGGCCTGAATTCCATAGCGACTATTCAGAATTTTCAACTGGGCGTATCTTTTGATTCCCGCTATGAAATTTCGATTTTTCGGATTCGTTGGAAAGATATTATCAATTAGATCCTAATGTTTTTGGTTTCACTAAAATCCGGATTGTTTTGCACCCGGTACATTCAATTGAAGTTTGAAATCGAATTATCGAACTACCGCACCATTTTCAATTCTATTTATAATTATATACAAATATTTATATTCTAACGACGGCGTATATAATATATACGTTCGAATGTATTCAAAATAAATTTCTCGTCGATTTTATTTCAAATACTCTATTTTAAATATTCAAAATTCGCTAGAATTGCCAAAATAAAAATTTTAAACTGGCCCAGATTTTCGGGTTATTACAATCTCTCCCACTTAAAACTTTTCATCCCCGAAAAGGAACAAAGTCGAAAGTGGTTTGATTAATCAACTCTACGTTGGATCTGGCTTGCATCCTCCAACTTTTTCAGTTTCTGAGAATTTTCAAATTTTCAAAAAATTTGGCTGACACCCTAAATTTTCGAAAAATTTCGCCATAACCTCCCCTGCACTGGGAGCATCGGGGAATTTCAAATAGCTTCCCCGGTCCTTCTAATCTCAAAAAAGAAAAAGAAAAAGCCAAGCGGCTAGCCAATAGGCTCATAAAATCATCATCACCCAAACAAAACAGTAAATTATATAGCAAACATGTACCTATTTGTCGGGCAAACAAATTTTATTCTTCGGCTCTAGCCTCCTTGCTATGACCTGTTCAATGTAAGTATATGTATATGCAAGCAAACGCGACCAATTTTCAATAATATTCAAAATTTGATGCACTTAGGCATAATGGTTCAAAATTATCTAACAAATAAACAAACAACACAAACATCAATCAATTAGTGAATTAGAGTTTCAAATTCATAATTTTGATACATATACAAAAATCAAATTTTTGATGCCAAATCACAACAATGTGTTCTAACTATATAAGGTTTGGTTCTCACACCAGTCTAATGGAAATATATCGATATCACACCTTCGTTACTCGAACATGAATACTAATGACAACTAGTCAATCATTAGAATCATCTTCGGGCCACTAGAGTATGATTCCATATCTATCCAGTATATTAAAACTTCGACTATACGTTCATGACGCGTATACGCGAAATCTTTATATACTCGATTGTCCATATTCAAAAATAAATAAATATTCAAATGCGTTTAAAACAATTTAAATTTCTAAAACAAAATTGTTTTCCTTTGAAAAATATACTCTTCACACTCGTTCTAGGATACTACTGATCCTATCTCCAACGAGTCATTCTAATTGGATATTACTAATCCAATATCTGATGAATTCTTTCGTATGGTTCTAATGTGTCTTGTTCTCGAGCTCTGTAAACCAAAGCTCCAATACCAAATGTGAAAACCCGTAACTTCCCCGTAAAGGAAAGCGTCGGATAGTTCGAGAACAAGCCACAACAGAACACAAACTGGTGAACATTTCATTGTTATTACAACAATTCCATCAGATACAAGAATATACAGAGTATAAATGAATAAATTACATTCGATAAATATCAGAGATTACAATAAATTACATAGCAGCGGAAAAATAATATAAAGCACAACTGAAGGTGATATACGGATACAGAGCTTTCCGGATATCGTTCCAGCTGTAAACCAGGATCCTGTGAATATAAATCTGCAAAACCAAAACTACTAGCTGCCCGTGCGGAAAATAGGGGCACCCAGAGTTTAGGTTAAAACAATAAACTCCAGGTCAGTCATGTGACTGGTGTGAGAACTAAAACAGTTATTTAAAACTTTACTTTAAAAGAAAGTAATTCAAGGGACCACGCCGTATAACACGGAACGGGTTTCCTCCCAAGAATACCAGTGCATATAGAATAAACAGCACAATGCTTTTTCGAAAAATGAAGCTATTATAAGACCCAGGTCCCATCACACAATGCAACGCAAGCCGAAGGATAGGGTTTTCCCTTATAATAGCCAAACATGCTTGGTACGTTTAAAACAAATCATTTGATACTATAATAAGTGTATAGTGTCAAAACAATTTCAATCATAAATATCAATCATAGGCGGCATAGCTACCATCTACTATGTCGCCATACTAGTTCTACAATTAAAACCGAATCACACGTATTGGAAATTGGATTTCCGTCATGAGTCGAGGCAAGGGGCAAGCTCCTCTCCGCGTTCGAGACACTCTAGCAAATGCCTCCGGGTTACGCACTCTGGGCAACCCTGGATGCGGCTGGGCCGGTCCTCACTTACGTTAGAGGATTAGTTATTCCTGAACACACGTTTCCCGGTCCTTACAGACTTATAATCGAGGCGCCTCATTCCAACAACCACAAAGGTGAAAAGTATATAAATGTCAGGGCTGGTAAGTCACTGACACCACCATAGCTAGAAAGAAACGTCGTGCTCTCCCAGCGGTCCGTATCCCGTTTTTAACTCATACCGAGGTGTGAGGTTCGCGAATACACGTTATACACAAAGCTGCCACGTAGGCGTGCTTTGATCATCAACCACAAGACTTTGCTTTTCAACAGAAGCCTTGATCATTGCATCTTAGCGTGCCACACAGGCAATTCATGCCATGCGACTGATGTCCATCGATATACAACCTCTGAGCTCGTACGTCTCAGAGAAGGGCGTTAAGCAAAAGAATAAATTCTCCGCCGCCAAACAGATGTATATTTAATAGAAATCAATCGACACAGAATAAAATCCAGTGTCAGACACACAATCCCTTTACAAGTCCGTTCTGGGTCTGAACGAAACCGGAGGCACTTTCCTCGCATATCCATCCATCTCCAAGTACGTCTGGACGACCACCAACTATTTCCATCCTCTTGGGTGTACAGCCCAATCAGGATCGTCAGTAATTATCCAAACGATGTGAAGACTTCCGGTCTTCGACCACCGTCTTCATCTTCGACATATCGTCGAATCGGTTATTCAGAATGGGTATAAACCCGGACTTTCCGAACAACCCGCGTATATTAAAAACAAATGTTACACAAACACAACATACGCCTCATTCCAATTCATTAGTCACTAACCGCAAATTAGCAAGAGAACAATTTCCCAAACATTAACCCCGAAGGCCGAAACCAACATCAGATCAATACCCAGGAAACCATTCTTCTTAGCCAACCTACAGCTAGTTTCTAAATTCCACATTCTTAGGGAAAGGTTCCCATTAATTTTATCCAAGATAAATTCTTTAAAATTTATCCTGTAATCTTCCTTTGGATGTCATTTAAAACCAAATTATGGTTTTTCCAACTAGTCGAGATTAGCGAACCACACCGAAGTAATTATTTATTTTATTTCCCAATCCCAACTTATTCATCCCATGAAGCAAAACTGGTAATACTCCATATCTAACACCGCGGTGTTATCGGTAAAATTAATTACCATTTCACGTTCAAATCTAATTAAAGATTTAACTATCGCTTTGGAGCAAAACCGGTGATACTCCATTCTCGCTTATTTCTAAATTTGATAATTTAGATTTACATTTCAATCTAATTGCAGATTCGTTAAAAACTCCTTTTACTGGGTTAAAGAACTAGGTGTTATTTAAAACACAGTTCACGACAAACCCAAATCACATTCTATTTATTGTCGGGTTAAAGAACTAGTGTTGTTTAAAACACAGTTCACGATAAACCCACAAATCAATTCTAGTTCAATTCAAATCAAATATATTAGGAATTCTGATTATTTAAAACCCCTTTTTAAATCTAATTTATTTATTTAAAAACAAACCGGGTTTTAAATTTAGTTCAAACTAGTTCATTTTGATAAAAATCTATTTTTATCTTTTCAAATATGGAGTTTTTCATCCCAAATTTTCCTAAATCGTTTCTTATGATTTTACACAAATTATTAATATTTTTAATAATTTTATCAAGGCCCGTACAGTCGATTTCCATCAACGGCCATCGAACTGCACTTACAGCGACCTTTTTCGAATTTGATTTGGACGTATCTCCAAATCCAACCGTTAGATTTTGAATTTCTAATATTCTTTAGAAAGCTCTTTTCGATACGAACCCAACGGTTCCGGTTTTAGGAGAATCCGACGGTCGGATCTCCCGTAATGTCCGTTTGAAATAAATGGTCGAAATTCACGAACTGCCGCGGCGCGGCGCGTTCTATTCAGGCCATTATATTATATATATAATATATATAATATATATTTCGTCGATTTCTATTTAAAACGAATTATATAAGTAGTTTTAAATTCGTTTCAAAAGCAATTTCAACTTCCATTTCAATTCAAATCAAAATTGAATTCTTCATTATAAATTCGTTTTAAAATTCATTTCCATTCAATTCAAATTTCAATTCAATTTGAATTCATTTCAATTCGCTTTCAATTCAATTTGAATTCGTTTTCAATTCAATTCAATTCCAAAGTCGTTTGCTATTCGATTCAATTCAAATTGGTTTCAAAGTCGTTTTCTATTCGATTCAATTCAAATTGGTTTTCTATTCGAATCAAATTCGTTATATATATATATTCAATTGAAATCAAATTCGTTTTCTATTCAATTCATTTCGAAATCGTTATATATTCAATTCATTCCGAAATCGTTATATATTCAATTCATTTCGAAATCGTTATATATTCAATTCATTTCGAAATCGTTTTATATTCAATTCATTTCGAAATCGTTTTATATTCAATTCATTTCGAAATCGTTATATATTCAATTCATTTCGAAATCGTTATATATTTAATTCATTCCGAAATCGTTATATATTCAATTCATTTCGAAATCGTTTTATATTCAATTCATTTCAAAATCGTTATATATTCAATTCATTTCGAAATCGTTATATATTCAATTCATTTCGAAATCGTTTTATATTCAATTCATTTCGAAATCGTTATATATTCAATTCATTTCGAAATCGTTATATATTCAATTCATTTCGAAATCGTTATATATTCAATTCATTTCGAAATAAAATTGATATAAATATCGTTCACGTCAAAATGGCGTCAATCTAATCAACACGGCTTCATATATTTCTATTTTCAAATATTCTATTTCAAATATTTCTATTTGTCAACACACGACTAATCTCAATGAATGAGTACCGTCCACGTGTGACTATTTTTGTTAAATTATTTCGTTCAACACATGACTAATCTCAACGGATGAGTACAGTCAACACATGAACCTTTATTTTTTATTGATAAAGATGTAAATTTTATTATAAAAATATTTCGTTCAACATATGACTAATCTCACGAATGAGTACAGTCAACACATGAACCTTTATTTTATATTGATCAAGATGTAAATTTTATTATAAAAATATTTCGTTCAACACATGACTAAGCTCACGAATGAGTACAATCAACACATGAACCTTTATTTTATATTGATAAAGATGTAAATTTTATTATAAAAATATTTCGTTCAACACATGACTAAGCTCACGAATGAGTACAGTCAACACATGAACCTTTATTTTATATTGATAAAGATGTAAATTTTATTATAAAAATATTTCGTTCAACACATGACTAAGCTCATGAATGAGTACAGTCAACACATGAACCTTTATTTTATATTATTCTTTATCTTCTAAATTGGAATGAGGCCCAACCAATCACCATATAATGTTAATTATATGGATTTTCATACATCACATGTATATAATAGCATTGAAAAATAATCAACCATCAACCAAAGTGCACTACACTGTATAAGCATCAAATATAGATATCTAACGCTTATAACAGCCTGTCAATCAATCGATCGACATATTTAATCAGTCAGGATGAGTGAACTTTAAATTTCATCCCAACACCCGTGTAGGGTTTCAAACAATCAAACACAGATTTTATTCGTACAGTTGGGCGATGTGTAAAATTTATCGACCCAATCAATGTCCTTCAAATAGGTGTACATAGACAAACCGTCTGGTTTGTAAATGAATATTTTATTTTATTCACTTTCACGTTAAAAATTATATTTTTAACGATAAAACATTTCATTTCAACATATGAATTTCTATTCAGTTCATTTATTCAATAAAAATCATATTTTTATTTTTCTAACATATTTTAGAAAATTTCGGCGGCATAACGGCACGATACTAGAAACGGGACGAGGCCTAGCCTTATCCCCGGTCTAGTGAAGGCCCACGCCATTCACACATCAATCAAATCACCAAACAACCAAATTCAAATCAAATCATATAACTAATCTATGCAACCAAACAAACAAGTCCATGGTCTGTGGACGATTGTGTCGGGTGCTACTAAGCACCGTCTGCATCCTAGTATATATATAACTAGAAAAATTAAATTGAAAGGTGAGAAGTTCTCACTTATAGCTATCCAATCATCTTGACTCTTCATTGATAGAAATCTTCGTCATTCTCGCCTTTTGTCGCCTTCGTTGCTCTTATTCACTACATATGTAAAATCGAATTTTTACTTCGTTATTCAATATATAAAAATCACATTTTTAATTTCGATGTTCAATATATAAAAATCACATTTTTAATTTCGATGTTCAATATATAAAAATCACATTTTTAATTTCGATGTTCAATATATAAAAATCACATTTTTTTACTATGCTATTCAATATATAAAAATCACATTTTTAATTTCGATGTTCAATATATAAAAATCACATTTTTTATTTCGATGTTCAATATATAAAAATCACATTTTTTATTTTGATGTTCAATATATAAAAATCACATTTTTTATTTCGATGTTCAATATATAAAAATCACATTTTTAATTTCGATGTTCAATATATAAAAATCACATTTTTTATTTCGATGTTCAATTTATAAAAATCACATTTTTTTACTATGCTATTCAATATATAAAAATCACATTTTTTATTTCGATGTTCAATATATAAAAATCACATTTTTTATTTCGATGTTCAATATATAAAAATCACATTTTTTATTTCGATGTTCAATATATAAAAATCACATTTTTAATTTTTGAAATCAATGTTATTTACAAAAACAAAATCTTATATTTTTCAAAAACAATGTATGTTTTGCTACTTTAAAAAAAAACAAAGTATATTTTCCTACTTTAAAACAAAGTAAATTTTTCTAAAACAACTCTAGTTTAACTTTTCCAAATCAGTTCCATTTTTATTTCTAAAAACCCTGCCATTTTCTATTTTAAAAATAAGGATATATTTTATTTCGAAATCATGGAAAAATTATATTTTAAATAATGCTTTTAATATGAAAATCAGAAAATAAAATCAATGCTTTTCATATAAGAATTTCTATTAGTAAAGTCAGTTTTTAACCCTAAATAAAAATAAAAATAAAAAGGGAAGGGAGGACTTACATCGTTCAGGGGGGGGGGGGTTTGTTGTTCGCTGGTGGAAGCAGTGGGCGGGTCTTCGAATGGAGGAGGGCGCAGCAGGGTAGGGGGGACTCGAGGTCGTCTCGCTGCTGGGGGGGGGGGTCTTCGCGCCAGCCGCCAGTCGAAGGGGGAAAGGAGGAGAAGAAGTGGAAGGGGAGGAAGAAGAAAGGGGGGCGTGTCGATTGCGGCGCCGCCGCTTGAGAGGGGGGGGGGAAAGGTCGACGGAGGGGCGCTGGCTAGGGGAAGAACGGCGGTGGGTGGGGAGTGGTCGACGGTGGCTGACGCGATGGGAGGGCGCGATTCGCTCCAGCATTCCTCTTCTTTTTCTTTTTTTTTTCTTTTTTTTATTTTGACTGGTCAACTGAGGGAAGGGGGAAAGGAAATAAGGGCTTATATAATATATAATTATTTTATTATTCTATTATTCAAAAAGTAACCTTTCCTTTCGAACTCAGAATCAAACCCACCGACTGTCGTCCCCAGCGTTTCACCCCCATTCCGAACACAATGGGATATGTATCGTAGGCTGATTCGACTGTTACAATCAGTTTCCGTTGAATTTACATTTAAATCACTATATTGAATTTTAAACGTACATTTCAAATTACCGGGGTCACATACTAACTCTAAAAATTCTCGAAAAATATTTTCCAGCTTCGTATTGACGATACGGTCCTAACAAAACTAGTTTCGTCGAATTCTGAGATGGTTGGAAAAATGGCCAATTTCCAGTCGATTAAAATCAACTGAAACCGGTCAAACGCGTTTTCCTATGCCACGCTCACATATTGATTCGAAAAATTATGAAATTTGGAATCTAGCAATAATTTGACAACACGGACCCAACAAAAGTGGTTTCGTCGAAATCCGAGGTCGTTTGCAAAATTCCCATTTTTAAGGGCCTGAATTCCATAGCGACTATTCAGAATTTTCAACTGGGCGTATCTTTTGATTCCCGCTATGAAATTTCGATTTTTCGGATTCGTTGGAAAGATATTATCAATTAGAACCTAATGTTTTTGGTTTCACTAAAATCCGGATTGTTTTGCACCCGGTACATTCAATTGAAGTTTGAAATCGAATTATCGAACTACCGCGCCATTTTCAATTCTATTTATAATTATATACAAATATTTATATTCTAACGACGGCGTATATAATATATACGTTCGAATGTATTCAAAATAAATTTCTCGTCGATTTTATTTAAAATACTCTATTTTAAATATTCAAAATTCGCTAGAATTGCCAAAATAAAAATTTTAAACTGGCCCAGATTTTCGGGTTATTACATCCTGGTTATGAGGCTAGAGGCTACGTCTATCTTCAGAACATCTGATCACCATTTACTTTGAATGCCACATCATCAAATCCGTAATCACATATTGATTACACAAATGCACACTGGGTGTAGAATAAAAAGAAGTTACCTTCTCCCCACCAACTTGGTATATTCGTACAAATCAACGGCGTGACCATTCGAAATACTCTGTCAGACACTCTTCCATAAAAGTTGTCCTGGGACTGGACAAACAAAATACCATTCTAGAACTGGACAACCCTTGCATTTAACTCCGTCTTCAATTATCTTCAGCATATCTAATTCGCAGCGCTTATGCCTATACGGAGTGGTTTCCGGATAATATCCAACCGGTCTCTCCGTATTGACAACGATGGTCAAAACACTTCGATAGTCGGTTATTTAACCATCGAAGTAAAAACAACATTCATTCCATGTACACTAACATCACACAATCACGGGCACCTTTTATTTAATGTTCGACTTTATTATTCGAATTCCCATATCTTACCAGGTATTTCTCAAATCCCGTTTTAGCCTTTTCATACTTCTTAGAAAACATTTCCAGTTATTATAAACTCTTATTCTTTCATGTTCTAGAAACATACGTTATTAACATTCGAAACATTTTCATTCTTTTCACATTCCTTGGTTTCTACACTTGGATCGTATACCCTATCTTCATTGGAAAAATATTTCCAATTTCATTATAAATATTTTAATCGGCCAACCGTTTACTTTAAAAACATAATTCACTTAAAAATATGAATACCATTCCTGTTATAGAAATCTGAATACCTTTATCAATTAACTCTTTATTCAAGTAATACTTATCTCGTTTACCGAAACCTCTTTCATACTTTATATTCCCAATCCACTTTATAAACTCTGTTTTCTAAGACAACTTCTTATCAAATCGATATCAAGTTTATAACTAAATACTGACTCCTATCCTATTAACATTTATTTGTTTAAAACTAAATGTTAATTATTCTATCAGATTATAATCCCTAAAAATAGTTACTTTTAATACATTCGACATCGTCGAATTCTAGTTCCAAATCCTAACGGTTTAATTCTAATCACATTTCGAACATCGAAATGCTGTCATCGTTTTCTAACACGATTCTCCAATTTCTCTTTCTAAAACAGATTCTTATATTTTCTTATGACATCGTTATTTCTCACTTTCGAATAAGTGGATTTCAACTAAACTGCTTCATTTCCTAGGAAGTGCTGCTATATATAAAAGTCACGCTTAAGTCTAATCAACAACAGTTAATTTGTTGCTATAGTTCTAAACTTTTCATACGCTGTAATATTCCCTTTATAACTAATCTCAACTTTTACAGTCACCCTTACCTTATCAACAGCGTTATTTTATCGCTATAGTTCAAACTTGTCATACGCTGTAATATTCTATGTTATAACTAATCTCAACTTTTACAGTCACCCTTACCTTATCAACAGCGTTATTTTATCGCTATAGTTCAAACTTGTCATACGCTGTAATATTCTATGTTATAACTAGTCTCGACATAACAGTTACGCTTAAGCCCAATCAACAGCGTTTATTTTATTGTTGTAGTTCTAAACTTGCATATGCTGCCATATTCCATTCCTACTAATCTTAACATCTATCTCCGTCACAAACTGATATCGTTCCTCGATAATAGTGAAGCCGTTCAAGTTGGGTATTCTATTTACCTCTCAAACCTTGATCGACAACGTTCTTACCTTAGAACAAATATAAGTCTGCATTCTAATCCCTTATACCACAAATCGTATTTTCTTGTTTAATTTTAACTATGGTTTTATAACATCATTTTCTTACTTTGAAATCTCTATTGTTTGTGATTATTTATATTAAACATAAGCTCTTCGCTTTCTCTATCCCACAGTTCTATTTATAACTTCTTAACCAAAAGGTAATTAAATCTCATTACTTTGGATTAATTTATTTCTAAACTGTTTCATTAGATTAATTAAAGACCAATTAATCAAATAATCATTTTCTCAAATAACAGTTGATTAAATCAACCTCATTCCATCAGTAAACTCGTTAACTGATTTTAATTACTCCTCGACATTAGATTAATATAATTAATCCAAAAATATTTCTAAATTGTTTATCTTAAATATAATTATCCAAATATTTAATTGTTGGATAATTTCTGCTTTATAAACTCATTTACATGTCAACAATCATTTTTATTTATTTTATAAAAACGAACACTAAAATACTGGTTTATAATAGAACTTCTATTATAAATTTAAATCTTCTTTTTAATTATAAAAATATAATTTTTATAATTAACCTCATTGATTTGCCTGACGGCCAATCAACTCCTTAACAAAACGATGGTTTTATGGTCAACTGTTATCACTTTCTAAATTGATATCGTTTATTGATTTATCGAAATAGATGTTGAATTTCTGTTCAACATCAATATTCACCTGGGGTTTTAAATATAATTTGGGTTCATACAAAACAAACAGTACATATAATTATCAAGGAATCCGGTCGGATTCCTCCAACCGGTTTTCCGCATCCACAGATGTCAGTCAACACAATTTACACTAACTCTATACTAGGGGGTATTCTAATCGATGGAATCAGTGTTCAACCGATGATGTGTACATATGTAACGGTATATAATGTTCAACCAAATTAATTGTAATTTACCTAATCGACCATCACACAGCATTCAAACAACATTAAAATATATTAAAATATTTTAAAAATAGATCGGAGTTAGTGATTTTACTCACCTTGGCGCGTTAACCGTTAAATAACGATTTGCGTCGGTTTATTTAGAACAGGCGTTCAATTCTGTCTTCTTCGGATAATTCAAAATAGTGGTTCCCTTGGATCCTAGTCTTCGAACATGTCTGTTTGCAATAGCAAAACCCCCTGCTGCTTCCGCTATCTTTCCCTCACCTCGTTTAACCTCTTCCTTACGTTATCAGTCCGCCCCTTTTAATACTGACGTCCTGTAGCTCATCCCTGACAAATGACTTCGGCCCTCAGTTCAAACTTTGCTTTCTTCTATTGCTCACGAAAACTGACGGGCGCTATCCTCCTTTGTCCGTCCATTTATACCAACTCCTCTTCACTTATACGATCTTCCATGCGTTGACACTGGTACAGAGTTCGTTGGACAAGGATTTATCACTACCCTTCACCGAAAGTCATGCACTCACCTGAACGTACAACCCTTTATCAACCCTTACGCCAGAACACACCAAATACCGCACTTTTCATGCACGCAAGTCCCATTACTTAAGACTTCCCCAACGTTCACAACTCGTACACTCGTACACCTTCTGTTTCTGCACGAACTGTATCGCCCCCCTTACCATTATACGCTGACCTTCCTTTCTTGACACTCGTTAACTTCCCACATCTTCTATCGTGCTTCAGTTCTCCTCATGGACTGCACACCCACTCACATGAAACTGCAGCTTGCACAAATCTCTCCATTTGTTCAAGGACTGCTCACGTCCTCACATATTTCCCGTTCACAACACATACGCTTTCTAAGCTACACACACACCGCGGATCACAACATACCCTTTGTTTACACCTTCAGCCGACTCAATATCCCCCATGCAGAACATCCACTTGCCATGCAATACATCCCTTCAACCTTCATGCGTGTACCCCAAATGATGCCATCCAATTTCCCTTACATCACCCACGTGTGCGTGCAAACCGAGTTCCCATGTGCCTGTGTTGTTCCCGAATGCCACCTCCATGCCACTACCCCATCCTTCTTTCTTCCATGCATTGAAAAACACGCTCGAGGTTATTCCTCCCCACTCCTTTCCATGCAAAGTTTACTCCACTCACATGCACTAACGTCTTCGCCTCCATGCATTTCAGACTTCCGCCTACAACACTGCTAAGTACAGCATCGCACACTTCAGCGTAACCCTTCCTCAAGTGCTTCTTGCTCACACCTTTCCTTTCCCCACACTCTTGTTTACGGTAGTAAATACTTCGGTCATCAGTTCAATCCGTTAGTACACAGTAGTACTGAAAGATCAGTCCACGCCTTCTCTTTTACGAATGCAACTCTTTGTTTAATGTTTACAGCATATTACTCTTATTGAAGGTTGAGGATGGATGTATAATTTCAGATCTGGTTCTTTTTTTTTGCTTTTCCAAAGATGGCCGGTGTGATGTTATTTATACATGGAGAAGTCTTCATGGGTAAGAAATAGGTTGGTAGGGTATGGCGTGAGGTATGTGGTACCATACGTGAAAAGAAAGGACATACAAATACATGTTCTGAAGTGAAAGCAGTAGGTTTAAAGCTTTACTTCCTTGTTAAGCATTGGTACTTCATATGCTTAGAATAGGTTATGTAGGCTGAGGCGTGAGGTATTTGATTATAGAGTCCATATTTATATTTTTGGTCTTGTTCACTTCCATACGCCATGTTCTTAGGTAGCTTAGATTTCCAATGCTAGCCTATGTGAAAGGATGTCTTAGCACGTTCATTTTAATATTTGGTAGCTTAAGCATTAAGAAATCTTATAAATGAAGTATTCGTATGGATGAAGTATAGTGTTATGTATACAAACTGAATTCCGTTCGTATATGAGCTGCCATGGACAGAAGTAAGAGTACGGTCGCGCTCAACGAGGTGTCCCGGTCCCAAAAATATAATAATACCGGTAGATTAACTCATATTTTGAAACCCCAAAATATCGATACAGGGTGCGAAATACTCCAAATAAAAAGTTGCATATTTAATTAATTAAAAATTATCGTAAAATTCTAAAAATTAAATTATCGCTGCGCCTCAAAAGAACCATGTCCAGATTTGCACCCGATATCAAGTTATATTCAAATAACCGTTACAGTCGATATGCGATTTTACAGCGACTTTTTGAATATTTGATTTGGACATATCTTGCAGTCTGTACGACGAAATCTCCATTTTCCACTTCCGGTGGAAAGATACAGTTCAACAGATTCCAATGTTTCTTGTTTCGCAGAAATCCAATTCAAAACGAGTCCGGTACACTCAGTTGAAGTTCAGGACGTTAATTTACGAACTGCAGCGTCATTATGAGCTCGATTATAATTAATATATATTTTTATACGTTCAACTTCATTTTAATTAATATATAAATTCTCTTATATTACAAATTCAATATTTAAACTGATTTAAATATTCAAATACAAACCGACGAAAATGCGGGACATTACAGACCTTTCCAATTCTATTTGTAAATGGTTTATAAATATTTCCTTTTAAAATTTATTCTTGAAATATTCTAACTCCTTAAATTCTCGGGAAAATTCGCCATAACCTCCTTTGTATCGGAAACATCGGGAAAATCCCCAAACCGCTACACAAGCCTTTCCATTCAAAAGAAAATGTTTTGAAATTATTTTCTTTTTTTAAAAAATATCTCCTATTTATAAATATCCCAATTTATAAATATTCCTTATTTAAAAATATTCGAATTTTTAAATATCTCTTATTCAATATCACTTTGAAAAATCTCCTTTATCTACATTCCGGTATGTCATGGTATTCAATCATATCAAATCACGATGTCTAATCTCGTCCATACACACACAATCAACAACAGGTTATAATTCACATCATATATTAGAATATATGAAAAACAATAAAATAACTGTTGAGGAATCCCGTCTGATTCCTCCAGCCTGTTTCCCTGCATCACAGATGTTAGACAATATAGATAACATCACTTTCAGTTTCATATGATATATTCTGTTAAACAGAATCAAATATAGAAATTCACTAACTGACTAGCAGTTCAATCAAACAGTCAACACACAGTCAATCAGACAATTTCTAACAGTTCTAAAAATACAACATGAAATTATAAACTGTTCAGATTGTGTGTGTATGGACGAGATTAGACATCGTGATTTGATATGATTGAATACCATGACATACCGGAATGTAGATAAAGGAGATTTTTCAAAGTGATATTGAATAAGAGATATTTAAAAATTCGAATATTTTTAAATAAGGAATATTTATAAATTGGGATATTTATAAATAGGAGATATTTTAAAAAAAAAGAAAATAATTTCAAAACATTTTCTTTTGAATGGAAAGGCTTGTGTAGCGGTTTGGGGATTTTCCCGATGCTTCCGATACAAAGGAGGTTATGGCGAATTTTCCCGAGAATTTAAGGAGTTAGAATATTTCAAGAATAAATTTGAAAAGGAAATATTTATAAACCATTTACAAATAGAATTGGAAAGGGATTTCCTTTTCTATAACGTTTGTGTTCCGCTATAACTATTTCTTTCCTATAACGTTTGTGTTCCGTTATAACTATTCCTTTTCTATAACGTTTGTGTTCCGTTATAACTATTCCTTTTCTATAACGTTTGTGTTCCGTTATAACTATTTCTTTTCTATAACGTTTGTGTTCCGTTATAACTATTTCCTTTCTTTAATAACGTTTATTTACCGTTACAAATATTTCCTATTTATAACTTCTAATTACCGTTACAAATATTTCCTATTTATAACGTCTATTTATTTATCTAAATAAATATTCCTTTTCCATTTATTTTTTTTATTTTCTTAAATAAATATTCCTTTTATAAAACCCGATTCGTCTTATAAATAATTTCCTTTTATAAAACCGTGTTCGTTTTATAAAAAATCTCCTTTTATAAAATCCTGTGATTTTATAAAATTCCTTTATTTCAATATACATTGAAATATTCCTTTTTACATCTCAGGGATTCTTACGATATTCAAAATATCAAACAACAATGATCATTATCATTCTAACACACATAATCTAGAACAGATTATATAACCCATCATATAATACAATATATGAAAACAGTAAAATAACACGCTCAAGTATCATAAGTATACACGCACAAGTATACACGCACAAGTATCACAAGTATACAAGCTCAAGTATCATAAGTATACACGCACAAGTACACACGCTCAAGTAGACACGCACAAGTATACACGCACGCACAAGTATACATGCACACACAAGTATCATAAGGCAGCCATCTGAAGGCACGCACAAGTATACACGCACAAGTATCATAAGTATACACCAGAGACGTACGCAAAGATTTTAAAAAATCACCAGCATTCACAAACAAAACAACGTACCATTCACAAACATTCAAAAACATTCACCAGCATCCATCATCAGTCATCACCAGTCATCACAAACTTCCACAACCACACAAAGTTTCACAAATATTCACAAAATTTCAAGCCAAAAATCATTACCAGCAGAATAAAACCAACATCCACAAACATCACCAGTCATCACCAGCATCATCACCAGCATCCACACCAGCATCAGCACCAGCATCCATGTCAGAGTCATTGTCCATGTCAGAGTCATTGTCTATGTCAGAGTGGTTGTTAAGGATAGAGCATAGTCAGCGACCAAACCAGAATTTCTTGTTGTGGAGGGCATCTTTGGATGATCAAACTTCAATAGGTATGTTAATTCTATTTCTGTAAACATTTTGTGATCCACCTAATATATTATATGATCAAACTTCTATTTCTGTAAACATTTTGTGATCCACCTAATATATTATATGATTCAATTCTCAAATAATGTGATCCACCTACTAGTTTATATGCCTTAATTATCAAACAATTTGACATGTAACACACATTAATTATCAAACAATTTGACATGTAACCACATCTGAAGGAAATTCAAGCCATACAATAACAGTGTCTCAAATTCAAGCCACACAACCACATCTATGTACAACTAACAGAGCATCAGTTTGTATTATTATTTCAGAATCTTGGGTGGGGCATTATAACCTTGTATGTATGTATGTGAGTGTGTGCATGTGTGGTTGTGTCTCACTATAAGAAACTGTGGATGGAAGTAAAATTTACCTATGATCACAAAAAAATGGTACCACCGGTTCCTCCCTATTGCTCACAAACAGAATTTCAGGCCTCGTCAAAGGATGAGTATGTGTGGTGCGCTCAACCCTAATGATGTATTTCTTGTTGTCGAATCGAGCAGCAAAAACATTCTCCAAGCCAATGCCTTCAGAAAATTCCATTTTCAGGTATAATGATCTATGGTCAATTCGAGACCAATGACAGTCGTCAATTTCACACACATTTCCTATTGGCGTCATTAATTCTTTTATTGCAGGAACATGTGTCTTCAGGAACTCGGGAAAGCCAACAACTCTGGCCCATGATTCTGCCTCGAACGCTGGTTCAGGCTCAAATTCTTCAGCAGACCATTGTTGCACATAAAAAGAACCTCCAATTTTTGTAAAAAGTTTCAACATTAGCGCATGATCACGCGTACTGTAAGATGGGCACGTTATTACAAAAGAGTTTTTGGGTATAACCCGTATAGTCCACTCCTCATTAAGCTTCAGCGTATGCCTAAGCGTGAGATGCACAAAATCGTAAGTCCAATGTCCTGAAAGAACAGTGGCAGTGATGCATAGTGAAGAGTCCTCCATTGTTTTTTTTTAACTTTTGATGATGGAGTTTTGTTTAGGATTTGAAGATGTAGATGACGATATGCTTCTGAAGCTTGACAGGATATGAAGTGACACACTGTACGTGGCAGTAATATGGGAACTGAAAACTTTTTGCTCAGAAGACGAATGGCCATATGAAATTGCTTATTTGTTGGCTGGCATGAGTGACCAATCGCCAATGGTCAGTAAGTCAATTGTAATAATTGTGTTCATAACAATTTACTAAGAAGGCCAATGGCCATTCGATGCCACCACTTATCAAATAACTTGTTATCATTTGATCAGGTGCATATTTAATTCTGGAAGGCAGAGGGATACATTTTGCAGATCGGATTGCTGCATATTTATGATTCATATATAGGTACATACTAACATACATATATATTTCCTATTGCAATCGGATTGCTGCATATATATGATTCATATATATAAATGAGTAATACATTTTGCAGGTGTGGACACATGTGTACATGTTCAGAATTCGCTAAAGAATTGGCCAGGAATGGATCAGGATAATGTCCCTTATGCCGTGCACCTATTCTTGAAGTAGTTCGAGCTTACTGTATACATTGAATAAAACGGTGTAGCTGATTTTTGAGTTTTGATATTTGGATAATTAAAACAATTGCTTTGGATGAGTTTCTTGTACAAAACCTGTATTGCAAAATATTTAATTAAAGCATTGTATTTCTATCAAATTAGTGTTGCATTTTCCTTCTTCTACTGTTGCGTTAGCTTCTATTGATATTGCATTTCATTGTAATGGTGTTGCATTACATATTTTAGTGGTGTTGCATTACATTAAATATAATTGCTTACCCGTCGCACGTGGACCCCACAGCTGACGTGGATAGCTGGTGTGGCATGTGACACATGGAGTGCTGACATGGAGAGATGACGTGTCGTGTGACACGTAGATAGCTGACGTGGCGGCATTGGAAGCCATACCCTAACTAATGCTTAAGGCAACGCTGAATAGTGTTGCATTACGTGCAAATAGCGTTGCATTATGGCTATAATGCAACACTTTCTTTCCGTGGCCGTAGATGGGCAAAAGTGTTGCCTTAGGTGGCTAATGCAACGGCCGCGAATGCCACGCCCCCCTGGTGTTGCTTATTTCAAAAAATGGCCTACGGCAACGCTTTTTTGATCTACGGCCAGTGTCGAATATGCCCACTTTTGTAGTAGTGGGTTATGATAGTCGGTGTTTTAACTATCAAAATAACAAATGTGTCAATAACATCAGTTTGCTGATTTGGCAATTGGCACTACCTGACCTCTTTAGATTATATTTAACAAAATCGTTAATCAACTCTAATATTCGACTTAACTCTATTCGCATGACCCTAGATCACACGATCACAATGGTTACACCTGATTCCCTTAGGAAACATCCGACCGCCGTAGGCTATCTGCAGCCCTGCGAATTACGCTAGTAGTCGTATGCACCTTCACTCACTCCAAACTAATACCATTCCTCGATAAAAATGAAGTCATTCAAGTTGGGGTATTCTATTTACCTCTCAGACCTTGATCGACAACGTCCTTATCTCAGAATAAATACCAGTTTGTAACTTACTTTCTCATAGCCACTTGTTTACCATCTCGATTTCAAATTGGTTTAATAAACCATTTCTTACATTTGAAATCTCTTTTCGATAATCTCTTTACTTGATTCGTTTAATTAAGTAAATATTCATTAAAAACATCACTTTTAACTTGGATCATTACTCTGCTTATAATGTTTTGATTTATTATCAAAACCTATGGTCAAATAATTTACTTCAATCTATTTGCATTCTTATAATAATCTTATCTTGGATTAAGAATCATCTTTACCACCTCTTAACTATACGACACCTTTTAACTTGAATTTTAGTTCCAGGAATACATTTACCAAATCTAATACCAAACCATCGTATGGGTTTTCTCTTTATTTGTAATTCTTGTTTCAACTACAACCTTTGCCTAATTCAAGTCTTTAACTTTTTAAAGTTATCATTTTGGTTTAAACCCTTTAAAATCCCACTTGGATTTCTTCTTAAATACTCATGATAATCTCTTAAGTTAAATTTAACCATTTCTAATATTTTATTTTAAAACCATCATTTTATTTCATTTCAAATCAATTATCCAATTTCATTCGATTTGAATTCGTCTTACTAAACAAATAAAACATTAAGTAAAACTTCATTGGAATTTCCCCCATTCACTTATAAAAACTCATTTTCAAATCTCGTTTGAAAACCTGGATTATACATCATACGATTTTGCCACTCACCATTTAAATAGTTCCTTTATAAACTTGATTAAAATATTTAATTATAAACTTCTTATTTGATTACTTAAATAAAATACTAGAAACGACCCAATTTAGTTATAAAATAATTTATAACTTTAAAACTGCATCGTTTCACCGAATGGTCGAACGAAGTTAAAACAGCACATTTTAGGCCATTCACTGCCAATTACCAAATCAACACTGTCAGTTGATTTAAACACAAAACGGGTGATTATTTGTTCAACCATCATGTTCAAACAGGTTTTTCAACCATAGGGGTTTAAACATTTTAAATATCAACAATAAAAACAAATAAACAATACGTATAATATTTGAGGAATCTGGTCGGATCCCTACAACCTGTTCTGCCCTACATCACATCTCGTTAAACATTTCATAATAATATATGAAATAAATTCAACCATCTATAGATAACAGCGGCCAATAATCAGCCAATAGCAAACAGTCAACCAATTTATATTTTTAAAGGTAAATTATATTTTAACATGAATTTACCACATCACAGAATTCCAGAAGGTGTGAGAACTAACTCACTAGAGTTTGTTCTGGTTGGCGTTCGATGCGTTTGTCGCTTTTAATTTGGGACGACCATCCAAAATTAGCTGAATTTTCCACTGCGTCGGATTGACTCCTAATCAGTGTCATCTGGTAGGTCTCGTCCCTGCGATCCCAACGGATCTTGTTTCTTTAAATTTCGTTAACGTATGCAACAGTTATGTTATTTACAATATTTACCTAATTTAAATGAATATATATTTAATTAATTAAATTATTTTTATCTCAATTAATTCCTAATTGCGTTATTAGCCAAATTACCTTCCCTGCCCTTCTAAAAAATCCTACTTTCCCATCTCTAGCCATATCCAATTTTTAAAATTGAAATACCATTTTAATATTAATTAAATTTAATTTTCAAATAAAATATTAAAAAAATATTCATTTAATTATAACTTAAAAATTATAACCCGGATCAAAAATCTGCTGTAAATCATTTTAAAGTATTTTCCGATAAGAATCCAACGGTCCTTGTTTCGTGGAAATCCGACTTGTTTTGGAAAAGTTATAAGCTTTTAAAGTTTATAGTTAAAAATTACGAAAACACCCCTGGTCTATTTTAAATTCAAATTAAACTCAAATTAAATTTTAAATTTAAATTTAAATTAACCATCCCATCCGTCGGATCAGTTAGGGATAGACAGGGATAGCAGGAAACTATATTTTCCAAACTCAAGCCTTAGACACTATCCTCTCTGTCACCCTTAGAATGTTCCGATATTTATTTTTACAAATTCTATTTTAATTATAATATATATATATTTATTACCAAAATAAATAAATAAATAAATAAATATTATTTAAAAACTTACCCCGCGAAGCCCAAGCCTCTGCCTAAGAGTCCCTAGCTCCCCGTCTTGCCCTCCTTTCTCCCTTTCTTCCTTTTCATAATTTTTCTATTATTTTATTATTATTTCTGCCATTGCCCAAGCTTGAAAGAGGAGGAGGAGGAGTGAGTTTAAAATGAAGGGGGACATATTTATAGCTGAAGGAGTCACATGGATTGCTGAGGTGGCGCGAATCCAATGGTCGAAAATGGATGGCTAGGATTAATCCTTAAATTAATTAAATTATTAATAAATTTAATAATTTATGAATAGTAAAGTGTGTTTTCTCAACCTTATTCGGACGTTAATTTGACTTACTTATTGATACCTTATCCAAAATCTTTTTCAACCATGTTGTTCAATTTTTCTTGCTCTTCAATAATATATAAAAATATTTCAAATTCGAATTCGTTTGAACTTTCAAATAATTTAAATTCAAATTCAAAAATAGTGTTTTGTGTTAGTTTCAACACCTTCCGGTCTCATGTTGGAGTATCAAACGATAACGGTTTTCAGAAATTCTTCCACCATCTGGTCCTATTTTTAACGTACTTCAATCCTATGTATTCAAATCAAAAATCGGAGTTCGTTTAGATTTTCAAATAATTTTTTTAAATTTTGTTTCCTTAATAACTTTCTATATCCATTATAGGATTTTCCCAGACTTCATATATAGCTAATATCCTATGTTTAGAATTTTCCTGGATAGGTCTCAGGTTCCAGTTTTGCCGTTAGCATTAGCAAATTCCAATTACCGTCAAAATTTAGTTCAAATTTTGACCTTTTATTTTTTTTTTCTTTTCCACATATGGATGCCCTTTTTGACGTAACTTGGTTGGTTACCTAATTTCATCATTTCGGATTTAATGAAACTGATTTCATCAAAATCCGAGTTCGTTAGCTACTACTTCCTTTGTAAACGTACTATTTTTAATTCAAAATTTATCCTTTTATACTGCCAGCTCACATTATATTGCAATCCACTAAATTTCTACCATTTCGGAATAAAATATTATTATATTAATAAAATATTCAAAATTATTGAAATTAAACCATTAAAATTCCAAAACAATATAAAAAAACATTTTTAAATATTAAACTAAATGGTCAAAAATCTGGGTCGTTACATTCCTTCCCCCTTAAAATAATTTCGTTCTCGAAATTGCTAAGGCTGAAAGAATGTTGCAAATCTACTATCTTTACTAATATAATTAATTAAAAATCGATTTTATTTTCAAAATTGATCCAATCAATTTTAAAAGCAATTTATTTCAACTAATCAAATTTTCAAAAATATTCCAATACCTTAAATTTAGGAAATTTTTTGGCAGAGTCTCCCCTGTACGGAGGACATCTGCAATATCGCAGGATCAAGAAATAGATATACCTCGACTCTCATGGTCGGAAAAATCAAAAGTCAAACTCAAAACCCAAACAAAACCAAAAAATTTATATTGGCGTAGGCGTACCTTTTTGCGAGCGTTATTACGCGATAAGCTATAATTTTATATTCGAGCCTGCTTAATTTTTATGCAGCTCTACTCCAACAGGATTTAATTAACTCCAAAATTTCTCCCTTGAATGAATTTTAAAGCTGAACTGGCACTTGCACCTGTTCTCAACTCAAACAAACTCATCAGCTATCACACAAGATCAGTTATGTTTAAAACATTCATATAATTTCCTATCAACTCATTCCACACACAGTTCAATCCACATGGGATTTATTATTCATAATTACTTCCTTTATTACTATAATTATCCATTCGGGTTTATTTCCCTGAATTGGTTTATTTATTTACCCATTCAAAATTATTTGAATCAGGATTGATTGGTCAACTTAACTATTTCCAGATTTGTTTCAACCAACCCTATTCAGGTTCAGATTTATATTCGAGCATCCATCAACACAATTCAGCATATCACACAATCGACAAATCCAAACAATTTTCCAATACTATAATAAACTTTACTTTTATTTTATTATAAAATAAATTGGGCCAAAAATAGTTTCAAAAATAATTTTATACCAAAATATAAATACGCTCTCTCATATATACACTCAACTCAATCTAGGGTACTGCTGACCCCATCTCTATTGAGTCACACCACAGAGCCAAGGTTAACATTAAACCTGGCTCTGACACCACTGTAACGACCCAAGGTTTTCGGTACCGAAAATCGACATAAATACACGTATCTTATACCGATCCTCCAAGCACCAAAAACACTGGATAGTTTAGAAAGAATTTAGAGGGTGAGATAAGAAAGAAAGAAATATTAGAATAGAAGAAGGAAGAAGAACATATCATCAGAATCTCACAGCGGAACGAATAAAATATCATATAACAAAACTCTTTATACAAAAGAACTTTGTATACATACCAATCATCAGAGTACAACATATCAGTCACAGCGGAAAATTAACTTCATATAACTAGCGGTGAAGCCGCCTGCTTCTCGCTCCTGAAACTCCCAGCGAAACCTAACCTGGAACATACTCGGTCTGACCCGAGCACATTTGATTTAAAACAAAATACACCGGGTCAGTCTGGAATACTATCAGTGATGAATTCACAGCACACACACTTGTTTAACTTTGAGAAATCCTTTATGAAATCAAAGGATAATAGTAAGACCAGCCCACACATAAACACGGACGGTTTTTACCTTACTATAACCCAAACCATTTTCGAAATCATACTTGATCTGATATTATCATAATGTCTAAATACAAGTAAATATCAATCTAGAGGAACGCTTGCATCTCACACTCCCCATATATAGTATACAAACGAAAACCCCGGGCGCTTATTGGATATTGGATTCCAACTTGACAAGGTATGGGACCACCTTCCGCACGTGTATCTCTAGAGGCGAATACACTGGGTTCAACAAGAACGTCTTGCAACCCGGCCCTCACATGACCGACCACTCATTTCGCTTGAGTGTATCGAATGTATATCACCGACGGTTGGGCTCAAACCACCGTCTCCCGTAAAGGGACAGCATCGATAGATTGAAGAAGCAAAAGGAATTTCTCTAGATAGGTGATCATACACCCTAATGGGAGCGACCCACATAGCCTTGCTGCCTGCCCGATTTTTGTCATTTCCCGGTTGATGAGGCTTGAGGCTAGAATTCCTCTTCGATCATCTGGCCACCATTCACTTTGAATGCCACATCGTCAGATCCATCCGATATCACTAATTGACGTCCACAAAAATACTCTAGTTATTTGGCTAGAGAAAACCATTTCTCCGCCATCAACTATGGTACGTTTGGAGAAATCAACGTACGTGACCCCTTTGGAAATACTCTTTCAGACACTCGTCCATACAAGTCATCAAGGAACAGGATGAACCGAAGGTACTCTCCTACCGCATCCAATATAGAAATCACCCCATGGATCAGTAGCGAGAAGTCCTTGCAACCCGTGGATTTCAACCACGACAGAATCACAAATCGATTAACTCTGGTTGCAAGCCAGAGAGATTCAACCAGTAGTCCTTCCGCTTATGAAGATCCACGGTCTTCGCTTGCTCTGCTTCAATCGACGTCTTCACGTGTTTGTTGGTCGGAATGGTTTTCGAATATAAATTCGATCCCGGTCTTTCCGTACCAACAATCATATTGGTCTGGTTTTGATAGTCGGTGTTTTAACTATCAAAATAACAAATGTGTCAATAACATTAGTTTGCTGATTTGGCGGTTGTCACTACCTGACCTCTTTAGATTATATTTAACAAAATCGTTAATCAACTCTAATATTCGACTTAACTCTATTCGCCTGACCCTAGATCACAAGATCACAATGGTTACACCTGATTCCCTCAGGAAATATCCGACCGCCGTAGGCTATCTGCAGCCCTGCGAATTACGCCAGCAGTCGTACGCACCTTCACTCACTCCAAACTAATACCATTCCTCGATAAAAATGAAGTCATTCAAGTTGGGGTATTCTATTTACCTCTCAACGTCCTTATCTCAGATTAAATACCAGTGTGTAACTTACTTTCTCATAGCCACTTGTTTACCATCTCAATTTCAAATTGGTTTAATAAACCATTTCTTACATTTGAAATCTCTTTTCGATAATCTCTTTACTTAATTCGTTTAATTAAGTAAATATTCATTGAAAACATCACTTTTAACTTGAGTCATTACTCTGCTTATAATGTTTTGATTTATTATCAAAACCTATGGTCAAATAATTTACTTCAATCTATTTGCATTCTTATAATAATCTTACCTTGGATTAAGAATCATCTTCACCACCTCTTAACTATACGACACCTTTTAACTTGAATTTTAGTTCCAGGAATACATTTACCAAATCTAATACCAAACCATCGTATGGGTTTTCTCTTTATTTGTAATTCTTGTTTCAGCTACAACCTTTGCCTAATTCAAGTCTTTAACTTTTTAAAGTTATCATTTTGGTTTAAACCCTTTAAAATCCCACTTGGATTTCTTCTTAAATACTCATGATAATCTCTTAAGTTAAATTTAACCATTTCTAATATTTTATTTTAAAACCATCATTTTATTTCATTTCAAATCAATTATCCAATTTCATTCGATTTGAATTCGTCTTACTAAACAAATAAAACATTAAGTAAAACTTCATTGGAATTTCCCCCATTCACTTATAAAAACTCATTTTCAAATCTCGTTTGAAAACTTGGATTATACATCATACGATTTTGCCACTCACCATTTAAATAGTTCCTTTATAAACTTGATTAAAATATTTAATTATAAACTTCTTATTTAATTACTTAAATAAAATAATTGAAACAACCCAATTTAGTTATAAAATAATTTATAACTTTAAAACTGCGTCGTTTCACCGAACGATCGAACGTCGTTAAAACAACACATTTTAGGCCATTCACTGCCAATTACCAAATAAACACTGTCAGTTGATTTAAACACAACACGGGTGATTATTTGTTCAACCATCATGTTCAAACAGGTTTTTCAAGCATAGGGGTTTAAACATTTCAAATATCAACAATAAAAACAAATAAACAATACATATAATATTTGAGGAATCCGGTCGCATCCCTCCAGCCTGTTCTGCCCTACATCACAGCTCGTTAAAAATTTCATAATAATATATGAAATAAATTCAACCATCTATAGATAACAGCAACCAATAATCAGCCAATAGCAACCAGTCAACCAATTTATATTTTTAAAGGTAAATTATATTTTAACATGAATTTACCACATCACAGAATTTCAGAAGGTGTGAGAATTAACTCTCCAGAGTTTGTTCTGGTCGGCGGTTGACGCGTTTGTCGCTTTTAATTTGGGAAGATCATCCAAAATTTGCGGAATTTTCCACTGCGTCGGATTGACTCCTAGTCAGTGCCATCGGGTAGGTCTCGTCCCTGCGATCCCAACGGATCTTGTTTCATTAAATTTCGTTAACGTATGCAAAAGTTATGCTATTTACAATATTTACCTAATTTTAATGAATATATATTTAATTTAATTAATTAAATTATTTTTATCTTAATTAATTCCTAATTGCGTTATTAGCCAAATTACCTTCCCTGTCCTTCTAAAAAATCCTACTTTCCCATCTCTAGCCATATCCAATTTTTAAAATTGAAAAACCATTTTAATATTAATTAAATTTAATTTTCAAATAAAATATTAAAAAAATATTCATTTAATTATAACTTAAAAATTATAACCCGGATCAAAAATCTGCTGTAACTCATTTTATCCGATAAGAATCCAACGGTCCTTGTTTCGTTGAAATCCGACTTGTTTTGGAAAAGTTATATGCTTTTAAAGTTTATAGTTAAAAATTACGAAAATGCCCCTGGTCTATTTTAAATTCAAATTAAATTCAAATTAAATTTTAAATTAACCATCCCATCCGTCGGATCAGTTAGGGATAGCCAGGGAGAGCAGGAAACTATATTTTCCAAACTCAAGCCTTAGACACTATCCTCTCTATCACCCTTGGAATGTTCCGATATTTATTTTTACAAATTCTATTTTAATTATTATTATTATTATTATTATTATATATATATATATATATTACCAAAATAAATAAATAAATATTATTTAAAAACTTACCCCGTGAAGCCCAAGCATCTGCCTAAGAGTCCCTAGCTCCCCGTCTTACCCTCCTTTTTCTCTTTCTTCCTTTTCCCTATTTTTCTATTATTTTATTATTATTTCTGCCATTGCCAAAGCTTTAAAGAGGAAGAGGAGGAGTGAGTTTAAAATGAAGGCGGGGGCCTATTTATAGCTGAAGTAGTCACATGGATTGCTGAGGTGGCGCGAATCCAACGGTCGAAAATGGATGGCTAGGATTAATCCTTAAATTAATTAAATTATTAATAAATTTAATAATTTATGAATAGTAAAGTGTGTTTTCTCAACCTTATTCGGACGTTAATTTGACTTACTTATTGATACCTTATCCAAAATCTTTTTCAACCATGTTGTTCAATTTTTCTTGCTCTTCAATAATATATAAAAATATTTCAAATTCGAATTCGTTTGAACTTTCATATAATTTAAATTCAAATTCAAAAATAGTGTTTTGCGTTAGTTTCAACACCTTCCGGTCTCATGTTGGAGTATCAAACGATAATGGTTTTCAGAAATTCTTCCACCATCTGGTCCTGTTTTTAACATACTTCAATCCTATGTATTCAAATCAAAAATCGGAGTTCGTTTAGATTTTCAAATAATTTATTTAAATTTTGTTTCCTTAATAACTTTCTATATCCGTTATAGGATTTTCCCAGACTTCATATATAGCTAATATCCTATGTTTAGAATTTTCCTGGATAGGTCTCAGGTTCCAGTTTTACCGTTAGCATTAGCAAATTCCAGTTACCGTCAAAATTTAGTTCAAATTTTGACCTTTTATTTTTTTTCTTTTCCACATACGGATGCCCTTTTTGACGTAACTTGGTTGGTTACCTAATTTCATCATTTCGGATTTAATGAAACTGATTTCATCGAAATCCGAGTTCGTTAGCTACTACTTCCTTTGTAAACGTACTATTTTTAATTCAAAATTTATCCTTTTATACTGCTAGTTCACATTATATTGCAGATCCACCAAATTTCTACCATTTCGGAATAAAATATTATTATATTAATAAAATATTCAAAATTATTGAAATTAAACCATTAAAATTCCAAAACAATATAAAAAAACATTTTTAAATATTGAACTAAATGGTCAAAAATCTGGGCCGTTACAAAACATATAAACCTTTTTCATCGAATCCACGCAATCTTAGGCTTGGTCTTTCTACAGATGGATTCAATCCATTTTTCATGTTGAATTTGATGTATAGCTGCTGGTCGGTAATGCTTGTGACATACAATCGCTCGTCTATGTTGTGTATGAAGAAGGAAAATATTATGTTGACTTTACTTATTCCATGCCTGAAGCAACCCGGGAATGATATAGATGTATATTTGGCACCTTTAGTGGAAGATTTGCATCACTTGTGTCCTAACGGAGTTAATGCTTATGATGTGTTTAGCAAAACTTTATTTAAATTGAATCCAATTTTGCTATGGACAATTAATGATTTTCCTGCTTATGGAAATCTTGTTGGATGTCGTGTGAATGGGGAGAAAGCTAGCCCATCATGTGGTGTCAATACCCATTCTCGTTGGTTGAATCATAGTCGAAAGTTCGCTTACATGGGTCGTAGATGATTTCTACTTCCTTCAGATTCACGTAGGAAACAAAAGGCATTGTTTGATAACACCATAGAGACAAATAGTGCTCCTAGATCGCTTTCTGGGAGAAACGTCTATGCATTGTTGAAGGATTATCTAAATGCTTTGGAAAAGGAAAAGAAGAGAAAAGTAATAATAGAATGTGTGTTTATGATGAAGAAGATGAATATGATGATACTTACATTACCACGAAAATGGAGATATCAAGGTGGAAAAAAGATCAGTTTTCTTTGATTTGCCTAAACGCGTCATAACGGGTATTGACACCACATTAAATTCAAATTCATGGTTAGTTAATTTAATTTAATTTTTTTCCTTTTTGAACGGTTCATTTCGGTGTAAAATATTATAAGCAAATTTAAGTCGATTTGCGCTTAAATTCTTCATTAGTCAACTACTCAATTTGCATTTTTTGACTGTTTTGTATTATAATATATTTTGCACATCACCAAAAAAAATTGGCCCCCTCTTGTTTATACTGTTTTATTTGATTTCAAAATCATGTTTTCATTTACTGATTTAGGTTAGATTCAAACCAGAAGAGGATGGAAAAGAAAAACCATATTTCAACGAATGGGAGTACTTTGGAGATCGTCAAAATGCAAATTGGTTCGAACTTTGCAAAAAGCGGAGATTGAAGAGGATAGACTTAAACTGAAACCTACCAACATAAAAAAACATGAACGAGTGGAGAAAGTTTGTGAAGGCAAAAACAGGTGTGAAGTCTAAGGTAAATGTAAAATAAATTCAATACTTCAACAACAAATCATTCCTACACTCATCTCCATTAGTATGCTAATTTTAACATCTTTTTATATTTCTACCAAGAAAGTGAGAAATATTCGGTCATAGGTACATACAACTTCCACATACAACCGGTCGTAAGGGAATGGCTAGAATGACCGAAGACTTGGTTGGTTAATTAACTATAGCTTTATTTAATACTATTTTATACCTATAAGTTTACTTATTTAATGTTATCCTAAATTTAGAATAAATAAAGTGCAGATCCATCATCTGTAACTAGAGCTGATGTGTGGATCAAAACTCACAAATAAAAAATGGTGAACCGGTGTCCATGGAAGCTGCAAATACTATTATATAATTGCTTTTAAATTTATCGTATTTTTTTAACTATAAAAATTTTACCATTGTACATCATCTATGTGTTTTTATTTATGTAGGAGGATATTAAAAAGTTTGGTAGCGTATCCTAGTCCAGCTCGACACAGAATGTCAATGGAGATGCTCTTGTACATGTATTGGGAGATGATAGGCCGGGAAGGTTAAAGGCATTGGGAAGGGGTTGCACTTTAACCAAACTAGCTGTGGCTCAGTCCAAAGATAAACAAGTGTCACGGTGTCGAGAGGAAATAGCAGAATTGAAGGGAATGATACAAATTCTGATGGACCGGAAGGTAAACTTTTAAAATCAATTTATGTTCGTTAAATACAAAATTTAACACACTATATAATTTAAAACAGTAAAAAGATTAAATTTTGGTGCTTTACTGCAAGGTAAAGAAAGTTTGCAAGGGAGCACACATGAAATGGTAGAAATATTACTGAATAAATAACATTTGGATTTTAATTTTGATCCAGTAATGTTTTATTTTAAGTATTGTGGCATCCACTTGAGTGTTCCTAAGATTAAAATATCGTGATATTTGTGCTTTGCAGCAGGGTAAAGAAAGTTCAGGAAAAAGCTCACTTGAATCGGTAAAAATAATAATTATATTATTCAATAAATAAAATTTATGTTTTAATTTTCTAATCCAGTATTTGATATAATTTTCAGTTGAATAATTATAGAGCGATGACGAAGTATGTTCGTTGTTGAATTGGGATGGAACCTCTGGAGTTGCTACCTATGGGAGGTTGTTGTCCTTGGACCCAAATGACGTTGTCAATGGCATTCATCTCGGACCAAATGCTGCAAGCATTTTTATAAATTTTGTGGATAAACCAGATACTTATTTATGGGGCCTATACCTAAAATGACAGTATTAGCAGATGCTATGAATAAGGTAGTAGTTTGTCCATCAGTTTGCGTCAAGGTACCGCTGCGAACACGCGTGAACTATGGGGATGTCAGTACGGTAAAATTTACAATTCTCGTATAATATTTATAGCTATTTTGTGTGTGTATAGAATAAAGGTACCACATATATATCTTTGTGATTAACTTTATTAACAGATTCAGATTTGATTCAGAATAAAGGAACCACATATATTTATTTACAGTTACGCGTGAACTATAATTGGAAGGCTGTAAAACTATTAGCCTATAGAGCCATCACTACATAGAAATAATACAACATTCTCTTATTTTGAAACTATCATGACTAGAAGTACAATTGTTAATATTGAAGTATATTTTCATTTTTAGAGTACTAGCAGCATCAAAGATAATTGTAAGATTTATGGTTGGAATGAGGGTGAAGGTGTAGTTGCCGAAGAAAGAATATTTACCGATGATCCAATATATATTGTTAATGGCATTCTGCTCAGTCCGTTTGCCGCTGTGATGTGGGTGGACAAAGTAATAAATAAAGATGCTTATTTGTGGCGAACCATATCTGATATGTCATGCATTGGAGATGCAGTTGGTAGGAAAGTAGCATGGCCAAGATCGAAAGTAGAAGCTGATAATGAAAATCCAATTGAGAGTAATCATGATAGTGAAAATCATGCGACTTCTCCCTCGTAATCTGCATATATGTTCATGAATAAATCACAACATATAAGTATTAGTTTTCAACATTGATCACTGTGTATGAAAGTTATTTAACGCGTATGTATATATTCTGCATAATAATCTTTTTTTTCTTTCAGCCGATTGCAACCATGAAAAAAGATGCCAAATGCAAGTTGATAGATGTGGGTAGAATAGACGTAGTGGCTGAAGGAACTATTGCATCAACTAATATGACAGCGATGGTCCATCGTCGTCTATTGGGAAAGGATGCTTCAAAAGTTTGGGACATTAAACATGTGACAGTTCCAAATGCAGAGCTATGGAGACCAACATCATCTCTGACGTGCATGGAAGATGCCTTCGGCGCTCTGGCCAGTGGAAAAAATCATTATTAAACAAAATGAAAGGTATGTAAATATTTTTTAATATACATTAGGAGTTACTGCGGTATGGAAGATGCCTTATAGGATTATAGACTTCTTGAACATGTTCTATGTTTCAGAAACCACAATTTGACCTTTTACTGTGATATGGCCATATATAGGCTTCTGGATTATAGATACTTATAGGCTTACTTTACTGTGGTATGTTCCATGTTCCAGAAACCACAACTTGGCATTTTACTGTGGTATGGCCTTATAGGCGTTTGGAACATGTTCTATGTTTTAGAAACCACATACATGCCAACCAAGAGCTGATTCTCAATGATATGCATGTTCAAATATGTTTACTACCATAAGAGGTACAACAGAAATATAAGGCATGTATTATAATTTGATATAAACAAAATGGTGAACTAAGGTCCAACCTACAATGGAATTATGTAGTTGAAAATCTCAAGACACAACAGTTACACATGTACTTGTTTCTTTTAGTCAAATTTATATTGCTATCATTATTGTACGCAATGGACATTGGTTAGGCAAAAATTGCGGTAGAGAAAAAATTAGGTGTATATATGCTATGGTTATCATAATATTATGTGAAATGAAAATATTTGATGTCCAAAATGATACCTGGCATTTGTTTTGGAAAATGACGATTTCAGAGTAAAATCCAAGCATATCCATAGCGTGCTTATCCGCACGTATATAAATTGAGCTCCTTTATTCAAGCATGGCTGCTACCTGGATCTTTTTGCTACAAGTGTTGCTTCTTCTTTCCACAGTCGTATATTAGCTAGTTTGGTTTCGACTGTTGTCGGACATACCATTTTATTCAAAATATCTGGTTGATTTTCCAAAATATTTGAAATTAATAATGATAGAACTATCCAAGACTCCAACCCTAGAACCTATATAATTGAGAAAACTGGATCGTTCTGCAAGATTTGCTATTAAACAACCTTTACGTGCTATGGAATTACCGACTGTTGTTTAATATAAGAAAATGAGTGTGTCTGAAAGGTTTATGTTATGTAGTGTTACGTTTAGAGTTTGACCTACTATTTCTATTCTTAAGTTATGTGTTGTTATTTGTTTTAGTAATTACTTCATTACTTGTCATTGTTTTCTCAGTCTTTTGTTCGGTACTTTGTTTACAGGTAGATTAACCATTTTTGAAGACATCAACAGTAGCAACACTACGATATTTTCTCGGTAACTTTGTTATTTCAGTATCTATTGTACTTTGGTTATGATAATGTTATTGGTAGTTTTCTGGATGTTTGAATGTGCGACAAACTTTTCATCTTGACACTTATGTATGTTGTGGATGTTCGAATGTGTATGTATTTTGTGGCTGTTTAATATGTTATGTTCAAAAGTGTATGTGTTTGTGTAGTATGTTATATAATTGGTGGCAAAATTATGGGTAGGCTGGAATATTATGATAAAAAATTAGGAACAAATGGTGGTGGAAAAAAATGCTATGGAATATTAATTTTATTCGTAGTGTTTAAAACCCGCTACAAATAAATGGTTACAGAAAACAAAAAACCAATGTGGTGACATGTACTAAACGCTATAAAAAAATTAAGAGAACGCCATTAAAAAGGAACCATAATGAAGAAACCTTTTCGGTGATGTTTAATACACGCTGCAAAAGAACATTTGTAACGTTAAAAATGCACCATTAAAATAAATTTTTAGTGGCGTTTGGGGAAAGTGGAATGAATACTTAGTGATTTTTTGTGTCATGTTTTCTTGTAACTATTAACGAAACGCCACCAAAAATGATTAGTAGCGGTTTTTGGGCGCTCCAAAAAATCATTTTTCTCATAGTGAATTTTCATAGGAAAAAAAATCGCATCCCTCGTGTGACGGCCCGCCCCGCACCAGCTGACATTTCCTTCAAAATGCGCTGTGTCGATGTCCAACCAGCACGGGACGATCGTCGAAAGAAAAGAAAATAAAAGTGAAGAAAGGAATTTGAACTAATAAGGAACCAGTAGAATGTTTCACAGCGCATGGAATAAAATATAATAATAACATACTTGACATAAAACAGGCGAGACAGTGCAGAAGCTGAAAACTAAACCATAATCGTCATAGCAGCGGAAATCCAGAATACAGCTTGTGATCCATAACCATTATTACAACTTCAAAATACTGTCTCTAAAGAAAAGTAAAGGAAAGGTACACTACTAATGCCCAAAGCAGTGACCATCAACAACACAAGGAGAATATGTGTAGATAATACGTAGAAGCCTCCTGCTCGTCTCCGGATCAGGTACTCGTGCATAACCAGCTAACCTGTCTCTAGTTTTCCCGTTTAAGAGCACCCAGAGTAATAAGAAGAGACATAAAACTCTGGGTCAGACAAAAGTCTGGTATGAGCGATAAGCAACAAAACAGAACAATAACAGATATAATCCAATCATACCTGAACCTGGACCTACAACCAAAGAGTTAGCACAACAAGATGTATAGTACTCTAAGGTAACACTAATACATGGTGTGAAAGTAATGGGGAGGGGGTGTGCATGTCATGGTGATGGCAAACAATCAATCATAGCAACCATCCTCACATCTCTCACTCAGTGCGTAAAGTATACGGTATCTACCACTTTAACCACCCTATTCCTTGCTACGATCACTCTGCCCCATGGAGTCGTAATGACACCACTGCACTGATCCATAGCCACTAATTCTTTGTTATGTCCACTCTGCCCCATGGAGTCATGATGGATCCAATGCACTGTCTCATAGCCTTGCTACGATCACTTTGCCCCATGAAGTCATGACAACTTCACTGCATTGATCCGTAGCTGCTAATCCGTCCATCAGTGGTGAGTCAAAGCTATAGACGACGATAACCCTTTAGCACACGTCCCATAGCAAAGCCCAATCATGAAGTTAACTTGTTGGTTCCCAACTGGATCCTGAGTACAAGCTTCCCATTTGGACTACCTTTGCATCTCGGGTTTTGGTCTTCTCCGGATCGGTTTGGCTCCTATTCTTCACTTTAACTCGTACTTCCAGTTCGGATCGTGATTCACGCCTCAAATCCAAGTATCTCGGTTAGGATCGGAATAGTCCATACGGGTCGGGTCGTGGTGATCATCCCCAGTTCGTGATCATCGCCTTCTGGTCGATTCGTGGTGCTCGCCGGTTCGGATCGTGAGCAGCCACTGGGTTTGGGTCGGTTCGTGGCTTCTACTTCGGATCGGTTCGTGGTCATCTCCAGAGCATCAAGTCATGACTTCAAGCAAGCGATTCGGATCGTGACATCTTCACGCGAGCGGGTTGGTTCCGAGAACTCCAGGTACAGATGGGTTGGGTCGTGGGATGCTTCCACGAGCGGGTTGGTTCGTGCTCCCTCCTACGGATCCGATCCGGTTCGGGTCTAATTCCTGCAACTTTTCCAGCAACTGTTTTACGCCATACGACGGCGTTTTCGACCATTCTAACTTTTCTAATCAATCACAAAGCATACCCTATAGTCATAACAACATGTGAAATCAACCACAAACACCAAAACAACAATATGATATGTTAAAATGGATCAAACATACCCAAAATCCATATTTTCCCCTTAATCATTTTTAAGCACAACTAATGATAGGATTAGCAAAACTTATTCTAAATTAACCCAAATTTTTATCTGATCCCTAAAATAATATTTTAGAGTTTTACAAATTTTTCCAAATTTTTCTGAGCCTTAATTTCGCTAATTATCACTAATCACCCCTAATTAGCCGTAATTAGTGAAAAACAATGCAAATCACTCACCTAAGCCACAAACAAACTATAGATATGAAATAATCTCTAATATATATACAATCTTTATGCATTCCAGTAGCTTTATTCCAAATTCCATGCAAATTCGCCTTGGTTTGATGTGGATTAAGCCAATACTTGATTAAACGGTGATTAGGAGGTGTTTTAGATGTTGGAGGCCATTGCTTGGTTGAGAGGAATGATAAGTGGCGGTTGAAAAATGAGAAAAGATTGTTCTCTAAACCCTAAAAGCCCTTAAATACTCTAAATCCTGAATTCCCCCGCTGGGCCAAGCTGTTAATTACCCAATTAAGCCCGGTTAAGCTGTTTTTCATCTTCTAAACCTTAATTCGGCCATATCTCTCAAACGGTAAGTCCGTTTTTCACGTATGACCACTCTGCAAAAAGGTAAACCATCAATCGGATCCAATGGAAGTGGTTTCAAATCAAATCTCCTTCCCAATCAAAAGTTATGGTTGAAACAAAATCAGCTAGGGGCAAAATGGTCATTTAAAAATTGGCAAAAATCGTGAATATGGGAAATGACCCCAATAATCGTTCCCCAAAGTGACACGACCATACGACTTCATATGAAAAAGAAATAATTATTCTAAGATCCTCCGATGCGTAGAAAGCGGGTCGTTACACCTCCTGTGAGATGCGAATTTTCACATCCAACGGATGCGAAAATTCACGTCCCAGAGAGATGCACGCACCACCTTATGAGCGCGTCGCACCTGAAGGATGCGATGGAATCACATCCGAGGTAGGCGATGGAATCACATCCGAGGTAGGCGATGTCATCACATCTTGATGGATGTTGTTACGTCGCATCGTATCACATGCGATGCCATCGTATCTCGGGGGATAAGATGTAAGGCACGGTGTGGAGGGGTGTGAGGCGATGCGGTGGAACGATGTCAGGGTGCGATAGAGGTAATGCGTTATCCTTGATGCGATGTGAAGTCGTGTTACGCTAGGTGGAGTGATGCAGGCTATGTGGTGCGAGATGGAATGTTTCGAGGCAGTGTAATATAGGGTGATGCAATGTTCGCATTTAGAGGAGTTGTGAGGTTTTCACTCGCTCGGTTCCATCTGGACTTAAATCTTCAATGTTTTGGCAAGACTTCGAGTTGTGGTATCGTGCGATGGGTTGAGTTAAGTGGCCTGGTATACTTTTGGGAACCAGACTAAATCATCGGCTAAGTTTGCCTCCCAAAGTACATCTTGTCTCAACATGATGTGCTTTGTGTTGGGAAAACTATCTCTAGAGATCGAAAAGATCTCCAAACTATTGAATACTTGGTTGTTTTCGTTTCATTAAGCGTGTCGAGAATTTGGATTCATCGATAGCTCTTTTAAACATCTAATTCCTATTTACTTACGAAATTAAACATTAGTTGTCGACTCTCGCTTATGCTAAAACGAGTCGCTGTCGATGTAGTGTCGCGTGTACGCTCACACGTTTGCTCGTTGCGATCAAAAATTGAAAATAAGGCATGAGTAGTAAATGTGTTGTAGGTTTATGGCTATGTGAGTGGGATTTCCAGAAATGATATTGAATCGTGGATTTGATCGCTTGACGTATGTTTTCTAGTTGTTTAGACCTACGAGTGTATAAACGGTTAGCGAATCGAATTAAAATCGATTGTCGTGACGTTGAAATTTCGTATGCGCAGTTATGACTAGAATCGCGAGAAAAAGATTTCTCAAAGTTCATAAATTTCATTCTCGGTCATTCATTGCTATGGTAAACGTACTATCTATGTGTACACACGTAAATACATAAATCAACATATAAAACATGTACAATATGTATATATGATATAGGGATATGTACGCATTAATATGTACACATATATACATATTATATATATGTATATTTATTATTATTATTATTATTTTGAGAATCTCGCATCCTAGGGTGGGATGCGAGGTTCCGCATCCCATTGGGATGCGAGAAATTTCATCTCGACGGGATGCCATTTCTTCGCATCCACGAAGGGGTGCGATACGCTCCATCGAGCCAAGGCCAGCTTGCCTTCTCACAATATAAAAGCCGGACCACCCCTCTCCTTCTCAATTTTTCCCTTTGCTATTTTCGCATCCAAGAACTTGGTTTTTCTCCAATCGAATGAATTCAAATTCAAACATAACATGTAGGTCTTGGATCATCAGAATGCTTCTTTGGACGTAGGAGTATTGACCGAAGTTGGATATATTCGAGCACGAGAGTGTTGGATTCGAGCTACCGGGCTCAAAATTCGACGTTCGGAGGAGCTTGAGTTTGATTTTAATGGGGTTGGGGATATCTCGGAGGTATGCTGGAGAGGGAATGGAAAAGAGGGAGATATTAGAAAAAGGAAGGAAGGCAGTCGGTGCTTCGCATCGTCATGGTGTGATGGTTCGCATTGAAGTGATGCGATGCCTCCCATCATGTTAATACGATATTTCACATCGTGAGTGATGCGAAGTCTCACATCCTGGTGATGCGATTTATCATGCTCGAGTAATGCGATATCTCACATCATAAGGGATGCAAGATTTCGCATCTCACTGATGCGATGTCAGATCGCTTGAGTGGAGAAATTTTTCACGCTCTAGTGATGCGAGATCTTGCATCACTAGGGATGCGAGATCTCGCATCATTGGGGATGCAAGATTTCACATCTCAGTGATGCGATTTACCACGTCTGCTTGATGCGAAGTTCCTCGAACTAAGGAGCATGGGATGACAAGATGCGAGTCTTTCGGATAGAACTGGAGTAATGCGATGTTTACGAACCAGAGAGGGATGTGAAGTCTTGTAGCTCTCGGTGATGCCTTTTTTCACATCTCCGGGACTTAGGTGATCTTTGTTCTTCCTGGTTCGATCGCGTCCGATCATTTCTCAACAAAAGTTCAACTCTCAGGTGCCCTTGCTCTCGAACTCGCGTTGTCTTAGTGGCGTTTATGATCGGACCCCGCACATAGGGTCTAGAGCATATAACTCGGACTATGAACAAGAACTTGGACTATTGGACTTTGGTTTGTTTCCCGTCTCCAATCATGACATGACCGTGACTCAACGCAAGTTCGAAGATATCAGTTGACGATGATGATGGTTACAGTTTAAAGAAATGGTGATCGTTGTCTTATCCTAAATCTATTTACTATAATCGCATCATCATCGCACTTCACTGCACGTTACATGTTGTCTTACGCTAACACGAGGGGTACTGGTTTTAAATGCAATGTCTAATGCAACTATTTTAAAAGTATAACTAGCAATTGATACAAGGTCCAAAAAAGAAGAATTTGGAAGCTGAAGCATCGCAACACTTGTCATCCCACTCCGTCTCAATTAACAGTACTAGTTAAGGGACAACAAGTTTGAGACTTCTTTAGAGTCCACCCCCTCCCATACTATAGGTTTGCCGAAAGCACCCGACCATGGCTTGTAGCCAAAAGGACAACAGACGACCGAGCACCCGACTGAATCGTCGGTGCCAGAGGGAGCTACTGTAGTTGAGGAGAATCCTGAGGAGGAGAAGGTAGACATCGATGGTAGTGATGCCCTTGAGACTCCGGATACAATGGAAGACGCCATCATAGTTGACAACCCACCGGATTCGGGGCCGTCGATTGTGCATGAAGGTGTGATGAGGCGCATTTTTGCAAGGTTAAGCATACCTTGGACCGAAGCTCGTGTTCCTCGAAAGGGGGATAGGGCGAATGCTCCGCCAGAAGGGTACACAGACTGGAATAGCTATATGTGCATTTTTAGGTGTGTGCCCTCATCCTATGACTTCGTCCGAGATATGTTGTGTTACTTCCATTTAGCGGCTTTGCAACTTCATCCAAATGGGTATGCCTTCCTCCTCGGAACTTGTCGTTTGTTAAGAGAGTACCTGAATGTGGAGCCTACCGGAGAGGACATCTGGTTATTGTTTCAAATTAAGAGGAGACCCAACAACGCGCCATCTCTATATTACCTGGAGGCGATATCCATTGCCTGATTCATTGAAGGGTCGTGAAGCAGGCTTGGCAAGTTTAAACACAAATGGTTCTTCGTCCGTTGTACCTTGGGATTTGCGAGGCGCTGGTCGGAAGGAAGTAAGTTCCTTTAATTGCCTTTAATTAGGAGTGAGTGAGTCCCAGACTTTGAGCTAGTCTTGAATTTTTGTAATAGGGATTCTACCAGTGCCGAAAGGTACAACGTACCGGAGGCGTATTGACCAATTGAGAGCCATTCCCGTCGCAGCTCGGGACACAAAGAATATCTTAGATGAGGAGGCCCTACACAGGACGAGCTTACTCCCCGTAAAGCATACCACGTTTCGAGCAGCCACTGCTGGAATGGGGAAGGCGGAGTCTGACGGAGAAGGGAGTTTTTCGGGCCGCAAAAGGAAGGCACCCCCTTACGCGACTAAATAACATAAAGCCGCAAAGACTCAGAAAAGAGCTAGTGCAAGCAGCGCGGCTGGTGCAGAGCCGGTCTTTGGAGAAGAAGGTTTGTCGTCTACCCTTGTCCCATCCACGAACATTGAGACGGAGACAAGAGTGTCGTCTAGGCCGATTTCCCAGTGACTACCTTTGCGACCATTACGTCGTTGGAGAGAGTGGATCAGTTCAAGGGGTTCGATGTTGTTTGGATGGATGTTCCCACTACTTGGCCCAGTGGCATAAATTCTGGAAGTTTAACCTTAACTGTTGGGGAGATAAATCTTCCAAGCGGACCTCAATATGGTCTACGGAGAGCGCACTTAGGGCACACAATTATAAACACTTCATAACACAACATTAGTTTATGGATGCATAGTGCTTAAGTCTAGCCTTCAATCTTTTTTGTATAGGTTAAATGGTTCGTGAAAACAATAGTGGCAGAAATCGAGGGCATGGGTCGGGAGGACAGCGGCCGCAAAAGAGCTCGTTTATGAGTAGTTTCAAGAAAGGGACTAATCTGCCTCAATCTTCTCTCCCTTGCCGCCGTGGCGGTGATCACCGACACCTAAGATGTTCAGATTCCCCGCCTCCTCTTTGAACGTCAGCGACAATTCAAGGCTTGAGACTGTGAGTACAAGACCACAAGCCCCCTTCTGCTCCACCGGCGGCGCCTGTTCAAAAGTCCACAAGTAAATTTGCACAATCGGTAAACCATAGACGATGAAGATGGGCACGTCAAGGGGAGGATTGGAAGCCTCCCAGATTATTCCTTAGGAGAAGATGACCATCTTGAAGGAGAGATTTCCAAAGCATTACTTTGAAGAGTTGAAGTGGGTGCCAGACATTAGCCCAATCCCTCGTAAAGACACTGATTCTGTATGGTAAAAAGTATATGCTGCCTATCACCAAGCCTAGAAATTCAATAAGTACGTAGGGCATCTCTCGGAGCCGATCCTAAAAAAATGTGCAGCTGTAGAATTATGAATTGGTTATCAAAGCTGAACAGGAAAGCGTCCGGAATAGGGACGAAATAGTGGTTGAGATATATCTCTGGACTGCCACTGTTTCCATGTATGTTAGTGATACAATTGAGTTCTAACTCTTTGTTGTCGAAATAGGTGAACTGAAAGAGAAGTACGAGAGGCTGGATAAGGAGGTAAAGCATGATGCTTCAACCTTCAAAGACACTGTAGCCTTGGTGTCGACTGAAAATGGAAGCCTTAAGAAGGAGAAATCTGAGCTAATAGAGGAAGATACCTATTTGATTAAGGAAATGGAGAGGGTATAGACAATGATGCCTTGCGGAAGGAGAACGAAAGGCTAAGGACGAAAATGTAGAGAAACAGAGGATTATGAATGAAAAAGCTAAGCTAATGAGGCAACTGGAGGAGGCCTAGAAGGATAAGGAAAAGGCCGAGGGAACAACCAAGGAGGTGCTAGCTCAGTTAGATGGGATAAGAGCAGAGCACCAGAAGGAAGTGGAGGAGATCAGGAATATGGTTAAGGATGCTGCAACTTAGGTAGAGTTGGATCATGTTTGGAATATGTATGTAAAGGTGCTCAAGTATCGCGGACTTTCATGGGTTGGTGACTATCCCTGGACATTGGCTCAAGTGTGGGATCGATTGCTAGAGTTTGAGGCAGACCTACAAGAGATGGACGTTATTGATGAAATCCAATTCATGTTTGGATGAGAAGGAGTGCTTGGGCTGCAAGAGGGAAGGAAGTTGCTAAGAGATGATGCCCACAAGGCAAAGGAGGCAGAGCTTGTTGCTGCGAATAGGAAGACAGTGGCCATTGGTAATTTGGTAGTAGCCCATGAGTTTAGTTAAGGTAGTTCTTCACAATAGTAAGTTGTGTAATTTGTCACCGCAGCCAACTCGCAAGTCCCAACTCCTGCTCTTATCGAATATATCCCGATCATCCGGGGCTCGGGCCGGGGAGTTTCACTCAAGCAGCAAGTGGAAGCATTGTCCGTACCAGAACTATGCCTCAGGTGGTGGTAGGTAAAGTCATATTCTCATTGGTGCTTAGGAGTGTTGTTACGCAGAGATAAATCAGGATAATAAACCTTTCTCTTAATCGTGTAGGCCCCTCCAGATTAGAGGTGAAAATAGGATTTGAAATGAAACAGCTTGGGCAACCCGAGATAGGAATGGAATGTCTTGGGGAGCAGCCAGGCAAAGGAGGTGGTACAAAGATCATACTTTCTGAGGCTAGCCTAGAATTATTTAGGTCCATGGTGGGAAGAGATGGGAAGGAAGGAGAGGTCGTCGAGATGGTCGAGGCGAGCGAGCATACGATGCATGACATGCTCCAAGATTAACAGGGTAAGCTACATGTCAAGGCTGAGGAATAGGAGCAGAAGAAGGTGGCCGATAAGTTAGCTAGGCAAACAACATTGATTGAGGCCAAGAAGAAAGCTGAGCAGGAAGTTGGGCCCAAGGTGGCAGAATATCTGAAGAAGGCAGTTGATTCCAAGGCTGATAAGAAGAAGGCTGAAGACACTTAGAGAAAACCGCAAGAGGCTGAGGCTAGGAAGCCTAAAACTGGTAAGGAGGCACAACAAAAGGCAACCACGAAGGACGGGAAGAAAATAGGAGTGGGCACACCGGTAATACACGCGCTCTCAGGCGATGTCAATCCCAAGCCTCATAAATCGATCCTGCCCGGAGGCGAGGAGATCACAGAGATTACGAACGGCAACGAAGATTAATAAGAGTCTGTTAGCGGCCCTTTAGTTATCTTCTCCGGGCAAGGGAAGGAAAGGAAAAGGAGGAAGTAGCTCCAGGAAAAGGAAGAGAGAAAAGGTGACGACCCATTGACTAGTGATTCCGGCAAGAAGAAGAAGAAAGGGAAGGAGACGAAGGAAGTGGAAGAGAGCAAACCGCCCAAGTGACTATTATAGTTATCTTTTGGTGATAAAAGTCGATAGTATACAAGAGTACGACCCACGCTTCTGGAGGCGTGATGCGGTTTACATGTACATTGCGCCATTAGAAAAAGAATTAATTAGATGTAGCTTGCTTTTGGTTTTTGAATGAAAGTGTTTTAATTATATCACAATTTACATTAAATGTTTAAACATTTCTCTATGCTTTCTATTTCTTGTACTCGCACAAACATACTTGTCGTTACACTTGAGAAAACATTATCCGAGGCAACGCTCCTGGATTTTCAAGTCGTTCGAAGGCTGTAAGTGTGGACTCTGCTCTCGGTATTTCCCTTAGTCGAGAATTCTGAGGCGTGTGATGATTGTAAGCGTGGACTTCGATCTTGGGGTCTCTCTTGGTCTTTAGTTCCGAGTCGCGCAAGGTTCGGCTTTGTTGCTCTTTCGAGACCCCCCTGCGGTCGTTGGTCCTGAGTTGTGAGAAGGCATGGACATCATTTATTTGACATTTAGACTCTCCCGTCGTTTTGTTCGGGTTAGAGTTCAAAGGCGTCGTTGGTTTTCCAAGTGTCGCCCGGATCTAGACCCTTAAGGTTAGATGGAGTTGAACGGGCGGTTAATGTCACACTCGTTCGGCTGAGGGGCTACCCCCGAGTCCGAAGACTTAGGAATGGGGTTGGATGCTCCAGTGAATGAGCATCCCGATTTGTTTGTACTCAGTCTCATCGTTGGTTCGAGACTCAAGGAATAGTTGTTTATACTCAGCCTCATCACTGATTTGGGACTCGTGTTAGAGATAATAATAATCGGCCTCGTCGTTGATTCAAGACTCGAGTTAGGGATCTGATTCCCGGCTTTGGGGTGCCGATCCTGTTTTGTGTATTCATGTGTGCAAGCTGGTAGTAACAGTTGTCCAAACATATTATGTAGCATGTAAACGCATTTAGAACAAAGAGTACTAAAAACTACCTTTACTAATAACTTTGGCAACTATGGCCTTTACTTTACAATGCCTTGAATTTGAATAAATCAAAACATTGTTGGAGAGAAGTAAAGCTTTACACTAAGTTATGTAAAGTAGCAATGGAGATGTTCATTATTCCATGCCCTTGGGATTTCGGTGCCATCATCTGTCGTTAGCCTGAAGGTTCCATCTCCAAGCCTCCGTTGTATGATGTATAAACCTTCCCAGGAGGACTGCAACCAGTCAATGCGGGAAAGATCCATTTCAGGACGAGGTTGTCGATGTTGAGGTCCTTCGGACAGACATCTAGAGTTGAAGTATCTTGCGACTCATTGGCGTTGGGCGGCAGCTTGGAGTTCATAGGCGTGAGCGAAAAGAGCATGGTTAGTCGTTGATTTATGGGTGGTCCCCATAGGGCTAGATGGAGCTCGTCAACCCATAAGCCTCCAGCATTTTCCATACGCTTCTTAGTGATGGACTTAATCACTTTCTTGACAGTCTCTACTTGCGCATTGGGTGGCGGATGAGCTACTGCAGAGAATCTCTTTTCGATGTTGTTCCATTGGCAGAAGGTCTTGAATTCAGCGCTCTCGATTTGGGTTCCATTGTCAGAAATGATAACTTTAGGGAGTCCATATCAAGCGATGATGTTGTAGACGATGAAGTTGATCACCTTCTTGGTAGTGATTGTAGTAAGGAACTCGGCCTTAGCCCATTTGGTGAAGTAATGAACTACGACGATAGCATAGCGTGTCCACTATCTGGCTATCGGTAGAGTTCTGATGAAATCTATTCCCCATATGGAAAACGACAAAGGGCCAACCATTTTTGTCAACTCGGTAGGCGGGGTCCTTAGATCCTTGGAAAACCTCTGACATTTGTCACACTTGTGAGCATAATCTATGGTTAATTGATTGAGTATGGCCAGAAGTAACCATATATGAGAATCTTCCTAGCCAGATTCCCCCTGATATGGTCATCGCATTCACCTACGTGCACGTACTACAGCACATGGTCAGCGTGCTTGTGAGTTACATACTAGAGTAATGGGACTGAGAATCCCGTTTGGTAGAGCGCTCCGTTTTGAATGATGTAGTGAGATAACTTGTGAGTGAGTTCTCTTCTTTCCTTGTAGAGCTCATGGAGTATTCTGTGTTGTAAGTAGTTCTCGATTGGCGTCATCCAAGACTCGGGCTTGGGCTCTGTCGTTGCTACCGAATCAGTTTGCATTTGATCGATGCTCGAGGAGTCAAGCACTTTGACTAGGGCTAGTCCCATGAGTTGCACATCCCCGAAGCTAGTCAATTTGTCTACAGAGTCAGCCTTTTCGTTTTGTCCTCGGGGGATATGCATAATGATGTAGTGGTTGAAGTTAGTAAGCAATTCGCAGACCTGAGCAAGGTAGGGAGCGTGTCGTTTCCCTTGGCTTGGTATCCACCCTGTACCTGCCACACGATGAGTTGTGAGTATGAGTATGATGTTAAGTTCGACTGTAGTTTTCAATCCAATAATCAAGGTTTCGTATTATGCATAGTTGTTGGTGGCAAGGAAGTCGAGCTTCAAAGCATAACATATCAAGCATTCCTCAGGAGTAATGAGAACGACTCCAGCGCCAGAAATTTGATTATTAGAGGGTCCATCTACGAACATTTCCATTGAATATCTTGAGTTTCGACGTCTTCCGGAGGAGGATCTTTCGGGTGTTAGGGACGAGGACTGAGGATCTTAAGGCATAACTAATACTAGAGGGGAGGTGAATAGTGTTTTAAAGATCTTATAGAAATCTAAACAAATTAACAATTACTCAAACTACTATATGAAAAGCAAAATGAATATCACTATAAATACAATCACAGATGCATGTATAATCAAAAGTAAAATGCAGAAAAGGAAAGAACACACTAGATTTTGTACTAGTTCTGATTACTCTTACATCCAGTCCCACACAACGCTGGATTGTGCAGAGTTTTATTAGTATTGATATCCAATTACAACACCTTTGATTTCGCGGCTACAAGGTTAACATCTCTCCTTTCCTTGATTTTCGAGCTACAAGGAGCAAACCCTCATGGTTTTTTATCACAATTACCCAAGAACTCTTGAGTAGCACTTCCAAACAAAGATTATTTGATAGAGATTGAAATTAGAAGAAGAATGATATAATTTGTGTCGAAATCGGCAGAGTATAAGTGTACAATCTTAGAAAATTAAGAAGAATAATGGTGGTATGTAAAGTAGGGAAGAAGGAGATGATAAGATATGAAACTTTTTCGAAAATGAGGTCTTTATATAGTGTTCCAAGAGATACAATCATTTCTAAAATGTTAAATGAAAAGACATCTTTTAAATTCAAATAAAATGTGTTCGTTATATGTTTTGACATGTAAAAACATGTATGTCGACATATATATATATAAATTTGAATTTTAAATCATTTTTTCAAGTATTTAAACCAATATATATATATATATTCTGAAAATTCCTGAAATAAAACTAGTTGTTTAAAATATAATTTCTCAAGTATAAAAACATAATAAAATATTATTTAAACATATGACTCAAAAATTATATATATATGTTATAGAACTTTATAATATATTTATAAAACTATATATAAACATAAGAAACTTAGGAAGGATATTTGAAATCATAAGTTTAAAATCAAGTTTGAAATCAATTTGAAAGTAGTTTTAAAATCAATTTGAAAAGAGATAACTAGATTATATTCCTCTGATAATCTTGAACTCTTGATATCTTGATACTCATGAGTCTTGATTCTTCTTTGAAATCTTGAATCTTTTAAACTGTAGACCTTCAATTTCTATTATCTACATATAAACCTATATATACATATATATATATTTCGGATAAAAGTGTTAGTATATATATATTTTATAATCAATAATGATAATGATTGAAACAAGGTTGTTTTCATCAAAACATTACCAACATTCCATTCTCCAACAATGTCCCCCTTTTTGATGATGACAACCTTGGTTTATAAAATATTCATATTTGATATTACTTGTCAATCTGATTCTTCTGATTCTCCTCCTTTCACCATGAATTCCGTCTAACTCCCCCTTAAACTATACCTATTTCATAATTTCTCCCCCTTTGTCATCAACAAAAAGAGTATGTGTGTGTGTATATATATATATGCTCCCCCTAAAATAATGAATTATCTTAGTGATTAATTCTATGTATAACTCCCCCTAAATTTATAATACTACCTAAATCTATAATTTTCCTATAACTCCTCCTAACTCTATTATAGTTCTACTAAGTAAACTTAAATAGGAGTATAATTAATAAAAATATTGTATGAACTAAACAATCAGACAATATTTACAAACAATCCAAATAATCATAATTTGTCTTTACGTACACTATAAACACACAAATATATGAAATCCTAAAATGATTAGTGTTTCTTAATAATCGGGGAATTGCGAATCGGGCAATAGGGATGATGAAGATAGAATTTCCCAATTTGCTCGATCACATTCCCATCATTGTCAAAACACACTTCACCTATGCAAATTACTTGTTCGTCTTCTTCCATGTCTTCGTTTAGCGTCTCTTCTTCCATTTCTTCTTCCTTCTCCTCTTCTTCTTCTTCTTCTTCCATATGTATTTCTTGATTATCATCCTCGATGATAATAGGATAGGTTTGATTATGCATTACAAACCGTTGTATATTCTTATAATATTCCCTTGTTCTCTTGTTCTTTATTCATCCTTATTTAAAGAAGTTGTATTTCACTTAACATTCGCAGCGTATCCTTCCTATATTCTTCCACTTCCATCTCTTTTACAAGTGTAGTACGTTGAAATGGACCAGGGGAGGATCCGGGGAAGGAAATAGAGTTGTTTTGGTTTGTATTATTAGAGGAGGCCATTATTTACTTTATTTCAGAGTTTAGACAGAGAGAAAATGAAGATGAGAAGAAGAATTATCGAAATTAGGAGTTTAAATATAGGTTGTAACTACTTTTTGGTGGGAATTAATTTTTAAAATATAGCAGTTATATGTCTACATGTTGAAACATGTATGTCGACATACATAAAGCATTTTTTTAATTTTCTAAATTTTATTATATTTTATACTATATTTATATTAATATATTTAATTACTCTATTTCACTTAAAGAGAAAATGCCTAATTCTCTTCCAAATTTAGTAAATGTTGCTTCGCTTAAAGGTTTGGTTAATATATCGGCTATTTGTTTTACGTTTCTATGAATTCTAGTGAAATTTTCTCTTTACTTTCGTTATCTCTTAGGAAATGATGTCTTATATCAATGTGTTTAGTTCCCAAATGATGTGTTGGATTTTTAGATATATTTATAGCACATATATTATCACAGTATATTGGTGATTTATTTATATTTAATCCAAATCTTTTAGGGTTTGTTGCATATATTACTTGTGAACAAGACAAAGCAACAAGTATGTATTCTTCTTAAGTTGTTGACAAGGATACTGTATTTTGCTTTTTACTAAAGAAGGAGACTAGGGAATGGCCTAAGAAATGACACGTTCCATTAGTGCTTTAACGATCCGATTTACATCCCGCATAGTCAGCGTCACCGAAGGATATTAAATCGAATAAATAATTTTTAGGGTAAAATAATCCAAAATCTAATGTATGTTTTACATATCTTAAAATATGTTTTACGGCTTTCAAGTGAGTTTCTTTAGGTATCTTGCACAGAAACGCACACTATGCATTATATCTGGTATACTAGCGGTTAAAAATAATAACGATCCTATCATTCCTGTATAATTTTTGAAAGACACCTTTTGACGTATCGTCTTTAATTAGGGCTATATTAGTTGCCATAGATGCAGGTCTTCCTTTGGTTGCAGTTAAATTATATTTATTAATTAAATATCAAGGGTATTTTTCTTTACTAATAAATATTTCATTTTCCAATTGTCTTATTTGTAAGCCTAAGAAGAATGTAAGTTCACCCATATGATTAATCTCAAATTCACGTGTCATAATACCTAAGAATTATTTATTCATTTCATTATTTTTTGATCCAAAAATAATATCTTCAAGGTATATTTGTACTAATTGAATATCGTCTTTATTTCTTTTAAAGAAAAGTGTATTATCTACTTTACCAATTTTGAAGTTAGATTATAATAAACACATTCTTAATCTATCATAACAGGCTCTAGGAGCTTGTTTTAATCCATATAATGCTTTCTTTAATTTATATACATGGTTTGAAAAAATTTCATCTTCAAAAAGAGGAGGTTGTTCTACATATACGTTTTCCTTAACATATCTATTTAAAAAGGCACTTTTAACATCCATTTGAAATTATTATGATTAGCAAAGGCTAGTAAAATTCTAATTGCTTCAAATCTTGCTACGGGACCAAAAGTTCATCATAATTTATTCCTTCTTCATGACTATATCCTTGTGCGACTAATCGAGCTATATTTCTTACGACATCACCGAGTTCATACATTTTATTTTTATAAACCCATTTAGTTCCAATTATAGTCTTATCTTCTGGTCTAGGAACAAGTTCCCATACATCATTCTGCGTAAATTGATTCAATTCCTCTTGCATAGCAAGGATCCATGAATCACCGGATGATGCTTCCTTTGGATTCTTAGGTTAAATAGTTGAAATAGAAGCTGTATTACTCATATTATTTAATTGGTTTCTAGTCCTAACAACAGATTCAATATCCCCTAAGATATTTTCTATAGGGTGGACTCTTAGAAGACTAATTCTTTTATTTGATTGAATAATTTCATTATTTATTTCATCGATATGTTGTATTATATTTTTAAAATTTTCATCAAAAGATACATTTACTTCTCTCTGAATATCCAATAAATATTCCTTTATAAGATTTAGAATCGAATTTGTCTAAATTTTCTTTAGTGTTAAGAATAAAACATTTACTTCCAAATATTTTTAAATAGGATACTTTTGGTTTTATATTATATAAAAGTTTGCATGGTGTTTTATAAGTTAAGGGTCTTATTAAAATTCTATTTAATATATAACAAGTTGTTGCAACTGCCTTAGCCCAAAAATTTCTTGGTAAGTTACTATCTGATAACATGGTTCTATCACATTCTTGAATTGATCTATTCTTACGTTCAACTACTCCGTTTTGTTGAGGGGTTGTGGGAAAGGAAAAATTATGAGTTATCCCTTTTTATTACAAAATTTTCATATTCGAACTCTCTTCCATGATAACTACGTATCGTTTTAATTTTTAAAGATAATAAATTTTGTATTCTTTTAGTAAAAGTTTTGAATTGATCAAAAGCATCACTTTTATTTTTAAGAAATAGAGTCCAAGTGAATCTAGAGAAATCGTCAATTATTACATAAATATATCTATTGTGATTTATCAAATTGAGTTTGGGATGGACCGAATAGGTCTATATGAGGTTTTAATTTCTTCTTTTGATTTAAATAAATTTTCAGCTTTCCGAACTGGCAAGCGTCATATAAATTATTTACTATAAATTTTGTTTTAGGTAAACCTCCAATTGACTCTGACTTTGAGATTCTAGAAATATGTTTAAAATTTATATGACTGAATCTCTTATGTCAAATCCAAGGGTCACTTGTATTGGACATAAAACACAAATTATCATTAGAAATTTTCATATTTAATATATAGATACTTTTCTTTCTGTCTCCTTCGAATATTATTTTTGAATTTTTATCTTCTATAAAGCATTTATCTTTTTCAAAATTAATCTTATAGCCTTTATCTTATATTTTACTTATACTTAGTAAGTTATGTTTTAAACTCTTAATTAATAAAAATTAGAAATATGAGTTTCAGAATTACCGATATTGCCGATGCCAACCACATATCCTTTAGAATTATCACCGTAATTGACCATTCCTCCGTCTACATATACCAGATTGTTTAGTAATTTCATATTTCTCCTCATATGTCTTGAACAACCAGTATCCATTTGTCCTTTTTGATTTCTACCATATGACCATCAATATTTGAATTTTCAACAGCCATGTAACACACCTTTTCCCTGGTAAATCAACAATTCAATAGATAACTTGATTTTTCAACAGAATACAATGCAGACTCATCGGTAATAGATGCAATACATGAATTTAAACTAGTGTAATAAATCATTTCAAAATTTTCCATTTAATATTTCCTAAATTCAGATAATGAAATTTTGAAAACCTATGCTCTGATACCAATTGCTAGGGTTGAGGATCAAGAATACTAAGGCAAAACTAACAATAAAGGGGGTGAACAGTGTTTAAAGAATTTATAGAAATCTAAACCAATTAACAATTACTCAAACTACTATATAAATCACTGAATGAATATCACAACAGAAAAAATCATAGATGCAGATATAAACAAAATTAAAATGCCGAAAAGGAAAGAATACACCGGATTTCATACTGGCTCGGATTACTCCTACGTCCAGTCCCGCACAACACTGGATTGTGCAGAGTTTTATTAATATCAGTATCCAATTACAAAACCCTTGATTTCATGGTTATAAGGTTGATACCGCTCTTTTTCCTTGATTTGTGGGATACAAGGAACACACCATATCCTTTTCCTTGATTTACGGGCTACAAGGAACACACCCTCACGGTTTTTTATTACAACTGCCCTAGAACTCTTGAGTAGCACTTCCAAACAGAGAGTATTTGATAGAGATTGAAAATAGAAGAAGAATGGTACAATTTGTTTTGAAATCGGTAGAGTATAATTGTAGAATCTTAGAAAATTAAGAAGAATAAAGGTGTTATGTAAATAGTAAGAAGGAGATGATAAGATATGAAAAAGTTCGAAAATGAGGTCTTTATATAGTGTTCCAAGAGACACAACCGTTTCTGAAATGTTTTAATATGAAAAGATACAACTTTTAAATTAAAATAAAATGTGACGGTTATATATCGACATGTAAAAACATGTATGTCGACTACATATATAAATTTGATTTTTAAATCATTTTTTCAAGTGTCTAAACCAATTTATATTCTGAAAATTCCTAAAATAAAACTACTTGTTTAAAATATAATTTCTCAAGTATAAAAACATAATAAAATATTATTTAAACATATGACTCAAAAATTATATATATATGATATAAAACTATATAATATAAAACAGTATATATAAACATAAGAAACTTAGGAAATATATTTGAAATCAATATGAAAATAGTTTTAAAATCAATTTGAAAAGAGATAATTTGAGTGTTATTCAGAGTTTTACATACTAACTAGACTCTTATTACTCTGGTAATCTTGAACTCTTGATATCTTGATACTCATGAATCTTGATTCTCCTTTGTAATCTTGAATCTTTTAAATTGTTTAGTCTTCAATATCTATTATCTGCATATAAATCCTGTATATACATATATATATATATATATATATATATTATGGATAAATGTGTTAGTATATATTTTATAGTCATTAACGATAATGATTGATACAAGGTTGTTATCACCAAAACATTACCAACATTCCATTCTGCAACATCGGGGTGGTGAACTCTGTTATGAAATAAATCGGCGAGGACTTGTCCGAGAATGGCTCGACGGGGAATGAAAGTGATCTCGAATTGGCTCAGTATATGTTCCACTTCAAAAGTTGCCTAGATGCCTCAGGTCATTTCACGACCTGTCATAGCGGCTGGTCAGTGTAGACTTTGATTGGATGGGATTGAAATATGGTCCTAACTTCCGAGAAGTGATCAACAGGAAGAAGGCGAGCTTTTCAAGTCTTGGATATTTCTTTTCTGCTCATGTTAACCACTACGGATATAGTAAACGGGTCACTGGACACGGTCTTCGATGCGTACGAACGTCGAGCTAATTTCCTGCATAGAAACAACCAAATAAACATACAAGTCTTCGTGAACCACGGTGGAAAAGATATGTGGTTACTCTAAGTGATTAAGGAGGTCCTGGAATGTGTTTACGCACTCCGGTGTCTATGTGAAGTTGTGCTTCCCCTTTTCAAGCTAGTCGAAAAAGACATATTTGTTGATTGCTTTAGAGATGAATCGACTTACGATGGCCACTTTTTCATTTAAGCTTTGAACATCGTCGATGCTCTGAGGAGCTTGGATATCCCGAACAGTCTTAATCTTATCTGGATTGTCTTCGATGCCTCGTGAATTGACAATGAAACCCAGGAATTTTCCCGATGTAATTCCAAAAGAGCATTACAAGGGATTGAGTTTCATGCCATATTTCTGGAGGACACCATACATCTTGGCAAGGTCGTTGACATGGTCGTTTGACAACCTAATTTTCATGAGAAAATCATCCAAGTAAACCTCCATGGATTTCCCGATCTAGTCCTTGAACATGGGGTTGACCAATCATTGATAGTTGGCTCTAGCATTCTTGAGAACGAAGGGAATAATGACATAGCAGTAGAGCCCAAGTTCGGTCACGAAAGAAGTGTGATCCTGATCTAGAAAGTACATAGAGATTTGATTGTAGCCATAGTATGCATCCATGAAGAAGAAAAGCCGATAGTCGGCAGTTGAATCAACAAGTTGGTCAATCTTTGGAAGAAGGAAGCTGTCTTTTGGGCATGCTTTGTTCAAGTCTGAGTAGTCGACACTCATTCGCTACTTTCCATTTGATTTCTTGACCAAGACCGGGTTGGAGACCCATTCTAGGTAGAGAGCATCAAGGATGAAGCCATTGTCGAGCAGCCTATCCACCTTCCCTCTAAGTGCAGTCAATCTTTCGGTTCCCAAGGTTCGATGCTTTTATTTGACTGGAAGATGCTTTGGATCGTGCTGAGCATGTGACAAGCGATTCCTGGTTCGATGCCACACATGTCGGAGTGAGTCCAAGAGAACACATCGAGGTTTACCATTAGGAAATCCACAAGATCTTCCTTTATTGTGGAGTGGAGTTGCGATCCAACTTTCAGGACCTTTGTCGGGTTGTCAGGGCTGATCAGAACGTCCACCATTGGTTCTACCGTGGTAGCCCTCTCGAAATCGGGCTCTTCGTCCTCCCTTGGACTGAGATCGTCGAAAAGATGGAAGTGGCACCTGAGCCAGGACTTAGACACATTTGATTGCTATGCAGAGATGGTCTTGGCGCAAGAAGGTAGAGGCACTGTCTTACTTTTCACCTCGTTGTGGGCGTTCTTCCATTCAACAAGATAACACGCTTTTGATGTAGATTGGTCGCCTTTGATTGTGCTGATCCCATTCTCTATCGGAAATTTCGTCAAAAGGGACCACAATGACATGCGGACTTAGAATTTTGCGAGGAAGAGACTACTCAAGAAGACATTGTATGGAGAGATGACATAGACGACCACAAAGGTGAGGATTCGGACCCGGCTCTGATCCCCTTCTCCAAGCTCCACTGAAAGTATGACCATGCCCGCGGGTTGGTTGGAAGAACTGTTGAAGCCATGGATCGTATCGTGTCTTTGGCCTCTGGTCTCATCTGGTCATAAGCCACCTTGAAGATTATGTTGATCGAATTCCCTAAGTCGATGAGAATCCTTCAAACGAAAGCTGAGCCAATCTGAATGGAGACGACGAGAGGGTCTATGGTTGGGATTTCAATTTCATAGACTCACTTTTGCAGAAGACAATATCCATTAGACCGAAAATTGGCATTAACACCCAAATGCAGTGTGAAGTCCTCACAAACACAAATCACATAACATATAATGTAGAAAACTGTAAATTACAGGGGACACACAATATTTTTATAGTGGCACAGCTCAATCCAAGCCTACGTCCACTTTATAATCATTATTTATACTAACAGATTACAAGAGAAATTAATACATTTGTAAGAAAGAGGAGAAAGAGAATGAATTTATACACAAAATCCTCATGTTAATTGTTGAATTCGGCTCTATATTGTGCAAAGTCCTTGCACGAAGACAATGGAGGAAGTCGTCAGTTGAGAGAGCAAAAGTCCCTTTAAATTCCTTTAAATGGTGTATTAACAGCCATCGGCGGGTTTCGGGATGGATGCCTTGTGGCACGCATCCACTGAGTCTAGAAATGAGATAGAAAACGTGGGGGTTATTCTCTCTTGATCATGCCATACAAAGTGTAACTCAATCCGAGTTGATAGGAGTGGAAATCGCCTAAAGAATGGTCTTCATCTATGCGTAAAGAACGTCCTAGGCAAGTCGGGTCTAATGTTCTAGACTCGGTGTGGGTCTAATGTTCTAGACCTGGTGCGGGTCTAATGTTTTAGACCCGAGATCCGAGACCCGGGACCCGAGATCCAAGACCCGAGACCCAGGACCCGATGTCCGAGACCCGGGACCCGAGATCTAAGACCCATGACCTAGGACCCGAGATCCGAGACCCGAGATTCGATACCCGAGATCAGAGACCCGAAGCCCGAGATCCAGTTGGTTGCTTCATTCATGCAAAGTCCAAGCTTTCCAATACTTTGTCACTTCATCCAAGTGAATGTCGGTCAACATAAGATTATACTCAAGTCTTGAGAAGTTCTCTTGATTGAATTTGTGTTGTAAGGGCCTTGCCAAAAGGCATATCAACATTTTCCCCTCAGATTATATCTTTCTTGATGAAGGAAGATGTTTTCTAGGTAATCCGAGAAATCCATAATCCATAGGAGTATAGAATGCCACAATCATGCCAATTCGTATTAAGGCCAAAAAGTGACGATCGCTCGAGATCGTATTAAGGCCAGAAAGAAATCCGGGAATACAAGGATCTCGGCGGGTCCTTCCAGTCTCGAGTATAATTCGTACCTATATAGGAAAAGAGGAAAACATACATGTCAAATCCTGAAAGCACTGACTAACATTTCTTAGCATAAACCATTCTTTGGTATCCATTTGAGCATAAACCATACTCAAGAGACTTCAAATCATCCTGCCAAGTCCTGGCGAGGGACCTACCCTTCTAGGCATAATCCATACCTGAAAGTTCAAACTGAGCATAATCCATACTCATATCATGATAGAGTTGTACTTGCTACAGCCTGGCAAGATAGTACATCCCTAGGCATAATCCATATCTGGGATTCTGAAATACGTATAACCCATACTTTAGTCGATATTGAGAATCCTGACAAGATACTTAAATTCACCAAGCATAATCCATGTTTGGAAAGTCCATTCTTATTCAATTCAAGATACATAACCAAAGCAAATTCTGATTGGTATGTCATCGAATCCAGAGCATGCTTTGGGGATAAATCCTAACCCCGCACTTGTGTACTTCGATTTAGCCATCCGAAAAATCTAAAGAAAGCAAAAACATATCTCAAATCCTAAGAAATGCAGAAAATATAAGTTGATCTCATCCAGATCAATTGATGATAATCTCACGAGAGCACGATTTATGATTATTTCCTCTTCGGGGTATAGGAGGTGGCAGTTTAGGTGCAAGCATTGTTGGTTGTTTCACATAGTGGATAGCCCTCCACGTCTAACTCGTTCATTAATTAAATCTCGTAAATGGCTGCAGTCATTCATGTTATGACCGTCTATATCATGAAATATGCAATGTTTTCTAGAATCACGCTCTTTGAGAGTTAGCAACCTCCTAGGAGGCTTTGGATAGAAGACAACACCATTGGTGTCCACGTAGATGTCAAATAGTGAAGCACTGCGTTCAGCGTACTTTTCATTTCTGGGCCCTCTCCAGGGTTGAGTGTTGCGATCATTCTTAACAGCAACCTTCCTTTGACCTATTATTGCCTTTTCCATAATTAGACGGTCCTCCGTCTTTAAGCGTGTTGACATCGAGAATGTCCTGCTCGGAAGTTGCATCTTCATCCCGCAGAAATCGACATGCTTCAAAGTAAAATTCAGTTAGATCTCGCAGTGGGTCTCAATTCAAAGATGTTTTAAAGTCCGACTTGTCCAGAACACTAGATACTACCGCCATCAATACCATAGATGGTTCAGGTCGATCAACTGATGATACTGCAGTGTTGAATCTTTCCAGGAATGAGTGCAGAGTTTCTCCTACCTTTGCTTGCTTGAAATGAGTGTCATAACATTCTTGGGTCGAGAGATGTGGACCCGAAATTTCTCGATAAAGCGGGCGACTAAAGTATTCCAGTTTTTATCGATTAAGGTTCTAGCTGTCGAATCCACATAGTCGTTATATCAGTCAAGAAGAGAGGAAAGTATTTGGCCATGACATTTTCCAATGCCGATAAAACTTCCATATGCCGCTTGTAGCTCATCAAATGCACAGTAGGATTCGTCCTACCATTGTATGTCTTTTGAACTGTGAGTTTAAAATCCAGAGGGTTACAGGAATTCCTGATTTTCAGTGTGAAGGGGATGTGATTGACGTCATCCACGTTACCCTGAGAAGTACGACCACTTCAGAGGCGTTGAATCAGATTTGCGAGCTGATTGCCACTAAAAATTGTTGAAAATTGCCAAGACCAGGTCTGGTGCCCCCAGCGTTAAGCGCTGAAGAATGAAGAAGCCCTAGATGTGCTTTAAGAGAGTGATGAGTCTCTTGCTGAGCTGCTCGATCCAGGTCAAAGGTTGGATCAGGTCATGGGTCAAAACATTCGATCTGACCCGGTCCTGATTCCCTATCTCGAGCCATTTCATGTTGCAGTTGAATTGAAGTGTGTGCTCTGGTATCCATCCGAACTGAAGCAGAAGTTGGTCGAGCCTGACCAGAGTTTCCAATATTGCCCATGTTTTCATATAAAACGTTAAGTATTTGGGCTGCATGCTGTTGAGAGGGGTTGCCCCTTGCTACATCTCGTGAATTGCTAGCTGCGGATTGGATGGGATCCGACCCGACCTCGTTGATGAGGATTGTTCAAGCCACTTCAGTGTTATTTCAAGTGAGTTTATTGTTGTTGCCTGGTATTTCATCCATTCGAGCAAAGAACTCATTCATCGTCTCTTGCTGTTTCTGAAGAAGCTCGTCTTGCCATGCCATCTAGCTTTTCAATTCAGCGATAACTCCATCCATTTCATCTCTGTTAGACAAAAAAATGGAACTAACACCCAATGCAGTGTGAATTCCTTATAGACACAAATCACAGATCACAAGATGCAGAAAATAGTAATAAACAAGGGACATACAATATTTTATAGTGGTTTGGCTCAATCCAAGTCTACGTCCACTTTATAATCTTTATTTATACTAACGTATTAATAGAGAAATCGGTACATTTGTAAGAAAGAGGAGAAACAAAATGAATTTATACACTAAATCCTCGTGTTAAGTGTTGAATTTAGCTATATATTGTGCAAAGTTCTTGCACGAAGATAATGGAGGAAGCCAATGCCTAATAGAGGAAAAGTCCTTTCAAATTCCTTCAAATGGTGTATTTATAGCCATCGACGGGTTCCAAGATGGATGCCACATGGCGCACATACATTGGGTCTCTAAATGAGGTGGAAAACGTGGATAAATCCTCTGTTGATCATGCCATACCAAGTGTAACTCGATCTGAGTTGATAGGAGTGCAAATCGCCGAAAGAATAGGTCTTCATCTATGCACAGAGTACGTCCTCGGCGGGTTGGATCTAATGTTTTAGACCCGGTGCGGGTCTAATGTTCTAGACCCGATGCAGGTCTAATGTTTTAGACCCAATATTCGAGACCCAAGATCCGAGACCCGAGACCCGAGACCCGAGATCCGAGACCTCGGACCCGAGATCCGAGACCCGAGGCCAGAGATTTGGATGGTTGCTTCATTCATGCAAAGTCCAAGTTTCCAATACTTTTTCATTTCATCCAAGTGAATGTCGATCAACATAAGATTATACTCAAGTCCTAAGTAGTTCTCTTGATAGAATTTGAGTTGTGACGGCTTTGCCAAAAGGCGTGTCAACAATATCGTCCTGCATTGTCTTCTAGAGCTTGGTGGGGACAGATTCGTCCAGAGCAGAGCAAGCTTCGTAGATGGCATTTTTTATGGAGTTGGCATATTCCTCTATCTTGCTAAAGCTATCATGAGAAGGGTGAGGTCCCCTGCATATAGTGTTGATGACGATGCTACACCGTCTTTGATTAGACGGCCTTAGGGCCGCATTGGGTGGTGGAAGAGCGAGCGTTGAAGGGCTCGTGGCTGCTTCGGAAGTAGTAGCGTTTTGAACGTACTTTTCTAAATGTTTCTCGTGGATGAGTTTTTCGAATGCATCCTTGAGCTGGCGGCAATCGTTGGTGTTGTGGCCAAACATGTCGTGGAATCTACAATACTTGCCGAAGTTTTTATCGCAGTCGGTGGATTCCCTAGTGTTGGGCTTCTTATGCTGAAGAGTATTACATGTCTCTAAGTAGATCGTCTCAATATCCCGGTTGAGCATAGTGTAATTATTGTATGCTGTGCTTCTTGGGTTATGTTTGAGATTTATTGTTGTTGTGACCGCCAGCCTTACCGTTGTTTTGCTTGGGCATGTACGGGGCCGCCCCTTACCCATGTCGGAAGATTTGCTGACTTACTTTCCTTTGATACAGTCTTCGATGGTGTCGGTGTGTGAGTTGTTAGGGCGACTGCATTGGATAGCTCTGTTGCATCGGTCATCCTCTTGACATAGGAATTGTCCAGCTTTTTCGTAGAAGGCTTCCAGAGTTTTTGCATGTCTTCTGTCTATCCATACTCCAAATTTGGAGTCAGCGAGGACACCTTTGGCGAGTTGGACAAGGACTGTGCGAGGTTCCGAATCATCAACCGCGAGGGTGGTTTTGAAGCGCTCAAGGTAGCTTTTGAGGGTTTCTATTGGGCCCTGGTAGAGGTTGAAGAGAGTAAGGGTATTCTTCCACATAGGAACATGCATTCTGAACTGTCTAACCATTTCAGTAGCTAGATGGTCAAAGGTTGAGATAGAATCAGTCGGGAGGCGGGTGAACCAAAGCAAAGTCGTGCCCTCTAAGAAGACTGGGAAGCATTTACATTTGACTGCGTCAGTGGCCCGAATGGAATCCATGTGCCACTCATAGCGGTTCAAAAAGGCATAGGGGTCGGTTCTTTCCTCGTAGGCTGCGAGCTGTGGCATGTTTAAGCATCGTGGCCACTCAGCTTCGTGCACCTCCCTAGTGAAGGGATTACATCTCAAGTGGGTTTCCCATACGTCATTGACGTTCCCTCACATATTTATCAGGATCGTTCAGACCATTTCGGCAAGATATGCTGGATGAAGGTCCATTGGTGGAATCCAACGATTGTTGTTCACCTTGAGGGTCCTGGGTGTCAGACGCCTTAAGGAATGGACATCGGGCTCATCCTCATCCATGTCATCAGCATTGTCGGCTTGATTCTGGTATGATTGATGAGGTTGGACAGGTTGATGCGAATTCTGATTAGGCGGTACTTGGGTCTGCTGAGTTGTTGGACACGTAGTCCCCAAGTTTAAAGCAGCGATAGTTGGGTTCTATCAAACAGGGGGTTGGTTACTGGCTTGGTTCATCGTTGATAATCAATCGGGAATGGTCGTGTTAATGCGTTCCCTCGCTGATTGTTACAGTGGTCCCAATACCGTTCCTGTTGTTGTTGCTGTTGCCATTGGTATGAGCGCTAGTGCGAGCAGCGACATTAGTGTTGAGAGTGAATCTCCTTCTTTGTTTTCGGGCTCGAGTTTCAGAAGAGGCACCTTCTGAGTAGTTGTGACGCGGTCAAGCGTTCTTCTAAGCAAGCTGGAGATGAGCGACGAGACGTTTACTTTCCAAGAATTGACGCATAATGTTGATGTTGTTTTTCAACGCCTTGTTAAGCTCTAGAGATTTGTTTTCCAACCTCTTATTGAGCACTTAATTCTATCTTTGGGTTGTAGAAGCATCTGGATCCGTAGGAAGAAGGATGTCAGTTTCAGTCGAATTTACCGCCGATTGAAGTAGTTGAGAAGTAGCAGCGTTGGCTGCCACTGAAGTTCCGACCATAGGGTTCTTTGCTTGCTTAACCATCGTAAGCGAATTCGATTGGTAGGTTAGGAAGAAACCTGTGTAACACGTCGAAGTTGAGATGGAAGTGTTCAACAAATAAGTGAGTCTAAATTCTTAGTGAAAGCACCAGAATATTGGCGGCAAATAATGTCGTAACACCCAAAGGTTCTTAATTACTTAAGAATATCATTTTGCGTGGGAAAATTAAGTGTAGAAAGCAGTAAATGACACAGAGATTTATAGTGGTTCGGTCCATAAGGGGCCTACACCCACTTTGAAGAAGTTTGTTGATAATTTATTCACAATAATGGGTTACAAGCATTTTACTTCATCATAGCATTCGTTTACAAGTGTTTCCATGTATTCTGGAGTCACAGTAGTCATATGCTAAGTTTTGCAAAAAAAAAGTGACTTTATGCTTCTTCTTCCTTAAGAACTAGGCTTTCATTAATGAGTTCTAAGAGCTTGGAGAGATGTCAAATCAGCAAAAAATCCAACCCTTGTGAAGAACGAGCAAGGGGGTATTTATAGGTAGTGACTTAGGTGAAAGTAGGTGAGATTTGAGGACCACACAGCAGAAAACCGAATCCTAAAAGCACGCACACTAGAAAATCGCATCACATAATATTCGTAGGCAAAAAGATCCCATTCCTCTTGTCGGATTCAAATTTTCGCATCTAGGGGATGCGTTGCACCTCCTTATGAGCACATCACACCCAAAAAATAAGATGGAATTACATCCATCGGAGGTGATGTCATCGCATCCCGATGGATGTGATTGTATCGCATCCTGAGGGATGCGATGATATCGCACCCAGGGGATGTGATTGTATCGCATCCTGAGGGATGCGATGATATCGCACCCAGGAGATGCGATATCATTGCATCTATGGGATGCGATGTAAGGACAAGGTGTAATGTCCCAGATTTTATGGCCGATTTTGTAATCTAAATCTAAGATGATACTGATAACTAAATTCAGTTAAATAATATTAATTTGAAAATTTTAGATAATTTTGATTAATCATTTGTTTAAATTCCTTTTTGTATATTTTTAACTAGTGTTTTATATGTATACACAAGTAAATGTTATTTTTAACATTTTCTTTTGCATTTAAAACTTATTTTAATTTCTGTAAAATATATTTTCTTAAGTAAAAGAAGATTTGATATTTAAAAGAATTTAGAATTAATCTTCTCATTTGAATCTTAAGATATATATGTGTGTATGTATATATATAAAGCAAGATAGTAAATTTTTGTCTGTACTTAAGTAAATATTGTATTTCTTCACACGTGTACATTACTACATATAAGATGATATGAGAACATGTCATATAATAAAATTAAAGCAAATCAGATGAATGAAAGTACTATTTTACACATGGTTGCAATTTAAATGCACATAGTACACTTGCATTATACGTTCACACCTGATCATATAAGTATTTGCTTGATTTTCTTAACATTAAAGAATAGCTACGACTACCTAGGCATGTGTATAGCCTGAAACCTATAAAATCTATAACATTGAATGAAAAAGATATGCTTGAAATGAAATCCCAAACAGTGGAGTTATGATAGCATTGAATGACTTGTATTACTTAGTGACCAAGTAAGCCACTGAAAACACATACAAGAACATGAGACCTGCACATGGATGGATACCCAAAAATCTGATCAGCCGTGCTTCTTCTTTGTGAAAGCTTATCAAGAGATCCTTATCGATCTCAAACCAAGTGCCATTGCCATACATTCATGTTCTGTCCCTTTCACACAGCTAAATAATCAGACTACAAATATAGCTGTTTGCCTCCACTAGCTTTGAAACTTGATGTGTTTTTCAATCAATCATGACAGCAACCTTGAATATCAAATCCACCAAGGCAAGACAGCCGATATACTACCCTAGTTAAATCTTTAAAACCCTATACTATTTTCACCTATGAATACACTTCATTTTCTGTATGAATCCATTCCTTAGAACCAGAGCTGGAAAAGAGAATGGACGAGACTGAAAGTGAACAGAGGGGATAAAACCTGGGAGAGCAGAGCAACACAAAAGTGAATAAACGTTGTTTTTGTTCCCTGGTTTTAGTACTTGTTTGGGGTAACTTAAGACCACACATAATACATTTTATACATGAGTTCGTGTTGATGATCATGGGTAATATTAAAGGGTAATAACTATGAACTCTTGATATGTGTGGATTTATGTATATTGCTTGAAACTGGGAAAAACACAGTAGACAACTTTTAAGAACAAACTTCACTTAATTCCCATTTTAAATCCATCCAGTGAATTGTAGGGTGTTGTGATGCAAACTTATGTGTATGAATATATGCTTCTGAATATGGTTATTCATGTATAAACTCAAGCTATTTGAAAATGAATCACTGTCGAAATTTTACACACATGCCTGTGTGTTTAAACTGGTGAAATCTTTCACCTTCCCTAACTTTAAGGATCAACAACTCAACCCTTGTTAGTTTTAAGATCTGAGTTCAACATAAGAGTTGCTTATTTGTGTCTGTGCTATAATTTAAAAATGATTTCAACTCAAACATAACATAAATATTCAGATATGAGTAATTTACAGTAAAGAAGTATAAAACTCAAATTTTCAACCATCCCTAGTATGAAATTCAGGTATACCATGGTGTTTGAAGCAGGATTTTATGAATTTTAAAAAGATTTTCATGATTTTTAATTATGTGTATGAAGAGAAAGACTAGGATGATCAGAAATGGGGTTTAGGGCAGAATCAGGCGGTGAAGGCGATCGTAGGTGATGAGGTCTGGCGTGATGGTGCCAGGGGGTATGGTAAATACAGGAAAAATGCAATTCGATTTTTCCATATGATAGATTTTGCGTTTCAATAGAAATTAGGTTTTGAGGTAGTGTTTGGGTTTCCGGTTTTTGATTGGATCGTATGAATTGTTGAGTTGTTCGAGTTAAGTTAAATTTGGTCTGGAGGTGCGCTAGGGTCTGGAGAAGCCATAGGCGGTGATGTCATGCGTAAAGACTGTGGGATTGGCCTGGAAGGGTTGAAGATCTATGATGATACCTGGAACTTCTTTCGGCTAATGGAGCTGGAGGAGGGATTTTGTGGAAGAAGTGCTTTTGGGGTTAAATTGATGGGTAAGTAGCAATGGCAGGTGGAAGCCGGGTTTGCGGGTGATGTCACGGTGGCCCAGTGTCGTTCGACGGTGGTGTACACGGGCACCACATAGCTGTGCACAGGAGAAGTTAGTAGAAGGAAGAAAGGGAAGGTGGGAAAAACAAGTTTAAACGTAGCAGGGAAATACATTAATGAAAGGAGAAATGCGTGGCTTAGTTTTGGGCTTTTGGGCCAAAGAAAGAAAATTTAAGGAAGAAAAAGAAAGGGGATAAAGTTGGCTTATGGACTTCGGCCTAAGTTAAAAAGAAAAATAAAGGTTTTAGGAAAAGAGGTGAAAGGAAGGAAATTAAAGAAAAGGTATAAGAACTTTAGAAAAATATAATAATGAACTTGATCCTTCTTTTTAAGCATGAATATAATAAATAAATAAAAAGGATTTATCTAAAAGGGTAGAAAATAGATGATCGGTCGAGTCAACTTCATCAGAAATTAACAAAGTCATTTTATATAAATAAATAGAATTATTTATTTCTTTCCTAAATTGATTAATATAAATACGTATGGATTCACTTATCAAAAATCCAGTTAAATAATTCAAGTTAGATTGGTTGAATTGAGATCAACGGTGTTCAGTGATGGATAGATGTTGGCTGATCATTTATTTTATTGTGCTATAATGAACTCGAACGCTTTGAAATAAACATTGAAATTTTGTCGACTTAGGTTGATAAATATATTTGAAATCAGGAAATGATCCAAAGATTGGATTAACGATGATTAAACTAAACATTTAAAAGTCATGAATTTATATAGTAACTACAGGCACCGAAGTTGACTCTGTACTAGTAATTACTAGTGAAATCATGTTGATATGTTAAACGAGTCCTAAAGGAAGAATATTTACAATCAAAAATGAATGGCGTGGGAAGTAAAATGTCTTGCAGACGAGAATGGTTGTGAGAAATATTGGTAAAAGGAAATGGGTTGAACGACAACCATAAGATTTTTCCAAATTTGAAAAATAAATAAAAGGAAATAGAGATAAATCCGAAAGAGACGCTGGTTTGGTAATTGACGAAGTTTAATTTAAGGAAAATATCGTCCACTTCCCATTTAAATAAAATATTTGAATTATATATATATGTATATCTGTGTGTGTATATATATAATTAGTTATCTAAGAAAATAAAATTGTAATTATATTTATAAATCATATATATATTAAAGCATGGAGGATAACAATAATGTTATCATCAATATGATTCTTAAATAGAATAAAATAAATATGATTCGGAAATGATTATTTTCCAAGATCAACCAACAATGAACAATGCTTATTTGAATTTGTTAAATTGTGATAGACCGGATCCGTTATGATAAGTGATTTGTTAATTTGATGGTTTGATATGCTATGTCATGACCCAATTAACTTGTTCGCATGATTTATTTAAGTAATACCCAACTATTGCTGAAATCTGGAATCTTATGTGTTAAATATTTTCAGTAGATAAGCCTTGATAATCAATTAAGGATATAGGAACACATATGAAATATATTGATCTGATTACTTTAAGTATCACTTGACCCTAAAAGATATTAACGTTCATTGATTCAAAGAGACTGGGATTGGTTTTCTAAATGAAACCCAAATACCACTTTGTTTCGATCTAGGCATTGATTAATTTGGAGTCAAGTTGAAGATCATTGAAGACGGAGTTTATGCAAGGACTATTCTGTTTACAGGATAGTGCCTTCGGTTTGTCCAGTCCCAGGACAACTTGTATGGACGAATGTCTGACAGAGTATGCCTAACAGATCACGTAAGTTGATTTCTTCAAAACCTTGTTTGGTGGCAGAGGGATTTGTTTCTTTTAGCTTTATACCCTTAGTTTTGGGAAATCAATTTGTGATTTTACGGGTTTGACAATGTGACATTCAAAGTGAATAAAGAAGTGATGTACCCAAAGGTAAGTTTTGACCTCATGCCTCACAACCGGAAAATGAAAAAAATCGGGCAGGCAGCATGGCTATGTGGGTCGCTCCCATTAGGGTGTATTGTCACCGTCTGGAGAATATTCATTTTGTTACTTCTTTCGCTTTTGTATCTCCCGAGAACGGTTATGTTGCTAGCAATCGTAAGGTGACAATATATTCGATACACTCAAGAGAAATGAGTGGTCGGTCATGTGTGGCCGGGTTGCAAGACGTTCTTGTTGAACCCAGTGTATTCCTCTCTAGAGATACACTATCGGAAGGTGGTTCCATACCTTGTCATAGTTCGAAATCCATTATTCCTAAGCGCCAAGTGGTTTTGTTTGTATACTAAATATGTGGAGCGTGAGATGCAAGCGTTCCGCTAGATTCTAATTTATTTGTGGAAAACCCTAGATATTATAATATCAATATAGTAATGATTTCAAAACGTTTTGGGTTATCATAAGCTAAAAACCATCCGTGTTTATGTGTGGATTGGTCTTACGATTATCTTTTCTTTTAAAAGAATTTTCCCATGTTAAACAAGCTGTTTAAAATCGTTTACTCACACCAGTCCCATGACTGACCCAGAGTTTATTTTTCGGTGTTTTCCCTAAACTCTTGGGTGCCCAAATTTGTACGGGCATTCGAGTAGTTCAGGATTTTACAGATGATCCGAAAGGAGCTTGGAGCAGGAGACTTCGGCATTAGATATATATAGAGTTTACTTCCGCTGTGATGTATATATGATGTACTCTGATGTTGTATGTAAGTTCAAATGTAGTTTTGTATTTTCCAAAGTTTATAGCTATATTATATTTTATTCCGCTGCGATTGTGAGATTCGATGTTATTCAGTTCTTTCTTCTATCTTAATTCTTCTATTCTAATTTTCTATCTATCCTTTTTCTCATCCTCTAACTTCTTTCTATTAATGATTCGTATTTTCGTGCAATTTGGGTCAGACTTGTATCGTATTTAGTTGACTCAAAGGGTTCGAATTTGCGGGTCGTTACAGTTGGTATCAGAGCTGAAGGTTGAGTAATAACCTTGGCTCTGTGGCGTAACTAGATAGAGATGGGGTTAGTAAATACCCTACATTGAGTTTGAGTGTATATATATGAGTGCGTATTTGTTAATTGATATAAAAACTGGTTTATATTGTGTTGATTAGTTTATTGAGTGGTTTATGAATTCTGGTCGACTAGTGGGACGCCATGACATCGATAGGAGTTTCTAAACATTTGAACAAAATAATTCGACATAATTGTTTTAAAAAGCTGGGTAAATGGTATAATTTTACCTAAAATGATATTTTTATATAAAAAGGATATTTTCTGAAATTATTATAAATAGCTGTGTTGATTTCTATTATAATCTGGTATACGATTATAAATCAAGATAGCTATATATAACCAAATTAAACCTGTATAAGAATGAAATATACAGATAAGATAAACCAGAAATAGAAATATTTTCCAATTTTAATAATAGACAATTCTGGTTATACAAATAAAGATGTTTGCATTGATGGATACTTATAGATGAAAATGCTTGAGGATTCAAGTTGGTGTTTTAACTGGGTTGGGAAACCTATGTGGGATAAACCGGTTGATTTTGTGGATTCCCTGATGATTTGAGAAGGTAAAGGGAGATGGATTTTAGAGTTGTACGATAAAGCCATACCAGAGAGACGCTATCGAATTTCTCAAAAATTTAAGAATTTAATTCCAAAGAGAATTTTGATATAAAAAATCGATCTACTAAGGACCAGATAAATTGAAGAGTTTAATAAATTGATTTAAAATCAATTTGAATAAATACGGATTTCATCAATGATTTGTCGAGAATGAGGAACGAAAACAAAGAAGTTTTCAGATAAGGAGCTGAAGACAGAATATAAGGAGTCTATCCTAATTTTTTAGCGATTACTAATGTGTATTGAATGCTTTAATTGTTGTATGGTTGTAAATTTTTCGGTATGTTTTTGGATGCCTTGGTTATTGTGATTTCTAGGGAATGACCCATGATTGTGTGTTGATACGAGTCTATGATTTTAATTATAACTGAGAATTTTCCGTTAAACTTCAATTTCGGGGACGAAATTATTTTAAGGGGGGTAGATTGTAATGTCCCGGATTTTATGGCCGATTTTATAATCTAAATCTTAGATGATACTGATAACTAAATTAAGTTAAATAATATTAATTTGAAAATTTTAGATAATTTTGATTAATCATTTGTTTAAATTCCTTTTTGTATATTTTTAACTAGTGTTTTATATGTACAAGTAAATGTTATTTTTAACATTTTCTTTTGCATTTAAAACTTATTTTAATTTCTATAAAATATATTTGCTTAAGTAAAACAAGATTTGATATTTAAAAGAATTTAGAATTAATCTTCTCATTTGAATCTTAAGATATATATGTGTGTATGTATATATATAAAGCAAGATAGTAAATTTTTGTCTATACTTAAGTAAATATTGTATTTCTTCACATGTGTACATTACTACATATAAGATGATATGAGAACATGTCATATAATAAAATTAAAGCAAATCAGATGAATGAAAGTACTATTTTGCACATGGTTGCTATTTAAATGCACATAGTACACTGGCATTATATGTTTACACCTGATCATATAAGTATTTGCTTGATTTTCTTAAAAATGAAGAACAGCCACGACTACCTAGGCATGTGTATAGCCTGAAACCTATAAAATCTATAACATTGAATGAAAAAGGTATGCTTGAAATGAAATCTCAAACAGTGAAGTTATGAGAGCGTTGAATGGCTTGTATTACTTAGTGACCAAGTAAGCCACTGAAAACACATACAAAAACCTGAGACCTGCACATGGATGGATACCCGAAAATCTGATCAACCGTGATTCTTCTTTGTGAAGGCTTATCAAGAGATCCTTATCGATCTCAAACCAAGTGCCACTGCCATACATTCATGTTCTGTCCCTTTCACACAGCTAACTAATCAGACTACAAATATAGCTGTTTTCCTGCACTAGCTTTGCAACTTGATGTGTTTTTCAGTCAATCTTGACATCAACCTTGAATATCAAATCCATCAAGGCAAGACAGCCGATAGATTACCCTAGTTAAGTCTTTAAAACTCTACACTATTTTCACCTACAAATTCACTTTATTTTCTATATGAATCCATACCTTAGAACCAGAGCTGGAAGAGAGAATGGCCGAGACTGAAAGTGAACAGAGGGGACAAAACGGGAGAACAGAGCAACACAAAAGTGAGTAAACATTGTTTTTGTTCCCTAATTTTAGTACTTGTTTGGGGTAACTTAAGACCACACATAAGACATTTTATACATGAGTCCGTGTTGATGATCATGGGTAATAGTAAAGGGTAATAACTGTGAACTCTTGATATGTGTGAATTTATGTATATTGCTTGAAACTAGAAGAAACACAATAGACAGTTTTTAAGAACAAACCTCACTTAATTCCCATTTTAAATCCGTCCAGTGAATTGTAGGGTGTTGTGATGCAAACTTATGTGTATGAATATATGCTTCTGAATATGGTTATTCATGTATAAACTCAAGCTATTTGAAAATGAATCACTGTCGAAATTTTACACACATGCATGTGTGTTTAAAATGGTGAAATCTTTCACCTTCCCTAACTTCAAGGATCAACAACTCAACCCTAGTTAGTTTTAAGATCTGAGTTCGACATAAGAGTTGCTTATTTGTGTCTGTGCTATAATTTAAAAATGATTTCAACTCAAACATAACATATATCTTCAGATATGAGTAATTTACAGTAAAGAAATATAAAACTCAAATTTTCAACCATCACTAGTATGAAATTCAGGTATACCATGGTGTTTGAAGTAGGATTTTATGAATTTTAAAACGATTTTCATGATTTTTAATTATGTGTATGAAGAGAAAGACTAGGATGATCAGAAATGGGGTTTAGGGCAGAATCTGGCGGTGGAGGCGATCGTATGTGATGAGGTCTGGCGTGAAGGTGCCAGGGGGTATGGTAAATACAGGAAAAATGCCATTTGATTTTTCCATATGATAGATTTTGCGTTTCAATCGAAATTAGGTTTTGAGGTAGTGTTTGGGTTTCCGGTTTTTGATTGGATCGTATGAATTGTTAAGGTGTTCGAGTTAAGCTAAATTTGGTCCGAAGGTGCGCTAGCGTCTGGAGAAGCCATAGACGGTGACGTCAAGCGTAAGGACAGTTGGATTGGCCTGGAAGGATTGATGATCTATGATGATACCTAGAACTTCTTTCGGCTGATGGAGCTGGAGGAAGGATTTTGTGGAAGAAGTGTTTTTGGGGTTAAATTGATGGGTTAGTAGCAATGGCAGATGGAAGCCGTGTTTGCGGGTGATGTCACGGGGGCCCAGCGTCGTTCGACGGTGGTGTATACGTGCACCACATAGCTGTGCACAGGAGAAATTGGTAGAAGGAAGAAAGGGAAGGTGGGCAAAACAAGTTGAAACGTAGCAGGCAAATACATAAATGAAAGGAGAAATGCGTGGGCTTAGTTTTGGGCTTTTGGGCCAAAGAAAGAAAATTTAAGGAAGAAAAAGAAAGGGGATAAATTCGGCTTATGGACTTCGGCCTAAGTTAAAAATAATAATAAAGGGTTTAGGAAAAGAAGTGAAAGGAAGGAAATTAAAAGAAAGGTATAAGAATTTTAGAAAAAATATAATAATGAACTTGATCCTTCTTTTTAAGCATGAATATAATAGATAAATAAAAAGGAGTTATCTAAAAGGGTAGAAAATAGATGATCGGTCGAGTCAACTTCATCAGAAATTAACGAAGTCATTTTATATAAATAAATAGAATTATTTATTTCTTTCCTAAATTGATTAATATAAATATATATGGATTCGCTTACCAGAAATCCAGTTAAATAATTGACGTTAGATTGGTTGAATTGAGATCAACGGTTTTCAGTGATGGATAGACGTTGGCTGATCACTTATTTTATTGAGCTATAATGAACTCGAACGCTTTGAAATAAGCATTGAAATGTTGTCGACTTAGGTCGATAAATATATTTGAAATCAAGAAATGATTGAAAGATTGGATTAACGATGATTAAACTAAACACTAAAAAGTCATGAATTTATATAGTAACTACAGGCACCGAAGTTGACTCTGTACTAGTAATTACAATTGAAATCATGTTGATATGTTATACTAGTCCTAAAGGAAGAATATTCACAATCAAAAGTGAATGGCGTGGGACGTAAATTGTTTTGTAGACGAGAATGGTTGTGAGAAATATTGGTGAAAGGAAATGGGTTGACCGACAAACATAAGATTTTTCCAAATTTGAAAAATAAATAAAAAGGAAATAGATATAAATCCGAAAGAGATGCTAGTTTGGCAATTGACGAAGTCGAATTCAAGGAAAATATCGTCCACTTCCCATTTAAATAAAATATTTGAATTATATATATATATATATATATATATATATATATATATATATATATATAATTAATTATCTAAGGAAATAAAATTGTAATTATATTTATAAATTATATATATATTAAAGCATGGAGGATACCAATAATGTTATCATCAATATGATTCTTAAATAGAATTAAATAAATATGATTCGGAAATGATTATTTTCCAAGATCAACCAACAATGAACAATGGTTATTTGAATTTGTTAAATTGTGATAGACCGGATCCGTTATGATAAGTGATTTGTTAATTTGATGGTTTGATATGCTATGTCATGACCCAATTAACTTGTTCGCATGCCTTATTTATGTAATACCCAACTATTGCTGAAATCTGGAATCTTATGTGTTAAATATTTTCAGTAGATAAGCCTTGATAATCAATTAAGGATATAGGAACATATATGAGATATATTGATCTGATTACTTTAAGTATCACTTGACCTTAAAAGATATTAACGTTCATTGATTCAAAGAGACCGGGATTGGTTTTCTAAATGAAACCCAAATACCACTTTGTTTCGACCTAGGCATTGATTAATTTGGAGTCAAGTTGAAGATCATTGAAGACGGAGTTTATGAAAGGACTGTTCTGTTTACAGGATAGTGCCTTCGGTTTGTCCGGTCCCTGGACAACTTGTATGGACGAATGTCTGACAGAGTATGCCTAATAGATCGCGTAAGTTGATTTCTTCAAAACTTTGATTGGTGGCGGAGGGATTCGTTTCTTTTAGCTTTATACCCTTAGTTTTGGGGAAATCAATTTGTGATTTGACGGGTTTGACGATGTGACATTCAAAGTGAATAAAGAAGTGATGTACCCAAAGGTAAGTTTTGACCTCATGCCTCACAACCGGAAAATGACCAAAATCATGCAGGCAGCATGGCTATGTGGGTCGCTTCTGTTAGGGTGTATTGTCACCGTCTAGAGAATATTCATTTTGTTACTTCTTTCGCTTCTGTATCTCCCGGGAACGGTTATGTTGCTAGCAACTGTAAGGTGACAATATATTCAATACACTCAAGAGAAATAAGTGGTCGGTCATGTGTGGCCGGGTTGCAAGACGTTCTTGTTGAACCCAGTGTATTCCTCTCTAGAGATACACTGTCGGAAGGTGGTTCCATACCTTGTCATAGTTGGAAATCCATTATCCCTAAGCGCCAAGTGGTTTTGTTTGTATACTATATATGTGGAGCGTGAGATGCAAGCGTTCCGCTAGATTCTAATTTATTTGTGGAAACCCTAGACATTATTATAATATCAGTATAGTTATGATTTCAAAACGTTTTGGGTTAACCATCTGTGTTTATGTGTGGATCGGTCTTACGATTATCTTTTCTTTTAAAAGAATTTTCCCAAGTTAAACAAGCTATTTAAAACCGTTTACTCACACCAGTCCCATGACTGACCCAGAGTTTATTTTTCTGTGTTTTCCCTAAACTCTTCGGTGCCCAAATTTGTACGGGCAGTCGAGTAGTTCAGGATTTTACAGATGATCCGGAAGGAGCTTGGAGCAGGAGACTTCAGCATTAGATATATATAAAGTTTATTTCCGCTGTGATGTATATATGATGTACTCTGATGTTGTATGTAAGTTCAGACGTAGTTTTGTATTTTCCAAAGTTTATAGCTATATTATATTTTATTCCGCTGCGATTGTGAGATTCGATGTTATTCAGTTCTTTCTTCTATCTTAATTCTTCTATTCTAATTTTCTATCTTTTCTATTTCTCATCCTCTAACTTCTTTCTATTAATGATTCGTATTTTCGTGCAATTTGGGTCAGACTTATACCGTATTTAGTTGACTCAAATGGTTCGAATTTGCGGGTCGTTACACAAGGTGCGGAGGAGTGTGAGGCGATGTGATGGAACAAAGTCAGGGTGCGATAGAGGTAATGCGATATCCTTGATGTGATGTGAAGTCATGTGACGCGAGGTGGAGTGATGCGGGCTATGTGATGCGAGATGGAGTGTTGCGAGGCAGAGTAATATAGGGTGATGAGTTGTTCGCATTTAGAGGAGTTGTGAGGCTATCGCTCGCTCGGTTCCTTCTAGACTCAAATCTTCGATGTTTTGGCGACATTTCGAGCTATGGTGTCGCCCGATGGGTTTAGTCGAGTGGCCTGGTATATTTTTGGGAGCTAGACTAAACTGCTGGTTAATATATGAATTAACAAATGTTTATATATTGAATTTATTTCTCAAATCTAAGAGAATATAATTAATTTAAATATATTGACTTAAGCGTACGATGTTTAGCGGTATCAACGGGAGTTTTGAAAGTAACTAAATTTTGAAATACAGGTGCTTAATGTTAATATTACAATGCACTGATGCAGTATAGGGTAAATATGTCGATATAAATGAATTAAAATTTAAAATTTGATTATTATTTGTTTATATAATTATGTCATGTGATTGATGTATTTATATATCTAGATGAAAATTTTCTCGATTTTGTTAATATCGATGTAATTAACATTTTTGTGATTTATTATGCGAATCAGTGGATACTAGTTTGTAAAAATTATTTAAATAATAACTCATACTTTGAAAATAAACTCCTCACCAAGAGGGATTAAAATTTTCTTTCTTCCTATCTCTAGCGCCTCTTCCCTTTATTGCGTTCATCTCCGCCTCCTCCCTTAACCCTTCACCTGCCCTCCCTTTATTAAGCTTACCTCATTGCCGTTGAGTCTCCTTTTTGCATTATCACAAATTCTTGCACTTTCCCTTTCTCATATCTGGTTTTTAAATCTGTTTTTTTTCCTTCTTTTGAATTCGGTGATAGCGATTTGGATATAGATCTGAATATCTTCGTTTGTGACACCCAAGTGCCTTATTGTCACCCATATGAGGATGCATTAAGTTTCATGAAGCATAATAGGTAAACAGTAACTAAAATTCACATGACATATGTAAATATGTAGTGGAAAAACAAACTTTTATTATTAAAGAAAAACATCATTTCAAACCAATTACAACATTATATTGTTTCAAATACCAAAAACCTCAATTAAAACCATGTCTCATAATACCAAGCATCAGAGTACAAAACTGTAAAACTCACTACACCATAATGGTCATTTGGCAACCCTTTTTTTTCACAATCGCCAACACTTATTTGTGTTGTAGGGTAATAACAATAATAAGCGTTGCTATGTAGAAATGTGTTACCATAAATATATATCTATAATTATTATTTTTACCAATGCTTATTTATGTTGAGGGATATGTTTAAATTGATAGTTGCTGAATATTCCTGGGCAAAAAGGTAAATTGGTAAGGCTTACCCTAATTTTCTACCTCCAACGCTTATTCACGCATTTTCCATTCATTGGCCGCTAAAATAAGAGACTCAACACCTCTAAAAAATTGAAAACGCGATCCGATTCAAAATCAAAATCGTACGAGTATCATAACCTTACGAATCGAAATCGGGCTTCTCCTTGACGAATCGGCCTCTCGTTTGGATGATTTGATTTCAGCTACGACATCAAGAGATCCAATTTCAACTTCAGGCGATTTCTTGTTCAGGTGAATCCTACTTAATCCATGTTATTATGGTAGCGTGTAGTTAAGAACTAACTTAATTCGTTATCTGCTTTATTATTATAAGTGGTTGCTGATCCTTTTCTCTTTATTGTGGTAGCTTATAGTTAAGAATTAATTTGATTCTTTATCTGCTTTATCATTAAAAGTGGTTGCTAATAAGTTTGATAGTCAGAACGATAATTTTTCCAGCAGACTTTGTTATATGGAGTTTATTAAAATGTTAACCTACCTACCCAATTACTTTATTTTTACAGATCACATAAAGTTAATTAATACTAGATGGGCTCTTCTCTAAAAAAAATTAGATTATGCTATATTTCTAACAGTAGATCCATGCTAATTATGATCTATCTCACGTGAACATATAATTAGTAAAGAGTATTTTATAAACATGACATTATGGTCAAAATGAAAAGGATGATTATGATTTCATGTTTGATTTCAATATTAAGGATACTAATGAAGCCGACGATGGTGATGAATAAATTATGGAGGACATTGGTATGGATGCGTAAATAAACATAAGACGCAAGAATTTTATTTTTTTCGGTCTGAATGTTGACAATTTAGAATTTTAGGAGTATTATCTTTTTTATTATATCCTATTTGAGCTGAAAGGAACCTATGCTAATGGTTTAGTTGTGTACCAATATTTTCAACTAAAATTATATTTTATGGTCGGGACGTGGCAAGCTGCTCATTATTTGGCTATGAACTTATGTATAATACGATCGTTTTCATAACCTTTACCTAAGTTTTTGATATATTCATCAGCTGTTTTTGCTTTGCAAACACTAACCATAACAGCCACTCGGTGCATATCATGAGTTATACTAAAGTCTGAGCTTTGAAGTAGATGAGACAATTAAAAAGTTTTTTTTGCTTTGCATTTCCAAAGCTATTCTCTAATAAGGATTTTAGATAGATACTTTTTTCTAGTGAAGCGTTCAAGTTATATCACGATTTATATTAAAATTTGAGCTTTGCAGTAGATGAGACATTTAAAAGTTTATTTAGAGAAGTATATATGAACAAAATCTTTGCATCTGAGTTGATATATTTTAAACATTGTAGCTACATGCATACGAGAGATGAGACTCTAGAAACTACTACTGTTATATTTTAAACTTTTTAAATGATTGTTTCCAGTTTCATGCATTTGGGATGCACATATGCTAATTAGGAAAAACTAATCAAACCTGCAGATAGATGATTTATAGCATGTGCACATCTTGTGTTGCATAGATTTGAACAGTAATTGTGAAGCCAAAATGGGGGTAATGGTAATTATATGAGATACTTGAAGTAGCCTATAAAAAATGAACATTTCTCCTCGTTTAAGTTATAGCACGTGCCCATCTTGTGTTGCATAGATTTGAACAGTAATTGTGAAGCCAAAATAAGGGAAATGGTAATTATATGAAATATTTGAAGTAGCCTACAAAAAACGAACATTTATCCTCGTTTAAATTTTTCCCCCTTTTTTCTCTCAACATGGTTTATTTGCTATTTTTTGTAACCCTTATTTTTTCCGAATGCATATATACTTCTAATGGTAAGCACACAAATTTTGCACTGTTATTTGAACTTCAACCATTCCACAGCAGCTTGAAGCTGCTGTGCAACAGCAGCTTGAAGCTGCTGTGCAACTTCAACCATTCCACAGCAGCTTGAAGTTGCTGTGCAACAGCAGCTCTTTTATGTTTTTTGTATTTCGCCGTAAAAGAAAATCTAGATTACAAAAGTTGTAGCTTTTAATAGGAGGGAAGCTTTTAGCACATTTACAATGATGAAGTGATTGATTAGTGCATCAAACGGAAGTCGAGTTTGTCACTTTTCTTAAAAAAATTCCAACTATTAAAACAAACGATTCTATCCATATATCATCGCTCTAAGTGTTATATAAAGAACGATCACGGTTTGTAATACTTAATTCGAAGTAAGCACTTAAACCATACTATGAGATCTAATATTCAATATGATACATTGCAATTGAGATTGTATTTTTTAAAAATGTAACATTAGACTAAAAATACAACACATGTCCAAGAACATGATCATTTGAATGTCAATGTGATCAATTTATGAAAGGTGCAATATATCTAATGTCTGTAAACGTTGAGGACGATCACATGCACTTTTGTAGTTAATTATGATATTGTAGCTGCTGTTTGCACAGCAGCTTGTAGCTGCTGTTTGCACAGCAGCGTGAATTAATCAAATTAGGAATAATACCCTGTTTAGTCAAAACTTAAATGGTATTGGATTAAATTATATAATGGTTTAGATTCCCTCACATATTTTCATAATATTCGGCAACTGCAGTTTTGTTTTTTGTTTTGTTTGTTTGGCTGTTATCCTGGCACCTTGGTACATTAAATAACCTGCTTTATTACATTGTTTAAACGACATTAAAAAAATCATTTGGTTTGCAAACTATAAAAATCTAGGCTGTCTTTTATTGCTTTGTTTTGTAATCTGATTTAGCTTCGGTCCTTATAAAGTATGAACTAATGTATATGTGAATTTTAAATAGTGCAGTTGATTGGGCTGTGTCATAGATGTGAGCAAGATGTACAGCAGCTTGTACTGTGGCACAGCAGCTTGAAGCTGTTGTCGCCACAGCAGCTTGAAGCTGCTGTGCAAATAGCAGCTTGTAGCTGCTGTTGCACAGCAGCTTCAAGCTGCTGTGGCAACACCAGCTACAAGCTGCTGTGCCACAAATATATATTTGGCAATTATGACAGTTATTCTGCAGTTGCAAATATATATTTTGCAATCAAATTGGTATATATAATTCTTGATACTTAAAACGGTTTCATCTTACAATATCAGTTGAAATATTATCAATAGTAATTTCTCCTGCGAAACCATCGATCGTTGAACAAAGATAAATATATTGTTTCTCAATCCATACTTGGATTGAAATTCAGATTATAATGAGCAATAACCATACTGACTGCATGTTTTAAGGAAACATGACTGTCTTACAAATGAATGTTCAATTTAAAGCGTTGGTGTGTACTGTGTGCATATTGCACGTATTAGCATCTACCTGTTAGCTTTCCAGTATTTCAAAATTCTCTATGGTAAATGTATGAATGTTCAAGTACTGATACATGTATAAATAATAATGTTCTTGATTTTTTACGTAGTGATCAAATAAAAATGTGATTGGTGCATAAAATTGTCCTCCTTGTTTTTAGGAGTAACATAACCTATAATGAATGTGCTTCATGACCTACATGTGTGTTGTAATCCAGAATGACTGGTGGATAAAAATGTGCTTCGTGACCTACATGTTTGCACAGCAGCTTCAAGCTGTGCAAACTGAATTTAACAACAAACTGATTTTTTTTCCTCAATTTTCTGTTTTTAACAACAAACTGATTTTTTCAATTTAATGTGACATTCAATGATCGCAGGCACTTCTAGAGGCAGCGGAAGAAAGGAGAAAATTGGATGGTAGTTCTAGTGGCGCTGTAGATGATCTTGATAATGATCCAATTGCAGAAGTTTTTGGTTCTGACATGAAGAAAAATTATTGTCGAGCAATTAGTTCTACTTCTTCCATAAAACAAGTTAAGGTGGCTCGAGCTGTAAAAGCTGTAGCTGAAAAAAAAACAAGTCGTGGATTTGTCCGTTTGGAAATTGGAGATAAAAAGGCAAGTAGCTACTCAGGTTAATAACGCCATCAATTCAGTTACCTCAACTTTTATGAAATTTATACCTAATTTGCAAGAAAAACTTGTTGCAAGTCCTTCCACGCCTCAGACAGAAGGTGCTTCTAATTTAGCGGATCATCCTATAAGTAATAATGTAACCGTTACTCCAAATGTGTCACTTAATGATCTTCATTCATCTACAATGGAAAAGAAATATGTAATGCTATTGTCAAATGATCTAGAGAAGGAAGTAGCAAAAGGTTATCTTGGAACACAAACAGATTGTCATTTTAGGAAAGTGGTACCGAATATAGAGAAAGTAATTTGGGTTGTTGAAGTTCTTGAACCGGATGCACCAATTTATGATGGTCCTCAAAATGGAATGTACAAGTTATGTGAATTTTCAGATGCAGGCTTCGTTATATGGCCAGAGTTTCGTATTCGGTATTTGTAGAATCTTATTTATGTATTGAATTTAGCAAACTAATTACGTATTGAATTTGACATCTTAATTATGTATTGTGTTTGTTTATTGTTAACTGATATTCTATGTCGTTATGTGATTATGAATGTTATCTATTAGTATGCATTGAGTTTAATATTAGTTTTTGATTCATATTAAATATTGTCTATATTATTATCATGTTGTCTATTAATTGAATATTAATTTTAGAATATGCGAGTTGCTAATACATATTTCTGTTATTATTAAAATTTATATTTGTTGTGAATTAAAATTTTGTAACATGTATAGGCGTTACAAACAAATATATTACAACATGTATAAGCGTTGCAAAAAAAAATCGTACAACGATTATAAGCGTTGGTAAAGAAAATCTACCAACGCTTATAAGTGTTGCTAAAGAAAATCTACCAATGCTTATAAGCGTTGCGACTGAAAATATACCAACGCTTATAAGCGTTGGGACAGAAAATCTACCAACGCTTATAAGCGTTGGTACTAAATTGCCACCCTCCATAGCAAAACTAATAAGCGTTGCTGAAATTGTTTGTGACGGTTATACTCGTTGGGAATCACCTGTTTTGGTGTAGTGAAATCATATCCCTACTCAAAAGCCATAACTTGGTGGAGCAATAATTAAAGTAATACATGAATTTGAAGAAGCCCAAGTCCATGAATAAGATCACGATCATGGCTATTGTCCGCTACCACTCTGAAAACCTAAGGTGGGAAAAGAAAGAGAGAGAAAGAAAACAAAATAGGCCAGACATAAAGTCCGGTAAGTTCCAATGATTTTCAACAATAAGATAAGATAGAAAGTACCAAGACAAGTAAATAATGCTGAAAACTAAACTACAGTAGAAATAGACAAGTACGAGATAACATGATAATGGTAAAAAGATTACAAGTCAAGGTAAAGGTCATGTATGCTTCTCATTTATATCCTAAAAATAAAACTACTGCACCAATTACTAGAATTAACAAGATTAGGTATTACCCTAATTTCTACACATGCGATGGCTCCCTACTACACAAATATTCTGTACGAGTCCCTAACCCAACGACCTATAGGACACATGCCTATTTGTTGGTGTTACAACGTCTGAGTTTCCTCTAATCAGACCCATGCATGCTTATGACTCCGCCAGAACGCCCCGTGCCCACCTTCCACCTTGAACCTCTTTCAGTCCAAATTAGTAAAGCGTGACCTGACCCTCACCTAGTTTGAGGCCCCTATCTACGATATTAACAGAGATACTGACTAATACGGGTTCCACACAACAAGATTGACCAAGCCTCCCCTAGGCTTGTTCCCCCACCTTACGATTTTAAGAGTCCCAAAATCAGATACCAACCACAAGACTATGGAACCACTTGGCTTATTAATTAATAAGTAATAACTTAGCAGGTTTAAGTTTATTAATAAGTATGGTTGTAGATGACATTTCCTATAAATGTTATTCTGTGTACAACCCCCTTTCCCGAACAAGTACATGCCCATATGTATGTATATATTAAGCTGCCTATTTTACTTAATTACATCTGATACTACCAACATATTCTACTTAATTATTAAATTAAGTTTAACCTAACATGTTTTCATATTATCCCAATTTTATAATTATCGGATTTCATGTTTAATATGCCCAATTCTTCTTTTTATTGTCATTCTAAGTTATTCCAAGTTTTACTTAATTTATGCAATTCTAATTGTGAATAGCCTAGGCATTAGATAGCCTAGGTACAATGCCAAATATAAAGGAGAAGGAGAAAAACAGAGATCTGATTCGGAAAGACATAAACTGAATAAAATAGGCGTAAGACTGTAAATAAATCTAAAACAGAGAAGGGATAATAGGATATACATGTAACAGTAAACAATTGAAACTGAATAGATATGTGGTAGTAAAATAATAAAACATAAAATGTAAAACCTCAAAATCAAGTTTATTTACTGTCATAATACTGTTTAATTATCAAATCTGAAAATAACTGAACTCATAGTGGTTGGACTGAAGTTCAGAAAAATATATCTTTTATATGTTGTTGTTGAAGAAAGTCCTCTTTAGATTTGTTGTAGCAGAATAAGATTTGTCCTCTTTAATCTATGTTTATGTAGCATATCTACATCTTCATATTTTTATTTTAGAATAAGGCTTGGAGGAAGAAGAAATGAAGAATAGTTCGTGTGTAGAAAACAATGAGACTTCTAGCCTTTATATAAATTACCTAGGATAATCCTTAACCTTTAGATTTTAGGTTTTCAAATCCAACCGCACACCCAATGCTGAGTTAACGCATGAATAAGGTGAAGAAATCAGTCCAAATACATTTGTAGGAAACCACCCTGCATACTGGTGGATCGACCTGCCTTAGACATGGATCGGCCCGAGGGTCGACCCAAGCGTGGGTTGGTCGCCCAGTGAACGTTGCTTTGTTGCGCTGTATTATTTTATATTTATATATAATCTGTATATATATTAGTGAAATCTTCTTGAGCCCATAACCTTTTCATATTAAATCCGATTTACGAAAACTAAGCGTCTATCCAAACCAAAATTTTATAACGGACACAATGGTAAAGTGTATTTTACCTAATTACGAATATTTAATTAAGAAATATTCATTTTATTATCTTCATTATATGATTATTGTGTATTAAAATATGGGATGTTACATCGTTCTTGTTGGCCTCAGACTTTCGGTGTATGTCTAATTGCTACTTGCTTTCCTCGACTTACTGTCTAGGTATGTTTATTTTGGTTTCCTTGCATGCTTTCAAACGCGTGTATTTGAAGCTTTGCCTCACCTTTAAATGTCTCGTCACTTCTGAAATAGCGAGTCAACACCTCCAGGTGTTGTGTATGGTACGAGTCTTCTCGACGCGCTATTTTAGTCCATCGGTGCAGAATTGTTCCTTGGCTCGGGATTGGTTTGGACCTCGCTGTTCTTTGATGTTTGGCTGGTTACCGGAATCTGTAGATTTGGTTAGTTTCTTATCCTTTTAAGGTTTTGGTCAGACTTTGTGTATGCGATTTACTGCGTAATATTGTTGGGTTCTTCAGCGTGTAAGACTTGCATTGCATGTACATGAGTTTCTCTTGTGTCTAGCTTGTGCCTGTAATGCTATAGTGAGGTTTTCAGGTTAGAGGTTCACGTTTGGACGTGGTTGAAATAGCCTGGTCATAGTGAAGCTGCTGTGTTGACCCACCTTGTAAGGTGATTGCTTGTTGTTGTGTTGTGTGCTGGATTGTTGTTGCTTAGAGTTGTTCTGTCTGCTCCATGCTCAAATCTTGTGTTCGTACAGTTTGTAATGAATCGTGTGACTGTCTTTCTAGCTAATGTGTTGTAATTTGGTATTGCTTCTCTAGTTTCTAGGTTTTATTCGCCCTGCCTTGCTTATATGTACTGGCCTAGGAAGTGTATGTAGCAGGTCGGCAATCCACCTTTTTCCTGTATTATTTTGTACTTATTATTTGTCGTAATGAGAAAAGTGTTATGGATCACTTTAAAATCCAGTTGGTCTTGCCAAAAATAATTATTTAAATAGTTTTCATATTATGTATTTAATTATAACATATGGCCTTAAAACCCAGGAGGCATTTTTTAAATGATTACAGAAATTTTAAATTGCAGGTATTTAAAGTTAAAAAACATAATTATGCCATCCTTTAGTATTTATAAGAAATATTAGTTAATTAAATTAATTACATTAATTTAAATTATTGGTTATGTAATTAATTTATATAGGTGGACATACATATAAAATACTAGGGCTAATTGATAAATAATCTGTAAATATATGTGTAAGTTCTGTAATACCCATATCAGAATGTTAAACGAAAGGAGAGATAAAACGATGGAGATTATTGGTAAGTAGGTGTAAACTAATAAAGTAATTTGAAAATAAAATATCTAGAAAGAAGTGGTATAAACTAATAAACCAATTTGAAAGTAATATCAAGGGAGAATTAAGAAGGGAGAAAACTCCCAGTATTAACAAAAGAGCTTCAAAATCTTTCCGTTTTACCTGGAAAATTATTAGATTATAACATCACTTTGGAACAAAATATTTTCTGGAACATCGTATTCAAACCAGTACCGATCAAGCAAAGAAACTTTTTATCAAATACAATTCAAACTACATTTCTATCTCACAAAATTATGCATTATATATTATCAATTTCAGTTAACAAGATATCACTTCAAATCTAACTCTATCACAGTGGGAAGTTTTGGGAAACCATATCAGTCGAAGAAGTAATTGCTAGCATTAACACTCCACCATCATTAATGTCCTCATCTAATCACAAACACAAGAATTTCAGTTTCACCTGTACAATACATATAACACCTGAACTTGAATATCCATCTCACAAATTCATCAGTAGCAAGCGGTTCGTGTAAGCATAGCTATGAGCTCCTTCACCATCGTCAATAAATCAACAACGCAGCTGGCTTTAGCAACAATCCATATTTTATCCACTTAGCAATTCAGATCTGATATCACAACAGCTTTAACTAGGGAAGCGTTATAGATTTCACAATGAAGCACTCTAAATCGCATCGATACGCTTGGAAGCATCACAGGTAGCAACGGAAGTCCCCAGATCTTGATTTCAAACGACAAAGAGGAAGCTTTGAACTCTTCGGACAATAAACAAAAGCATCATCAGATTAAGAAAGTATTATGAGTACATCAAGGGCCGCGAGTTCAACTGGATTCAGAGAGACGTTTCCAGATTCCACGGCAAGCAAATTGGCGATGGCAAATATTGTCCAAAGCAACGACATATCTTTCTGAACGGACGCCGCTTTTGAAGCAGTGAACTTTTTGGAGGAAGAATTGAATCTTGTAAGTATTTTCTTCGGCTTCGGTGATTCAATTTGGAATAATACACACAAATGGGAAAGGAGCAACTCAAATAATTTGAAACGTGAGAGGGGATTATTTTGGCTTTATCAAGTAATGCTACTGTTACCGAGAAGTTAAATATAGATTTGCAGATCTGAAGATTAAAGGCATAAATCTGGGAGCCATTAAAAAAGAAGGGCTGAGATTCTTTTTGACTAAAAGATTTTTGGGTCGAGTAGTATTTTCGGGATTTAACATATGAAATTTTAAAAGGGAAATTTATTTCTAGACCCATTACTTAAGGGGATTGTTAATGACACCCCGTTTTTGGTTAAGAGGTGTCACGAAAATCACTTTTTAAAATTTTGTTAAGGGGCGTACACTACAGGCTAGACACCCCTTAACAATTCGCAATAATAAGACCAAAATACCCTTAATCTGAAAACGGTATAGTCTTACCGTTTTCGTTGTTTGTTAAAGTTTCTTATAAAGATAGAAAAAATGGTCTAATGAAACCGTTTTTATTAAATAAAAATGGTATACTCTTACCGTTTTTACAGGATTATTTCTGTTATGTAAAAGTTTGCCTGATGTTGCCCCTTAACAAATTTTCCACCGTCGGTTTCCCCTTAACAAAATGACACCCCTTAACCGAATCGGGCGTGTCATTAACAATCCCCTTACTTAATTGAATTGAATACTTTTCTAGGGTCTTCTATCTTTCTTGTTTTGTATTTTCTCTCTGATTTTGAACTCTAGATTTTTTAGGTTGAGCTAGGGTTGCAGTTTAGAGATTATGATCTAAGTGATTGAGCCCAATTAGGATTACTAAACATAGGGTTAGTATATTGAAGTAGCAGGGTGCAATGATCCGCCTTTTCATACCATTTAAATTGGTAATGAAACAAACCAAATCGCTTGAAACAATAGACCATTTTAATTATGTAGTTTAATAAAATCAAATCACTGAAAACAGATAGATCACATATACAAAATAGCAGAATAACCCAATAACATCAGCTCCCAACGGTCAAGTAACGGCGACAGTCTTCTAAATCTCGTCTCTTCTCCTGTGGATATATTGTTTCTCTTTAGCTCGTTCGACTCTTTGCTGCTTTTCCGTTTGTTGTTTGTGCGGTTGCTCTCGTGGTTTCCTCGTATCGAAATCCCTAATTTAGGCATGGTTCCGGCTCCGTTGCCAAAGAGTTTGTGGTAACTGGCTCGTTTCTACGTCCTTGTCCTAGCTTCGCAGCAATTGCGTGCTCGCTTTTGCCATTTGCAAATGGCCCGATCTCTGTTATGATTACTGGTGAATTCTCAATCGGGATTAGGCTTTTCTCGTTGGAATTGTTTGCCAGAATTCTACGCCACCGTTTCTTGGTGGTTGAGGACTGTTTTCTGGAGCTATCCCCCCTCTACTTATTGGATACTGTGTCTAAACTTCTCCCACGTGGGAGTATACACAGATCGATGGTTGTAGGGGAGATTAGCTCTCTCCATAGACCTGAAATCAGACAAGAAAAGCAGGATTTAATCACCCCTTTTCAGCCTCGTTTGAGTTTCAGGGTCTTTGAGGTTTCCCCTATTGTGGTTGTTCTTGGTTTTTATGTTGGCTCTTTGATCTACAGAGGCATCTTTGGGCCTGGTTTTGACAATATGGTTTCGGCCGGTGTATGTGGTGTTGCGGAATTGATCACCCAACCCAATGTCAGTCGGCCTGCTAGTTTCGTGGAACCTCGGTTTGCTGGTGATGCTTAGCAGCAGGTTGGCTTCCGACGTCGTAGATGTAAATCTCGTTGTGCGTTGAGTCACAGCACTATAGCTCATGTTCCTAGTTCGAGAAGCTCGACTTTATGGGCTGAAACTTCGTTGTTCCCTTCGTCGGTTTGTTCGCTAGCTCCCCCAGCACTTGATCTTTCCAATTCCTTCTCTGTTTTAGGGGGAGCTGATCTTCGGATGCTAGCATGGCGGCAAGTTCTTATATTCCGGATGTCGAGGTGTCTATCCCGCGTTGGCTAGGTAGTGCTGCTTTCGGTCTGATGATTGATTCGGTTGAACTTTGTGTGCAACCAGAGAATGTTTATCTTGGCAAGGTAACGAATCCCAATACTCGGTCTGTTGGATTGGAGTGTTCTATGTTAGTGGATGCAGGCTCTTTGGTAGGCATGGTTTTTGGTCCTTGTTCGGTTATTTTTGGTAATAAAGACATCTATCTTGATGCTTTCATTGCCAAGGAGGTATGGTTTTTTCCCTTGTTCCTTTTTCGGCTGTGGTTGTGCATGTGGCAGTTCCTATGCCTTCGGTTTTATGCTCTATTTCGAGCTCGGTCTGTGTCTATGACCGTGCTTGTATTTGTGGGGCAAATGCCAATCTGATTGCGAGCTCCGCTGCTCCTATGTTTCCCTGTATTTCCGAGTCAACTTCCTTTGCTGTTTCTTGTAGTTTTTTGGCTTGATGGTGCTTTGTGTGTTGCTATGAGCATTGACAAAATTTTGTGTGTGCTCCCCATTTTTTCTCAAAAATCTTCAGATGTGAGCAAGATAGGCTACGTGGGTGGTTTTGTGTGCAGGTGTGTTCGCTGATGTGTATTCGTTGATCCTCTTCTTGAGGTTCAGTTGATCTCTTTAGTTTGTCGTTGCATGGAAGTCGGTCGGATCTGTCTTTGCAAGTTTGATTGCATAGTTGTTATGCTATTGTTCTGGGTTCGGTTTGGATGTCCATTTGGGCCTTCTATGGGTCTGGCGGCTTTGTTTGTTGGGATGGATTCGGTTCTTTGGTGCTAATCTGCTTAGACTGGTCTTCATTTTAGCTTGTTTTTTGGGAATCAGTTTGGTTCATCGACCGAGCCGCCTTTTTGAGTCATTGCAAGGCCTATTTAGTGTCGTTAGTGACTCGATTCGTTTGGTTTTTGCTTTCGGAGTCCTGCGGGTTTTATTAGCAACTTAGTTGGGTGTTGTCTGTGTGGGATGGGTGGTCCCCAATTTGTAGGCATACAGTGGTGCCTTCGTCGACCCACTATACGGTTTACGAGGGAGACAACCTCCTTACTTTACCTTCTCCCTCTATAGGCTGTTGTTGTTCGGTCTTTCGATCGTTACCTATCAGGCGGGGAAGTGAATCTGATGACAAGTCGGCATTGGTTTAGCTCACACAGCAACTGGTGTTGCCTCATACAGGTAGTCCCACATTTCTTTCTGTTCGCTCCTTTTTCCCTGTTGTGTCTTCTTATTCTGTCTCTGTTGCCTCGGTGCTTCCCCATGCTTCTTTGTCTCGCACTGTGGCCTCCGTTTGTTCCTCATCTCCTCTTCTTAGTAAGGAGGAAATAGTAATTATTAATGATCATCTATCTCATCTTACTAAAAACTCCTGCACTAGTAGGTCTAGTCATTCTAGCGCATCTTCTCCTTGTCAGAGTCGTGGGTGATCTTTGGGGTTCTCTATTTCTGGTGGGGCTTATGTTCGTTCTTCTTACCACTCATCACGTAGTAGCCGTAGAGAAGCGCCTAGAACTCCTCGCACCATCCGCACACACTCTATAGCAGCGTCTGAGCAGATCATTAGATCTACTCGACATATGTTGTACCTTATCAAATCAGGGTGGGGCTTACTTCTGGTTCTGCCTTTGTTTTCTTGTTTTCTTGTTTCTGTGTGGTTATTGGTTTTGATGGCGAATTTTCTATTTTGGAACGTTCGTGGTATTGGCAACGATGCGTTAGTGGCTAGACTCAAATGCATTGAAGCATTCTATCTTTTGGTGGCGCTCATGGAACGTATGTTAGGTCCAGAAGAAATCACCAAATTCGTCCTATCTCTCGGATTTGGCGGTGGCCTAGTCAATGTATCGGGTAAGATTTGGATCCTTTGGTCCAAGACATAGTCGCCCACCCAGTCTTCGAACCCGACCAATTACTTTCAGTAGCCTGCTCGTTTCCTTCCTTTTCCTCGTCTTTTCTGTTCTCTGCCGTCTATGCTAAGTGCGATATGATTGAACGACTAGCTCTGTGGACTGATGTTGTTGGCCTTTCTAACTACGGTTTTCCGGTTTCGGTGTTAGGAGGTGACTTTAATACTATCGCCATCCAAGCTGAAAATGGGGTGGGAATGCCGTAAGTCGTGCGGCTGTGGCAGATTTCAATTCCTTCATTGTTAGCTCGAGGCTGACTGAAGTATCTTTCATCGGTTCATCTTTCACTTGGTGTAACAACCAAGAAGGTCTTAATCGTATTCTTTCGCGTCTTGACAGAGTATTCGGTTTGGGGAGTTGGTTTAGCCTTCCGTTCGTGTACTCTGTCTCTCATCTGCATTGGACCTTCTCGGACAATGTTCCTATGCTTCTCTGCTGCTACCCCATACTCATTCTGCACTTTCCTCTTTCAGGTTCCAAAGTATGTGGAGATCTCATCATTCATTCCATCGGATGGTGGAAGACTCCTGGAACTCCCCAATTATTGGCTTGCCTGCTGTCGCCTTTTCTCATAAGCTTTAAGTGTCTCAAGATTTGCCTCAAGTCTTGGAACGTTTAAGTTTTCAAGAATATTCTCGATTGTGCCAGAGCAGTCAAGGGACTCTTATCCTCGCAGAGGCCTCTTTCGATGAAGATCCCTCTACGACTAACAAGGAAAACTAGCCCTTTCCCAGTTAGCCTTTTCGTCGAAGCTTTGTATCGAGAATGACCATCTTCGCCAAAAGGCGAGGATCAAGTGGGTTGTCGATGGAGATTCGAACTCCAAGTTCTTCCACTCCTCTATTCATAAGAAGAACAGTCGTGTTACGATCCTCCAGATCCAGCACTCAGATCTCTCTGTGGCTTCCACTCATATGGAAGTCAAAGAGACCATCCTTTCTCATTTTCAATCCTTTCTAGGTTCTCCCTCTATCTCGGTTTTTGATCCATCTCTCCTTGCCTTCATACCCAGGTTGGTTCTTCTTTCGGAGAGTGTTGACCTTGTTGTTCCTCCTTCTTTGGAAGAGATACGCGCACGTGTCTTCACTCTTAGCAATGATAGCACTAGTGGGTCTGATGGATACAATGGGGTTTTCTTTTGAAATGTCTGGCCAATCATCCAATCAGACTCCTGCCTTGCGATTCGGTTCTTCTTCTCAGGTGGAGACTTGCATCAGGGCTGAACTTCCACTAACTCGATCCTTATTCCTAAGTGCGAAAGTTCCCGTACGTGAGAAGATTTTTTTCCCTATCAGCTTGTGTAACTTTTCCAATAAGGTTATATCTAAGGTCCTGACTATTAGGCCATCTCCATTTCTCTAGCGTATTGTTTCTACTTCTCAAGCTAGGTTTGCAAAGGGACGATTTATCATGGATAATGTCCTTTTAGCCTAGGAACCAGTGTCTTAGTTGAAAGAAAAGTCAGGGGATCGAACGTGGTCGTCAAGCTGGACATGGAAAAAGCTTACAATTGTATGTTTTAGTTTTTCATCATTAAGGTTCTAAAGGCTTTTAGGTTTCCTGAGACCCTTATCGATATTATCTGGGGGCTCATTTCCAACTGTTGGTTCTCTATTCTAATCAACGGATCAGCCAACAGGTATTTAAAGGCCGGAAGGCGGCTCCGTCAGGGAGATCCTCTTTCTCCTACTATATTTGTTATTGCTGTTGAAGCTTTCATTCGTGGATTGCATTCACTAACGATAGCAAATTAGATTCATCGTTTTGGCATCCCTATGGCCTTTCCTATCATTTCCTCCTAATCCTTCGTTAATAACATTACCATTTTCACGAATGGTAGTCATCGTTCAGTCCGTCATATTCTCGGCCTCATTTAGCAGTATGAGAGGTGTTCCTGCCAACTCATTAATACAGCCAAAAGTTGTTTCGTCCCTGCAGGGGATATGCCTGGGGTTAGGTCGTCTTGGATCAAAACCATCTCTTGCTACAAGGCGGCTTCCCTTCCCTTAGATTACCTCGGCATTGTACTTTACAGAGGTCGCAAGCTCAACTCCATTTTTGACCCCCTAATCGACAAAGCCAAGGGGAAGATTATAAGGTGGAATGCGGCACATCTCTCCTAGGCACGAAGGATGGTTCTCATAAATTCTATGCTTGACTCTATAGGATCGCACATCTTTGCTGCCATGAATCCTACCTCTTCTTTTTTCAGATCTTTCCGGTCTTTGGCTTCGTCCTTTTTCTGGGGTAAATAGGTCAACATCAATCGCCACCACTGTATTTCTTAGGACACGGTTTTTCATCCCAAAAGCGAAGGGGCTTAGGTCTCAGAAATCCAAAGGATACCTGTACTGCGTTTGCTTGCAAACCGTGGGCTAGGTTTGAAGCGAACGACTCCTTATAGGCGATATTCCTTCATGCTAAGTACCGCATGCTTCAGTTTGTGAATTATTCTGATATCCCGTCATATGCTAGTGAGACCTGGAAATGGATACAGTCAGTGAAGGCATTTTCGGATTCACATGGTGGTGGATCCGGATGGGACGACAATCCCTTTTTGATTAGTTCGGCTTGGATTTCGGCGAGGTATCCATCTCCACGTCTCCTCCTCTTCTCTTTCATCTGGGATGTCCGTATCCCCCTGAAAGTATCTCTGTTTATGTGGGGACCCTTCAGGTGGGATATCGATAGACGAGAACCCTCAAAGGATTGGCATCCCTTTAGTGTATCCTTGCAGTTACCGTGGATTTAGGGATACTGAATCCATAGCGCATTTGTTTTTCTTTGGCTTTTCTGCCATTTCAGTTTGGAATTACCTCGGAAATTTGGTTGGTCTTCAAGGTATTGCATCTTCACTAGCTGATATTCTGAGAAACCGATGGACTGGAATCTTAGGTAAATCCTTGCATTCTATATTTTATCGGCTCATACCTTGTCTTATCTGCTGGCATATCCGGTGCTCGCAGAATAAGGAAATTTTTGATGAGGTTCCTATGGACCCCTCATCTATCATCCGTAAGGTAAGGTATGACGTGTTGCTTGTTTTTTGTGCTAGACCATTTAGAGTTTTCTTTGGTTCCTGATTGAGGTCGGTTGCTGGAACCTTTGACGTTTCATCAGTCCGTGCAACCTCCCGAGCGGGGATTGGGTGAACCTATTGCTCTTTGGTTAATGGGATATGTCCCGCTATCCACTCCATACCTCTCCACCCTTACCGCCCGTTTTACAACGATATCATTTGCTAGTACTACAGGGTCTAAATATTTAGGTTTAGTGGATCGCTGGATCTTGGCTGTTGTGGTTATGGATTTGCAATTCGATTTTGGAGCTTTCTTTTGGACTAGGTCGCCACCATCATCCAATCTGAGTATAGATCATCCTCTTCTGGGTTCCTTAGTATTGTTGTTTAGTTGGCTGTCATCGTACGCAGACTCTTTGAATAGCGGTTCGTCTTCCCCCTTGCAGTGGTTTGCACCTAGATAGTTGACTTCTGGGTTTGGCTCTATCGATTTTGTTTCGTCTCCATTTGTTGTTGTACTTATTAGACTGTTCTGGTGTTGTTCTATTTGGCATTTGTTGTATGCACATATCCTATTTTTCGGATCTGTTTTTGTGAGCCACTGGAAAATGACTTAATTCTCCTTTTTGTTATATTTATATTAAAAAAGCACAATAACTCACAGTGGAATAAATAACTTAGTAGTTCATGAAGCTACTAATTTCAGAATCTCAAAATCAAAATACATAATATCAAAATTTAATACCAAAGAAAATCTCAGATACATAACTGCCTAGTATATGGATAAATGGTACAATTGAAATAACTGAATCACAATAATAACAATAGCAAATAGATAATAAGCTAAATCTCCAATATATCCCAAACTCCGAAGATGAATTACCGAAGATGAACTCCTCAGTCTGACTCGAGTATAAAGTTAAATATAAAAAACACTCGAGTCAGGTAACATTCTCAATAGTGAATCAACTTAAGTAAAATGCTCAAATTAATGCACAAGTAACTTAAAGAATGTTTGGGATTGTATTCTTTAAGGATCCGTTAAACTAAATATCATATAATACAATATATTATTATAATAGTATCTATGGTTAAATATAATACTGAAAATAGGATAAGTAGAATTACCATTATTACCCTTACACCGTGTAAAATGTTACAGCTTATATAGATACCGTAAAGCCCATCTTAAACTAGTGGTTACCAAAGGGCACTTCGTTGGTACACCACAAGTCAAAATCATAAGGGAATCAATCGGGATAATATGACAAGGCACAGGAGATAATACCAAGGGGAGGATTCTACCAATTGCACATCTAGACCAGTGGTAACACATAGCCATAAATACTTCCCACCTCGAACAGCGCTCCCATAATCAAAGGGCCTCAATCAAAACACAAAGTAATGAATATGATATCGAAAAAGCCTACCCGGTAAGAGGTGCTACCTCTATCAATCACGGTATAGCTCTTGTTTTATTCATTTTAATTATGACCTGAAGGTCAAGGATATCTATCATCATTCTCTTACTTCATTCCAGTAGCATTCGCCAAATTAACCTACTTCATTATAGAATCTCCGCTACATGCACAGTTGTTAAAGTGGTATCGATACTGACATAAAGTATGTTAATACCAACACGGGCCTCTTCAACAACCAAATGCTTATTTCACACCATAGTCATTTATATTTAAAATAGTATCTAAAATATCATAAATCAAATAATAACAATATTGATTTATATTCAGATGATTAAGTTCAAATAGTTCAATGTCATAAATCATTATCTAATTAAGTTCAAAATTTTCAATTTTTTATTTGCAAAATGGTTTATCTACAAAATTACATTTTGATTTCAAATTTCAGTATCTTAAATGTCATTATTTCAAAAATCTTTGTGTTAACATTTCAGATTCAATAGCTTTGACTAGAAACGACTTTTATTTAAAATTGTTAATATAATATAAAATATTTGTAATTAAAATAATTATATGTATATAAAATAATTTGATCTAAAAATAAATATATATATAGTGTTGACCTGCTTTTTGGAAAAGCAGTCACACGTCAAGATTTTGGTTAGCGACGTGTTCAATTTTCGAGAACATCGCTAGAAAACACAAAGCGATTTGGTTGAAGTCGCGACCTATTCGAAAAAGGTTAGAAATATCATCGATTCATGAAATCATCGTTATTGGATTGGAAAATCCGTTAGTAAACTTGGAAAATCCGACATGGTAAAAAATATGTGATTGACTCGATTCGATCAGCTCAAAATCCTTGAGCGTGTCGGTGCGATCACGTGACAAAATTTTTGGATTTCGGTAAATTCTGGTTTTACGCACTTAAAAACAGCTGATCGGTATGGTACAATCGCTTAAAATAGCTTGCGCAACTCAAATCATAAAAATCTGGCGTTTGGAAAATTCGTTATTTGGCACATCCAAAATTGGTGATCGACACGGTGAAAACATACGAAATTGTATGTGCACATCGGCAGATCAAGGCTGGAAATTTGATCAGGAAGCAAGCTTGGAACTTGGAAGATTTTGCATCGTAGGAGGCAATGAGAATTTCCCTTGATCGCACCGCATTTTCGCTTTGTCTCCTCGTGTGCGCATAAAGATTTGTGAGGCGAAAATGGGGATGCAGATTTGGATTTAGCATTGGGCTTGAGGGATACGATTTTCGGATAAGGTTAGGATGTGAAATCCTTTTGATTGCATCAGGTTGGATGCGATCTTTCCCGTATTTGCATCATGAATCGGATGCGAAGTTTGGCAAAAGGCAGGATGCAAAAATCTCAATTCGATTTTGGTAATGTGAAAATGGCTGGTTACATCAGATCTTGGCAATCGCTTTCCACGTGCACAAAACGAGGGATACAATGCGAAATCTAGGAAAAAGTTTTGGGGTACGTTTTTGATAAACGGAAAATGTATTTGGCACGATGGTTTCTATGAGTAGATCACACTTCTTCAGCTGATTTGCACTTGTTGCTCAAGCATTTATGGGATGCGAAAATTTTCCACTTCGGGATGTGAACATTCTTAGATAGCTTCGACTTTTTCTTTGATTTTGGCTCTCAGATTTGGTCTTTGGATTTTGTATCAGCTTTCGGATTCGACTTAGTTTCATAAACAGAGGCTTTGCTCACTTTTCATCATGGTTAAGCGCAAGAAGAACGACACTATCGTTGAAGCTCAAGGCACTGGAGGTGAAGGAAGTCAAGAACTTACTTCGACTGAGAATCCCTTGAATTACGTCACTCGAGACGACGTCAACAGGATGACTAAGAATTTGGCTAAGGATCTGAATGCTCGACTCGATAAACAAAAGGAAGCGATGATTGCTTTTCTCACTCGGATTGAGGCTAGGCTTAGAAGTGCTGGAAGGCCGACATACCGGGCATACATTATGAGGACAAGAACTAGTGTTCTGCAAGCTGCGACTCGGGACTTGAAGGTAACCCCGCAAATTAATCAGCATGGCGATGCCAATCCTTGGATTGGTGTCGTTCCCGCTACACTCAGGGGCACCCCTAATCCCGGCATTGCTCTATCCCATGACACTTTGGTTGGTCAAGTCGTGTACACCGGCATCGGTAACGTGGGTCAAGCACCTGTGTATGTAGCTTTGGATGGTAGTGCTCCCACGGTTCCATGAGTAAGGATTGTGCCCGATGCGACTCCTCAGGTTGCAATTGAACCAGATGTTCTTCTAGCTAATCAGCCGATACCTAACTTGGATTAAACATTAGGAGCACCAGTGTCGTTTTGGATTACATAAATCAGTTGCTCGCTTTTAGCAATTGCTCTCATCTTGGATGTTATTCATTGGTTCACTCGAGGTGGTGCCACTTCTTTGGATTTGGGTTGTGTTATTCGCAGTCCATTCTCTTTGGATATCAGGAATTCTCGCTATCCACAAAATTTCAAATTGCCGGTGTTGGAAGCTTATGATGGTTGGAAGGATTAGACTGCTCATTTGTGCGCTATGTGCAACATATGGAAGTTCTGTTTCCTTCAAAAAGTGTCATGGAAAATTATTTCTTATTTACTTAACATACATTGCTACCATGTAGTTTAGGAAGTTGGAAACAGATTCTGTTCATTCTTGGTACACTTTGGTTGAGAAGTTTGTTGATAAGCGTTATGACTCTAGCAACTATCAAGCAGAAGTATGGCATGAAATTGTGTAAGTTCTTGAAATGGTTTAGTGCGGCGGTGGCGTCGGTCGATGGACCCGATTCGTCTATTATTTTGATGGTCGCAGTCTCTGGTGTTCCGAATAAGTCTGGCTTCAAAACTTCATTCATCGAGGCCCGCTGAACGATCTTGGTGATTTCTACTTTGAAGTATAAAGGTTTCTTCGTGAAGAGGATGCAAGGGCCAATAAAAAATTTCTCAAGGCTAATGTGGTTAAGGACGGGAAACCGTCCGACTTTCGTAAACCTAAAGATTATGGCATAACTAAACCTCCTTCGAGGAATGATCAGAACATAGCATGGAAGCAACCAAAGTTCCCGTCTTATTCGGAACTTACCCATACTCTCAAAGATATTGACACTGAGGTTCATCCCATTGCTCCTTTTAGAAAGCCTCCTGCTTGGAAGTCGACTCAAAGAGAAAAGGGTACTGGTCTGCGTTGCATGTTTCACGATCTCGAAGATTATAATACAAATGATTGCCGACATCTAAAGGATATGATAAAGGAGCATGTCGGACGTGATGAGCTAGCACAATTCGTTCGGACTCGGGGAGTTGTGCCAGGACAGGCACAGGCCCGTCATGCTACTCAGTATTGGCTCGAGCCCAGCACTCGCCCTGACGACATCATTATCAATTTATCTAATTCTGGCTTTGTTGTGTCAGATTTAGGTCTCACAAACATTAATGTCTTTTGGGTTGTGGTTTCTGGTCTTTCAACATCGTGGATTCTTTGGTAGCTTGACTTTTCTTTATTCTTTTGATTTTGGTCCTGACTTTAGTATCTTGGTTTTGGATCTTGCTGGTTATTTAGCTTCTTGGTTTTGGTCCACTTTGGCTTCTTGGATTTTGGCTTTCCAACTCTTGGTATCTTTGGCTCTTTTGCGTTTGGATGAAAATCATCCCACTCATGACTTTTCTACTTTTGGTTCTCCGTTTTTTGGTTTTCTTAGCTTCTTATGGGTTTGGATATTCAAGCTTTGTGTCATGGTTTTAGCTTTGTAGGATCCAACCCTCTTGATGTATCTTTTTAGCTTTCTGGTTGTAGATGGTTGAGTCGACCTACCCATGTACGAGAGATGTTATAATCCCTAGGCATGCTCTTTGCTCAACAACACAACATCACTCCCTTAGTTATTAATAAAATGGATAGATTCTTGCTTATCATGGTCATCTTGCCTCAACAAGACCGCCTTAAACACTTTCTCTTTTCCTGGTCGTCTCCAGCAAGGCTGCCTTGATCTTTTTCGGATGCTCTTGGTCGTCTTGCTCTAGCAAGGCCGCCTTGAGATAATTTTGGTTTTGGAACTAAAATGGCTATGTTTGCTTACCCATGTACGAGAATAGAAATCCCTAGGCATTCTCTTCACAGACAACAAACCGTTCAGTCTCCTTCGCAAATGAATTTGAAATCGGAAATAGCAATGTCTGCATACTTATGTATGGGAACAAGCATCCCTAGGCATGCTCTACACGGATGATAAACCATTAAGTTTTCCTTTTGGATTTACTAAAAACTCCAAGGTTTTATAACTTTAATAAAAATTACTTCGTTTATCGGGGAGCCGATTGCGAATTAAGGAAATGAAAAATCAAATTGCGAACTCTAAGGATTCTGGTCCGTGGTATTCTAGCTATCCTTAGTCGTCTTGTCCTAACACGACCGCCTTGGACTTCTCTGACTATTCTTGGTTGTCTTGCCTCGACAAGGCCGCCTTGGAATATTCTAGCTATCCATGCTCGTCTCTCCTGGGCAAGGCCACCTTGGACTATTCTGGTTATTCTTGGTCGTCATGCCTAAGCGAGATTGCCTTAAACTCATCTGGTTATTCAGGATTTCATACCCTCACTGTCCCCCTGTTATTTCGGTTACTTTGGTTATTATGGATGTTGGGCCTCCTTGGTCCTTTGGCTATTTCGGTTATTTTGGTAACTCTTGTTGTTCGGTTATTTTGGTTATCTTTCAAGAAGCGATCTGTAGCGATCGTCGGCTTTCAGTGGAAATTAGGCCTTTTGGTTCCCTGGTTTTATGGTTAATACGGTCCGATGCGATCATGAATTTTTTATTAATATGATCCATCACAATCATGGCTCTTTGGTTTTCCGGTTATAGAAGTTCACTTCGGAATTCTCTTGGCTTTGTTTTTTGAATTTCAGGACTTCTGGTTTTCTCGCAAAACACATATTCCTTCGATCAAGAAAAAGATGTTTCCCCTGGGCAAAGAGTTGCAACTTTTTGGCAAAGCAGTCATGCATCAATATTTTGGTTAGCGACGTGCTCAATTGAAAACAGAATTTGATTTAGTCGAAGTCGCAACATGTTCGAAAAAGTTTGGATATATTGTCGATTTGTGAAATCATCATTATTGGATTGCAAAAGTTGTTAGTAAACTTTGTAAATCTGGCATGGTAAAAATACGTAATCGACTAGGTCCGATCACGTCAAAATCCATGAGCATGTCGGTCTGAACAAGTGGCAAAACTCGTCGTGGAAAAATATTTGGATTTCGATAAATTCTGGTTTTGTGCACTTAAAAACAGTTGATCAGCATGGCATGATCACTTAAAATAGCTTGCGCAACTCAAATTTCCAAAATCTGGCGTTTGGGAAATTCATCGAGTTGGCACATCCAGAACAGGTGATCGACACGGTGAAAACGAACAAAATCATGTGTGCGCACCGGGCGGATCAGGGCTGAAAATTCGGATCAGGAAGCAGGCTTGGCACTTGGAAGATTTTGCATCCCAGAGGCGACGTGAATTTCCCTTGATCGCACCGCGTTTTCGTTTCGTATGCCCATATGCACATTGAGGATTAGGAGATGAAAATGGGGATGTGAATTTGGATCTGGCATTAGGCTTGAGCGGATACGATTTTCTGCTATTGTTGGGGATGCGAAATCCTACTAATCACATCAGGGAGGATGCGATTTACACGTGTTCACATCATAGAATCGGGATGCAAAGTTTGGAAAAGAAGGGATGCAAAAATCTCAACTCGATTTTGGTAATGCTTATTGCATCGGGTCATGGCACGATTGTCGCATGCATGAGACGGGGATACGATGCGAAATATGGAGCAAAGCTTTAGGATACGATTTTTGGTTATTGGCAAATGGATTTGGCACAATTGTTTCTACGTGTGGATCACACTTTTTTTATAACTTATCTGCACATGGTACTCAAGCATTTTTGGGATGTAAAAATTCTCCACTTTGGGATGCAAAAATTCTCAAATAGCTTGTTTTTTTGGCTATCATTTCGGAAAGCGAATTTCATACGAAATTTAGACAGATGTCTCCAAAACTCACCTATAAATACCCCCTACTTGGCATTCTAAGGGGTTGGCATTTTTGGACTTTACCTACACTTTGGCATGGGATTGGAACTCTCAAGCACCATTAATGGCTTCCTTCGTCATCTTCATGACTTTGGACATTTCCATGGACTTCTAAACGTTGCATAAAAGTTTGCCTACAACATTTGGGCATTTGATTGGACATTTGGCTTTCTTTTGGACATATTTGCATACTTTTTAACATTGAAGTTATTTCTTGGACATTGTTACACACTTTTGCTCAACGAAGAAGAAAAGGGCATTTTGGTCAAAGTTATTTTTTTGGCAAGTAAAGCTGGTTTTATTGTGGTCGTACCACAGTTTATTAGAAATGCATAGAAAGAAATGAAGTTCTGCACAGGCACATAAACTACATCTGGTTTGAAGTGCTAGAAAACTATATCTATAAAGTACAGGAGTGAAACATAAAGTTTCAACTACTAACAAGGACCTAACAATTAATCCCCCACAAGGGTGAAATAACTGGAGGTGTCACCATCACTACCTATAACATTGACATCTTAGAAAAAATTTATAACAAGGTTAAGTACAAAGCACGAATTATAATTGTGAAACTCGTATTCTCAATCCCAAGAAGAATCATGAAAAAGTGCCTGGTTCTTCTCTCCTAGAACACCCTCCTGATTGAGTTCAAAGCTATCTCCAACTACCTGATATTTCAGTCTTCTTGCATCCTCCACTGTGTCTGATACATATTTGTAGTATTCATTTTCATATGGATCATATCTCATACCATAAGCTTCATGTACCCAACCACGATCATCAGACATCCAACATATCCCATCATCTTCAATTTCCCCATATGATGTTACCACTTCATTTTTTTTAATTCGTCTTCACAGACAGTAACCTTACCCTTCCACTCTTTATCAGTACATGGTTCTTTATCAACTAGTTTGTCTTCTACCTTTTTCTTCTGCACCCAAATGCTAGGAGGAGGCTTCATGAGGGAAGATCTTACCTTTGAAGGACCAACAAGCTTACAAGTATCAAGAAGAAGTTCGAAACAATGATATTTTGTGCATATCTCCGGTTGCCAAGAGTATTGTACATCAACATAGAAATCATAACCTTCTATAGTTACTTTGAGCTTTTTTGTTAATGGCTAGCTCGGAGTTATTTTAATCAAGGAAGTTGCAATTCGTGTTTGCATCAGAACATTTAAAATTCCCAATTATACTAGCTAACCAATTCAAACCTAGAAGTGTTTAATGGATCGATGGTATTCTAGCAAAAATAGTCCAACTGGAATGGATGACACACGCTCTATGTCTTTCTCAACCGATGCACTCCAAGATGTAATTATAAAAGGCTTCCCTCCTATCTTTGCCGGACTAATTCCAATACTTTCCTTCTCTCCTCCATTATCGAAAATTTAAAATAGTACATACCCTTAACAACATTAACATGTAAACCACCTCTCAAGTTCCAAGCCCTACGACACTTGTAACACCCCGTAATTTAATTAACATTAAAATTCACAAATTAAAGTATACTTAACTTTTAGAAAAGAATTAAGTGAAATGGGTTGCGCAGAGAAATATATATATATTGATATATATATATATATATATATATACACATATATAAATTAAAAATTAAATAAATAAATATGCGAAAAAGTTCAAAATAGCGAATTGGGAGGGGGAATAACCGAACCGACCCATTTTTAAGGTCGACCCAAGCCCCGCTGGGTCGACTAGGGGTTAATCCAGGGTGTTTGGCTGTCAACCCGTGGGCCGATTTGCTCAAATTCAGATTTTGCATTTGATTGGTTCTCATGGTTCAGGGTTAATCTAATGGTCCTAAATAACTTCCTATACCTATAAATACATCCTAATGCTAACCCTAAACCTAATTAAAATAGAATAGTTACCATTATACCATCGCCATGGAAATCAATGGAGCCGCCGCTAACTAAGAAAGAAAAAAACAAATTCAATTCTAATTCTCTCAACCCTAAAGCAAAGCAAAACTCTCTCTTTTCTTCTCTAAATTGTGAGTATGATGATCTTAACAAGATTATTATCATTTTAATTAGGTTGAGTTATGAATGGATTATGAGTAGATGATGTGAATTATCATATATGTTGTTGTAAACCCCTTTTGCTATCATGTATATTGTAAATCCAATGTTATGTGATGATGATATCTTATATGTTGTAAATCATGCTATGATGATGTTATGTATGTTGAAAGTTTCTATGCTAAGTTGTGATGAATCATACATGTTAAAAAGGCCATGATGTTACCATCTATGCTAGTTAGTTCATATTAATTAAATCATCATGTTTGGGTTATGTTGATCTATATGACAAGTCACATATGCAAGTTAGATTGATTAGAAAAGTTATGAACATATGCTATGACATCTATTATGACATCTAGAACTATGCTATGACTTATGTGAATTCCTATACTAGTTCACACCATCATTATGTTGCCTATAAACCCCATATGCAAGTTTATGTATAGATTTGGGCTATGATCATATCATGTGAATTGTGACATTGAACAAGTTGACACCTTTTGATCCTTAACATGTGTAATTTATGCAAGTTTCACCCCTATCATAATTAGATTTATTTTAATCGTCTATATGTTGTGATAATTTATCTTTGTGCTATGCGTTAGACTATTCAAGTCTAGCCTATATTATGCGTTGAATAAGCGAACGTATAAACGTGGGGTAGGGGTAATATTAAGGATTTAATATTAAGATGTTGGGTTGCAATTGATATGATTTTGCATTCCATGAGTGGATGGCCATAACTGAGTCAATTATGGACATCATTAAAAATCGGAATTAATTAATAATGTGAATAGGGAATTATTAAAACTGGGGTAAAAGATTGAAAGTTGTCAATCAATGCTTAGGACACGAGGTTGGACTCGTTTGTGACGTAAACATGCCCGGACCCGCCCGGCAAATCCAGTGGTCACAAATGTCAGCCCAATGTGAGAGGTCCTAGGCCTAAACTAAAGCATAACAGTTGTAAAGACACGAGGTTAGACTCTTTTATGGTGTAAAACTGCCCGGACCCGCACGGCAAATCCAGCTGAGATAAATGCCAGTTTAATGTGAGAGGTCTTTATGAGGTTATGGCCTGAATGAATTAAGAAATACTTAACCAGATAAACATGTAAGGTGGGACATGGGGGTTAAGTAGGTGCCTTGGGTGGCATGAGGAATCTAGGGGGTGCCCTTAGTGGCATGTGAAATACGATTAGTAAGACTTAACCAAACACACATGTAAATGAACATGACTAAGAGGGTTAAGTGGGATATACTAGTGACAAGCTTAGGTGGGTAGCTTGTGGGGGCCCATTTCGACCAGTATCCCAAACGTATCTTTGTGGGCTTGACCCAAGTCGAGGACGGGACACGCATGCTGGGTTCGACTGTAAGAGGCCAAAACGGGGAGCGGGGGCAACGCAAGTCCAACGGGTTTCATATGCGTGTGTGGACCCGGGCTGGTAGGTAAGACGTTGTTGCATCGTGTAGGTATAAGCCGTGCATTCTCAATTGTATCGGGTTGCCACTTTAGGGGGGTGATACACCTCTCTATGGGGCCAGCACGGGTATCTACGAGTAGGGACCCGATCGAAAGTGGGTAGTGGGGTACACCTAGTGGAGATAGGGGCAGACGACACCTATGTAGTCAGCTAGGAGTACACGAAGTTACTTATAAAATTTCTAAGAGGGTAGTGGGGTACACCTAGTGGAGATAGGGGCAGACGGCACCTATGTAGTCAGCTAGGGGTACGTAAGGCTATTTATATTGTTTCTGTGTGAAGCAAGTGGGATCAACCTTTAGGGTGACTGGTGCGGTGCAGTGAAGTAATGTGCGGTGCAGTGTAGTAATTGGCGCAGTGCAGTGTAGTAATGTGCGGTGCAGTGTAGTAATTATTCGTTAGTAATTAGGTATGCCTTTACCGTTATCTTTAACGTTATCTTCATCTGCTTTCCACACCTAATAGTTCATAGACATTTACTTGTCTTCCAGCTTATGCCTTAGTCTAGTTATTTTGGTAATAGTATTGTTAGAATTATCATACTCGCCAGACTTTATGTCTGACCCCCTCCATTTCTATCCTTTTTCCCCCTCCAGGTCCTCATGTTGGGCCCAGTTCTAGTGGAGTTTGATTGGATTACTCATCTCTCTTTGGAAAGCTTGGACCGTTGAAGTAAAGTCCAGCTTGTTATCTTCTTTAATGGCTATTTGTGTAATGGGATTATGTATTTTGTTTTATGAAGATGGATAATGTACTTGACTCTGATTAATGGTTTTGTGATGTAATAAACATGTTTCCGCTGCAATAAAATGAAGCTTTAGTTTTCAAGTACTACTTATTATATGTCTTATTGTAATTTTTCTGTTCTATATTCACTTATAACCTCCATGGAAGTTAATGCATTCCCTTTGTGAGTGACATTAATGGACGTGGGGTGTTACAACACTGGTCCCGAACATCAATATATGGAACCATATAGTCAAGGAAGAAACCAACTAAGGGATCTTTACAATAGCTAGCTCCCTCATCAATTATCTCAGGAGGAGGAGGAAATGGGTTTTCAGAGGAAAAGGTGAAGACACGGGGGTAGTACGCTCCAGCACAGCGAGGTAGTGAATAAAAACATGACGTATAGCTCAGTTTGGTGTGCAAGTTAGGTGGCTTTACAATTCAAGTGGGATAGTGCATCTCAGTGGAAAAGGCAATAGGGTTCACTGCCACAACAGTTACAGGAGGCGGCATAGTTGGATTCATTGCAGTAGTAGTAGTACACATAGAAGTCTTATTTGCGACAATTACTCGAGCACCTAACATGCATTTTGACACAGTAGTGGGAATAGGTATGGCATCGGGAATGGTAGGCACTAAATCACATTTGCAGATTCTTTCACTACCCCATTCATCTCATACGATTTGTTATGTCCCACTGCATCTACCTCATTGGATATACTTAGATTACTTGCATCATCACCAATATTTGCATCCACATTCTTAACAATCTCAATTTCAAATTGAGAGTTTTCAAAGTTTTTACCTAAATTGTTCAAACCGAGCTCAGATTCGCGAACAGAAGAAAATTTGTCAACCTTCCATCTCTCATCTACATGTATACCATCAAAAAGTGGAGCTACCTGTGAATTTGACACTGCATTCGGAGAGCTTATACAAGATATCGGTTTAGTTTAACTTGTCATTGCAATAGCATCGGCTAATATCAGAAATGAGGTGGAGCTCGTAGTTTTTTTGCTGTCATTATTGGGTCAGATCTGCATTCTAAAAAGCAGCGACCAGATCTAGTAATGCTATTAGAGAGTCGCGGCTTGGTCTTTTTATTCTTCGACATAGATAGAAAGGGGATGGGAGGATAAAGCGTGAGCAGGAAGAAAGTTTGGCGGAAAGAATTGTCAGAGGACAGACGATAAGAGATGAGAGAGACAGTGGTGAAGAGAAAGATGATTTCATAGGACACCATTTCCTGTGTTCCATTTGTCATATATTCAGCATAGGCTTGAATAACTTCCTTATCATTGTGATTTTGGCCGAAGTTATGAATTAACAAGCTATTGTTATTCAATTGTACAACTTTGTATAAACAAATTGTCCAATCTTGTACAAACATTGTAATTGACAATATTACGATGGATGATTACAATGAAGTGACATACGGTTAATGCCGAACCACTATAAAAGCTGTGCGTCTTTTAACATTTCTCGTGCTTTGGATATACGGATTATAAGTTTACAACTAAACTAACAATTGTGGGCTGGCGTGCACAAATAAGCAATTTCCCGCGTTAACAAATATTTAACAGTTAATTTTAAGAAAAAGGTACAATCTTCTGTTCAGATAATCAGATAAGCTTCAGTTAATATCAACGAGGGTTTTTCATTCTTTTCGCTTCTTCGCTGTCTTCCTCTTCTATCAAATCTGACTCCACTCTTCGATATGTCTTGCTTACTCTTCCTTTCTCCTTCTCTCCCCTTACTTTCTCCTGCATTGAAGTAAATCTAAATCATTGTTTTCATCATATAGATCTAACCCTTCTAACATTTTCCGCCTTACTTTGTCAAATCCACTCTTCCTCTGATCTATTCCCCTGCCTGCTTCTGTCTTCCCTCCCTCTACATGGCGTGGTGGCCCATTTGGAAATCTATAGGCTTTCTGATGTTGTTTCATAGGGTATTCATGATTGTCATGCTATTCGTCATTCAATAATGTGCAACATGAGTTTCCTTGCAATTTCAAGCTATACACTGCAAGGTGAATTTATGTCCCATGTTGTTTTGATTGAGCTAGGCTCATAGGTGACGGTTTTGGCATTTGTTGGATCGTCTGGGAATTTATGTTAGTGGGCTTTGTTATTTTCTGGTCGGGTTTTCGACTTGCGTGGTTTAGGGTTTCTTGAAGACGACGCAGAGCTGTTATGGTTTGCAGCAACTTCTCGCCGTTTGATTTGTATTTGCGGCTCGCCACTTCTCGAGCCTTGTTGAAATCCACTTTCCTTTATTAACCGAGTGGCTTTGGGAAGCTATACTCAGTCTCTGCTCGGTGAGCTAATGTAAAAAATGTTTGCATTCGTTGTTGGACTGGTTGTGTTGGGTCAGATTAGGTAGCTTGATATTCAATGTTTCTACAGTATGTCATCTTGTTGGCTTTAAGTCGTTGGCAGGTTGTATTGCTTGGGTTATAGGTTCCATATTGTAAGATTTTGGGTCTTCCATTTTGGGTGATAGGTGATGGCTGTTTTCCAGCTATGTTATTTAAATGAGTAATTTCATGGGGTTTGTTCTAGTTGGTTGGTGTATGGAGTACTGAATTAATCGCTGCTCAGTCAACTCTCTGGAAACTCAGGTGAAGCTTTGCTCTCAATGTTGCTACAATGGTATGCTGAAATTTTTGTCGTCCACTCTCGACGACCAAGTTGGACTTTGCTGGTGATTGTTCTGGTTTTCTAGACTACCTTTACGTAGTGCCACTGAAGATTTTAAATGAAACTGTTACTTGTTGAAGGGACTACATAGCAAAGCTATTATTATTTCCTATAGCACCACACCAAGACTAGCTAGGACACACCCTAGTCTACCATCACACAGGGCAAGGTCAGATCACTTCGAGTATGAATCTTTGGTTTTGCTGCTGTTTGTAATCTCGTTATGCAATCCTTGTTGTTTTATGTTTTATTTGACAATATATGGAATTTCTCCCTTTGTGGAGATGTAATTTGTAGTCTAGATTATGTATTGTAGTCTAGCTCCAGGACTATTACCTAGTTATGATGACGGTGGATGGTCCACCTTAGAAAATCATATTTGTAGTAGATTGATAACCGATCGATGTCTTGTATTTCTTGTAATTATTATTTGTTATAATAATAAGTGTTTGCGGTCACTTTAAAAACTGGTCGGCTCTGCAAAAAAAAGAATAAAATGGTATAATTTAAATTATTATATGTATATTAATGAAGATAAAAAGTAGTTACATTAAATAGTTATAAGATAATAATTAACTTTAAATAGCATAATTTAAGTTAGTTCAATATAAAATAATACAAATTTTGAATAATTCAAAATAGCCCAATCCAAACCACTCACCCGCATTTCAAAAGTTCAACTTGTTTAAATTTAGATTTTCAAATTTCAATTCAAACAATTCAAAACTTTAATCAGGATATTCTGAAGTTCGGTTTATTTCAAAATTGTGTTCAAGTTGGATTATTCAACTTTTATTTTTAATATTCACGTTACCTTTAAATCACATATTATAAGGTTCATATCCATAAATCTAAATATCACTACTGTTAACCGGGCTTTTGGTTCGGTTCCCAAAAGTACATGAGACACGCTCGACTCAACATATCGCGTGAAGCTGAAGCCGAGAGAGTAACCTAGGAGCGAAGGAAACAGGTCGAAGAGGGATCGCGCCAACGAAAACCTCATAGCTTCCCTAGCATATTTCCAAACCAAGGCCTCGAACCTCTAAGAGTCGCGAGCCCAAGCATCGAAACCCCGAGTACCCTTTCACATAGTCTTCGTATCCCTCGGGACACGGATTTCGTACCCCTAAGGGGTATGAAATTCGTACCCTTCAGGGTGCGAAATTCGTCCCCGATGGGTACGAAATTCGTACCTAGTGGGGTACAAAATTTGAACCCCTCGGGGTATGTATTTCGTACCCTCGGGAGGGGCACGCATCCTATGCTAGCGTGTGCTAGGAGGGGGGTTCGTAGTTATGGAGGCCAACAACAGGGGGGATCGAAATTCTGAGTGTGGTCCCCTATTTCTACCTACTCCTACCTAACCTCTCTTCTATAAATAACCCTTGGCCTCATACTTCAAAGTGGTTGGAATTCTACCACTTGGAACCTCTAGAGAGCTTCAAGAGCCTCTTTAATGGCATCTACTCTTTGAGAAAGAAGAAGGACCAAATTGTCTTTTACCCGAATACTTTGCATATGATGATTATGGCTTCATATGAATCGAAAAATGAATGTAATGAGATATCATGAGATAGTACCAACTTTATAATCCTTGGTGATAAATAATATTCCAACGACTCTTCAAAGTGGACGTAGGACTCTCTCGAGAATGAACCACTATAAATCTCTCGTGTTATTTATCGCTTTCGCACTTATTTACACGACCAGAACAATAATTCCTAGTAATTGGAGTCTTGTGTGTTTACGACATTTTTTGCCGTCAACATTTGGTGCTTTCACTGAGAAACCAGATTTGCGCCTTTGTCGCACATTGTCATCTCAACTTCGACAAGCTTTAGGTTCCTTTGCAAAACCTTCCGCCAAGTCCGCTCATGATGGCAAAGCGGCCAAAGAACGCAATGGTCACTCTTCAGCCACAGCCGAAGCCGGAACATCCCAGCAGCCTTAGCCGGCGAATATCCCGGCCACTACAGAAACTGCTTCTCCTGTGGACCCCGAACCGCCCACAACACAACAACAGATCCGCATGCTTAATGAAAAATATGAGAACATAACTGTCGAGCTCAATCAAACATTAAGGAATAGCATCAACCTTATACGTTAACTTCAAGAGAGTTAGCGCATCGTCGCTCGACTTCAGCTAGCTCTAAACAACGCTCGACCTCGACCAACTGTCTCGGAAACTTCCTCTTCCTAGACGAGGGGCCCGCATCAACGAAGGAGGTTTAGTCTCATCAACAACATCGTCGCCCGCACCAACGCCTTGGACAATGAGAATGGCAATGGCTATGCCAACGGCAACCGAACTACAGTCACATATAGCAAGGGGGCACAGTACGGAGATCGCTTCCGCTTGATCATCAATGACGGACCAGGTCCGACCGACCAACCCCTTCCTCGATAAAACCCAACAGTCGCCAATCAGGATGATGGACCTACTATTCCAGCGGCCCGCGCTCTTCCAGAACAGGATCTGCATCAACCCGCTTCGCCTCAATGTCCGTACCAAAACCAGATCATAGATGTCGAGGATATGCAAGAAGACGACCCGGACATTCATCTTAGAAGATGCCCTCGCAATAGAACTCCTGAAACTCGCCAAAATCCTTGGATCCCGATGGCGGATCCCCATCCAACTTATCTTCCCGACTTAGTCCGGAGGATCATGAGGGAAATGCGAGGGAATGTACATGATTCATGGGATGCCCACATTAGACGTAACCCCTTCACAAGAAGGGTAAACAAAGCCGAGTTGCCGCCACGTTTCAACATGTAGTAGATGCCGCTCTACGATGGCACAACTGATACATGCTCCTTCTTAAATCGATATGAATGGCATATGGACTCGAGCCGGGGCAATGACCTAGTCAAGTGCAAGTGCTTCCCAGTCTTCTTATCAGGAACCCCTTTGTTATGGTTCGCTCGCCTGCCACTTGATTCCATCAACAACTTCAGCCAGTTAGCGACAGAGTTAGTCAAGAAATTCAGAGTGCATATCCCGACTCTGAAGAACGCCCTCACTCTGTCCAATCTATACCAAGGACCTGCTGAGTTATTCAAAATCTACGGCTTTCGGTTCAACAGCGCCCTCATCGAGGTCGAAGATCCAGACCCTCGCACCGTATTTTTTCAGCTAGCGAAGGGTGTCCTTCCTACTTCCGTATTCGGGGTGTGGATCGGTCGAAAGCACCAAAAAAGCCTCGACGCTTTCTACCAAAAGTCAGGGCAGTATTTATGCCAAGAGGAAGCAAGGTGGAACTGGATCTCCAAATCAAGTCGCCCCAACAACCCTCAAGCGGACGCCGCAAATAACAATATCAAAGGAAAACATGTCGGAGAGCCCTTTGACCAGAACAAGGGGAAGATCCTTACCTAAAAAGACCGAATAATGGTTGGCAGGGTGGCCGGAATAATGGTCAGGTCCCAACTGAGCCAAGAAAACCCGGTCCTTACCGTGCTTTCGAGACCTACACCCCGCTAAATGAAGACTTAGAAACAATTTACTTAGAGACATGCAACACACTGCCACACAAGAAGCCGCGCACCAAGGAATCTACCGACTTCAAGAAAAATACTGGCAGGTACTGCCGATACCACGATGTGTATGTGCATAATACCAATTAATGTCACCAACTGAAGGACATAATCGAGAAGCTTATCCATGAGAAATGACTTGAGCAATACATCCAAGAACCCTTTCCTCCTGAAAAAATTCAAAATCATCGGCGCCTGCACCTCCAGTGCCCACCAAGGCGACCCTGGGTCCGTCTAACCCGAGGCGAAGAATCGTAATCAACACTATTTGTGGTGGACCTTATCCCACACACGACAGCTTTCAGAAAATGGAAGAGTATGTGAGTTTTATAAAGCATGCCACTTATGAGGCCTGCTCCACTCTAGATTCTTCTGTCCCAGCCAAGCTTTAGAAGTCCATGTGGGACGACATTGTCTTCCGTGAAAGAGATTCTATGGGAATTGAGATCGCAACTACTGATCCTCTCGTTATCACGGCTCAAATCGGCGCTACTTCCGTCCGAAGAATATTGGTTGACTCAAGAAGCTCGGACAACATTATTTTCAAAGTTGCTCACGACCAGATGAAATTGGAAACAAAAGACTTAAAACCATGTCGTGCCACGATCCCCGGCTTCAACGGAGCTTCCAGTCACCCAGTGGGAATGATTGACTTACAAGTTGAACTTGGCGAGGGGGATCAGAGCCGGGTCCGAGTCCTCGCCTTCATGGTTATCGACATAATTTTCCCTTACAAATACTTCTTTGGACATTCTTTTCTCATAGAGTTTCGGATCTGCTTGTCACCATGGTCCCTCCTAATGAAATTCCCGATGGAGAACGGGATCGGAACAATTAGAGGCGACCAAGCAAACGCTATGGAATGCTACGCAATAGAGTGGAAGAACACGCTCAATAAGGACAAGGGTAAGACCATGCCCGTGCCTTCGTAGGCCAAGACTGTTTTCGCAAAGCAATCAGCAGTGTATATGCCTTAGATCAGGCGCCATTGACGTCTTTCCGACGACCTCGATCCAAGGAAATACGAAGAGCCCGAATACGAAAGGGCTACTCCGGTTGAACCTACAGTGGATGTTCCAGTTAACCTCGATGATCCATCAAGGGTACTAAAGATCGAATCATAACTCCACCACACAATAAAAGAAGACCTTGTGAATTTCTTAAAGGCTAACCTAGACGTGTTCGAATGGGCTCATTCTAACATGAGGGGCATCGATCCCGCAATTACTTGCCACTACCTAAGTATCGATCCTATAATGCCTCTGATGAAGCAGAAACGCCGTTTCTTAGGACTCGAAAGATCCAAAGCACTCGAGGAAGAGGTAGACCATCTACTCAACAACAACTTCATCTGCGAAGCCGACTACCCCGAATGCGTCTCCAATCCAGTTCTGGTCAAAAAAGGTACCGGTAAATGGCGAACATGCGTCGACTTCTTCGACTTAAATAAGGCATGTCCCAAGGACAGCTTCCCACTTTCGAAGATCGACCGACTTGTTGATTCAACCGCCGGATACCAGCTATTATCCTTTATGGAAGCCTATTCAGGTTATAATAAGATTCCAATGTATCTTCACGACCAGGATCATACCTCTTTCATAATCGAACTTGGATTTTACTGCTATGGCGTCATGCCCTTCAGTCTCAAGAACGCCGGCGCCACTTATCAGCTAATGGTTAATCGTTTCTTTAAAAACCAAATTGGGAAATCAATAGAGGTATACGTGGTTGATATGCTGGTAAAATCTAAAAGTATCAAGAGACCAAGCCCAGGACCTCTCCCAAATTTTCGATTTCCTCCGCCAATACGACGTGAAACTCAATCCCCTGAAGTGCTCCTTCGGAGTCGCCTCAGAAAAATTTTGGGTTTCATCATCAACTCCCGAGGCATTGAAGCCAACCAAAAAAAAATCCAAGCCATCCGCGATATTCAAGTCCCTCAGAACATCAAAGATGTTCAGAGTTTAAATGGAAAGGACGTCGCTTAAATTCGATTCATTTCCCAAGCTACAGACAAATGCATTCCCTTTTTTGATTTACTTAGAAAGGGGAAACGCAACTTCAAATGGACCTCAGAATGCGTCGCGGCATTCAAGGACCTATTAAATCAATTAGAGCGACCACATATCCTTCCCAAACCCATAGACCGTGAAGACTTATATGTTTATTTGGTTGTTTCCATGCAGATAATCAACTCGGCATTAGTACGCCTCGAAGACCTCGTCCAACAACCCGTCTAGTACATAAGCAAACGATTGACGGGGGCAGAGAAGAATTATCTGAAGCTGGGGAAGATGGCATTCTGCTTATTGATTTCCTCTCGGAAGCTTCGACCATACTTCCAGTCTTATCCCATGAAGGTTTACACCGACCAGCCGCTACGATTGGTCCAATAGCGACCTGAGGCGTCTGGGCGGCTATTAAAGTGGAGTATTGAGCTGAGCTAATTTGCAATAACATTCATCCCCCGCCGAGCCATCCTCGGACAAGCTCTCACTGATTTCATAGTAGAATTCACTACTTCCGAGGAGACTCTTATAGAGAACATCGAAGCTCCCGATACTCAATGGAAATTGTTCGTGGACGGGTTCTCCACTAGCAAATGCTCTGGGGATGGAGTCGTGCTCATCACTCTCGAGGAACGCCCGATATACTACTCGTTAAAACTCAACTCCCCTGCTACCAACAGCGATGCAGCATATGAGGCCTTGGTAGCCGGACTTAGAATTGCGATCGAACTTAAACTAAAGGCCATCCAAATCTTCTCCTATTCGAAACTCATCGTGCGCCAGGTACAGCGAGAATATCAAACTAAGGGGGAACGACTCACCCTATATCTAGCCCAGGTTCAGGAATTTATCACCAACCTCGACCACTTTGTCATCACGCACATTCCTCGAGAACAAAATGAAAAACCAGATTCACTAGCCAAATTGGTGAACTCCGAGGACTCGCAACTCATGGGGTTCACCCCAGTTGAAGCGCTAAATTCCCCAAGTATCAAGCAAATACAAACCAAGATGGTTATGAACGCTGAATCTGAACCTGGTTCTTGGATGACACCAATCAAGAACTATATGTAACACGGGACCCTTCCGAAATGCCATAGAGAAAGACGGGTGCTCACTCGCCAATCAGCTCTCTACCTTCTCATGGATGGAATGATCTACCACAGAGGTTTCTCTGTCCCGTTGCTCAGGTGCGTAGCACATGACGACGCCATCTGAATTCTAACTAATGTACACTACGGTGAGTGCAGAGACCATACTGGAGGGCAAACCCTGGCAAGAAAAATACCCAGACACAGTTATTATTGGCCTACGCTTGACCAAGATACCGCAAACTATGCCCGCAAGTGTGATACGTGACAACGCTTCTCAAAGAACCCAAGATCCCAACCTACAGAGTTGACACAAATGATCAGCCCGTTGTTGTTTGCCATGCGGGGAATCGACATCATTGGAACTCTTCCAATGGCCAAAGGTGGGGCATGCTATGCTATCGTCGTAGTTGAGTCTTTCAGCAAATGGGCAGAGGCCGAGGCCCTCGTCATAATAACGACCAAGAAGACGATCAACTTCATCATCTGCAACATCATCACCTGTTACGAGGTCTCTTAAGTTATCATTTCCGATAACGGCACCCAGTTCGAGAGCGTTGATTTTGAAGCCTTTTGTCAGTTGCACAACATCGAAAAAAGATTATTAACGGTGGCTCATCCTTAGGCCAATGGGCAAGTCGAAGCGGTTAACAAAGTCATTAAATCCTTCATCAAGAAGCGTTTGGAAAATGCGGGGGCATGTGGGCAGACAACTTCCTCTAGCCCTATGGGCTTACCGAACCACCCACAAGACAGAAAACAAACACACTCCGTTCTTCCTTGCCTACGAATCCGAAGCCGTCATCCCCATTGATCTCAAGCTTCAATATCATCAGGTTACTTATTACGATCCAAAGACAAACTAAGACTTACTTTTGGAGTCACTCGAATTGCTAGAGGAAAAGAGGAAAGAAGCTAATCTCAGGGCCTTCGCCCAATGGTAATGCATAGCCCGATACTTTAATTCCAGAGTTCGTCATAAGGACTTCAACATCGGCGAGCTCATCTTAAAATGGGTTTTTCCTCCACTAGCAGGCCTCGCTGCTCGTTGGGAAGGCCCGTACTATGTACAATGGAAGCTCGGCGATGGAACTTTCAAACTCGCAATAGTGGATGGAGCTGAACTCCCAAGGGCATGGAACAACGAACATCTCCATCGCTACTTTACATAACTTAGTACACAGTTGCTTATGCTTTCCAACATTGTTTTGTTTTCTAGCAATTCATGGCGTTGTAAAGGCTATTATTGCCAAAGTTATTAGTAGAAATGATGTTCAACTTCCTATCTCTTTTTTGTTTACTCCGCGCATGACACGTTTGATTAGTCCTGACAACCAGCTTGCGTGCAAATATTTGATCGCCGTATTCGGCACCCCGAGCATGGGAGTCGGTGCCGCCATCCAAACCTCGAGCCAACATCAAGGACAAACAACACTAGCTATGACCGGCACCCCGACCATGGGATCCAGCAATGCTACTCGATTCGCCGGCCCGCGACGCGACCGAGTATAAATAACCACAACCTCGGCCCTGCACCGGGACCGAGGGTAAATCGTTCCGTGCCCAAGTTCCGCGCGACCTGGGGCCACCTAACATCCAACCAAGAGTGATGCAAATTTCTCCCCTGGCTATAGGTGCTGGTCGAAACTTGGTGCAACACCGAGACTGACCTTAAATCGTTTCTTCCGCGAAGCCCTCAAGGCTTAGGGGTAGCCCTTAGCCACGATCGGACCCTATGAGCTGATGATCTGGGCTTCTCTTTCGACAAATAAACGATGCATGCCGCTCGCAACCCGAATGAATGACAGAAGAGCCCCCTCCACTGGACTACTCAATGTCCTATGCCTTCGCTTTACTTGAGACTTACACCGGGCAGCCCAAATGAAACACCCCACCCTCCATTAAGGTCACTCACAAGGGACTGCCTTAACTTTGGTGGAGGTTTGTAAGTAAAAGTCACAGATAAAACACAAGACAGATATAAACACATATATATATAAGCAGCGGAAAACATCAGACTTTTATTTCGTAAAAGACTTGTTCATACAACACATTTCCATAATTGTCTATAACAACTTCCAAAACATTACGACATCATTTCTATCTTGGTTTTAAAATAAAGAAGCATAAAACGTGATTAAAACTGCATAAATCCCCATAGAGTGTGACCAACAGCCAAAGCCAAGGAAAGAGACTCCAAACCGTACATCAACAGTCTTGAAGCTTTTAAAGAATCTGACTAAGCTGAGCTATTTCCTCCCTGTGGACCGGGGGAGACGGAAGAAAAAGAAGACGAAGGAAAAATAGGGTCAGACATAAAGCCTGGTAAGTCTAGTGACTCTTCACTATGAAAATAAGAATAAGGGCATGATAGGTATAAACTGGAAATAGGAAAGTATCATAAACTAGGATAAGGTAGTTCTGAAACGAATATACTATCGCACCCCACACTATATCTCTGCACCTACTTGTATTTATTCCGACGGGCACCCTAAGTTGAGGGTGGAGTGATCCCGTTTCTAAAGATGCACCCTATGCTGAGGGTAAAGTGATCCCGTTTCTAAAGATGCACCCTATGCTGAGGGTGAAGTGATCCCCTTATTTTAAAGATCGGCTCCTACTCGCGTAATCATCTATGTCTTACGGCCCCCGGAAATTGTACATACCTATGCTGGCCCCACCATGGGGTGTATCAAGTCCCATGGTGGTGACCCGACACAAACCTTAGAATGCATAGGTTATACCACTGGTGCCCCCAGTGCCCTGTTTGTCTGCTCCAGAGTGTGTGCACGCCCGCACTCCATTAGAACCCACACTATTGCACCCACCGCCGTCGCTTTGACCGCTTATAATCAGCCCAGTAATCGTGCCCCACCCTGCCTAGTTTCAGGGTACCATGATACCTAATTGGGTTACTGCTGAAATGGGTCCCCGTTACTAGGGTTTTCTAGTCAAACATGCTAAGTGGTTAAGTGTCTGTATTTACCTAACCCCACCCATCAATTTCATTAACAAGTTGAATTGGTTAAGTGTTTTAGTTAACTTAACCCTACCATCTGTCCTTAGCCTTTTAAAGCACCGACCACTCACATTAGACAGATATTGTTACGGTTACTGGATGTGCCGGTCGGTTCCGGGCATATTTATACTGTAACTCAGTTTAACCTCGGGTCCTTATTGGGCTTCATGCTTAACCACCCACATCGGATAGGTATTGTTGTGACTACTGGACAGCCGGGCGGGTCCGGGCAGATTTACATCACAACTCAATCCAACCTCGTGTTAAGAATATTCATATTTTCTAAATTTACATATTTGTCTTTATCACTTAATATATGTAAATTTTTCAACAATTAAATGATGTGGCCCACTTTTCAAGTTTAACCTTTTTGGTATAACGAATTTATACCGTTTAAATGCCACCAATTTTGGCATGTGACAAACATGCCAATTTCATATATTTTTATGACAAGTTTTCTAATATTCCCAACGTTACCCCGTTTAAACATTAGGCTAACAATCTTAGCCTAATTTTCGTTCGCATAGTTTTTAACATATGATATTAGGCTAAAAACTTAGCCTAATTTAGCACACACAAATAGGCATAAGGGAATTCATAAACATAAACATAACATAGGTATAAACTTGGCATTGTCAATATGAACATCATAGGTGTGAACTTGCAAAATAGCCAACATGAGTGTCATAGATGTGAACTTGCAAAATAGTCAATATACATATATGTGAATTTTCAACATAACCTAAATCAATTTTATATATATATGTGAATTTGCATCGAAATAAGGGTCTAACCAAATAGGTGTCACATGAATTAGCATATGATTTAGAAAACATAAGTCTAAACTTGTTTTTGGATCTAGGCATAACATCGAACATCACTAGTACATGACAAGAATATGACATTTTCATAAATATGTATAACTTTATGACAAGGGTGTGAACTAGATCCAATCGCATATCTAATTACAACATGAAACATGTACTAAAGTGGATCTTGACATGGATCAAATTAGAAACTTGCAACTTTTACATAAACATTGTGTATGAACATAACCATTTAGGCATCAAGATTCTTGCATAAAGTATATACATGAGATTCTAATCACAAACAGCCTATATAATCACATAAACATGAACTATACAACTTGCTTGTGATGTTGTTGTCATTCTAAAAGTACAATAGGATCAACATCAATCTTAATTATACCACAAACATCCCAATTACATTCGCAACACAATCATTTCCATACATAGATATGAATTAACATCGTCGTTACATAATAATACAATTCCACTTCCAATTTACGTCGAATCAATTCTTAGTTTTTATTCTCATCGGAAAAATCACTATACTTACAACGAATGACGAACTTGGATTCTGGATTCTGAATTCTGGATTTGATATGCTTTCCTTTGGGTAGACTAACGTTGTTTTGATTTGTGTTTTGTTTTAGTATTTGCTTGTCTCTAGGTTTTCTGACTGACGGCCAATTCCTAGTTTCTTTCCAGCAGCATGACGGCTTTAGTATTATATTATTCATGTGAATTTAGGGTTAGACTTGAGTTGTATTTATAGAATTTCAATCTAATTAGAGTCGTCGATGAAGCTAGAGTGAATCCTGACCATCCATCTCAAGAGAAGCCAATCAGAAAGTGACATGTAAGCCCCAGTGACTTAGCCAAGCCTCATAATTCGACCAGACCTTGACCAAGCTAGCCAGGGCCTGACCAACAGGTCTTTCTGACCTGGGCGCACTTGGCAGGTGCGCCAGTGCTAAAATTGTACTGGCGCACTTCCCAAGTGCACCAGTTCAATTTTGTTCTGGCGCACTTCCCAAGTGCGCCAATGCATTCTGACCCGTTTCTGGTTTTTCTGCCCAACTTCGTTCGTCCATATCTTCTTCATACGATATCCGTTTTATGCAAACTTGGACTCTATCTCAAGCAGAATTTCGAGATGAACGCAATGGCGTAACCCATTTCCCTTGATTCCATCATTTAGAATTAATTATACTTTAATTTGTTAAGTTACGGTTAATAGAAAATTCGGGGTGTTACATTCTCCCCTCCTTAAAGGATTTCGTCCCCGAAATCTTCAAGTCTAGGAGAACGTAAGTCCTAACATCCAATCATCCATCTACTCAATCAACAAACGTAGGCATCCATTGTCCTTAAAAGAATTCTAATGCTTTATGATTATATGCACCGTGTGTGTATATGTCCTTAACTAATGCAAAATCAGGCGGTCTCCTGATCTAGTTGACCTCCTTAATGCAAATCATGTAAGAGATGTTGAATCCAGAAACTATACAATAAGAAGCTAAGTTCAAAGGTACTTACTCCCTTCTATCCATATTCTTGCAAATCTAGGAGGGCAATGCACAAAGAACTAGTCATGCTTGAAAACTGAACGCCTGGGCTACTTCCCGACAAAAAATTTGATGGTAGATGACGCCTTCATGAACCAATAGGAGGGTGATGTGTTAACCATTCTCTTAAGTTGGAAAAAGCACTAAATATCCACTCCGGTGGGTTCCAAATGCAAATACTCTCGATGGAGAACATAAGTGCCTAGGAGTGAAGAATAACCGTTCAGATGTAGTTGCTATGGCGCAAGGCAAAAATAGCATAACATGTCCCTAATAAAGTCTTTGGCCGGGGGCATGCACCCAGCAAAACAAGCTTGTCTGTTCCAAGCAGTAAAACCTCGGGCGACACGTGAGCCCTGTCACCCTCTCCCGGTGCACGGGGATCATCCACCGTTATATTGAACCGCAATGCCATTTTCCTAACTGCTGAAGCATCCAGGCGCAATGGTACCGAATCTATCAGATTTTCCAAAATAACTGCATCAGGCAGCATATCTGGGGCCACTGGAGTCGTCGGTGTGCCCCCACTAATAATATCCACATTCTCAACATCATTGTGTATGACGGGAGAATGTTGTCTCTCCATTTGTTCTTTGTGTTTGGACACTTCAGGTAAACTGGCCATTTGAGAAGGATTGGATCCTTCAGTAGCCTCAAGCTCGCTGCTAGTCGAGCTACCACTATTGGTAGAATCATATTTATGTGATGGTGGCACTGAATCCTCGGCTTCCGAAATCTTCCCAGTGATCGATCTTGTATGCGTCACGAGCTATACTTTAACACACTAGCATTAGATATCGCAGTAGAATAACCCATACCCCTCGTGTTGGCGAAAACTAACATGTGCATGCAGTGTTATGCAAAATCAAGGTACATAGAAAAAGTTTAAAACAGTCCAACAGTTCAGTCCCGGTCCAAGTTTATGCTCTATCCTATCTGAAAGGTCAGAGTATGTGTTGTAATACAGTTGCGTAAGCAACGCAAAAGAACCCAAGATCGGAGCGATGGGGCCAATCACGAAATTACGCCCCACTTGAGGATCAAAGACTTGAAAACCCGCTTCAGGGTTCAAAAGCTCGAACCCTCTTCGGGGTTCGAATGCTGGAACCCCAGCGAGGTTCGAATGCTTGAGCCTCCACGGGGTTCGAATGCTCGAACCATCAAAGGTTTCGAAGCTTCCCCTCAATACTCGCCTCCCCAGCGCCTTCCTCTCCTCCGCACGCTCCTCCAAAGCCCTCGGGACCCACCTATTTTTCGCGTGAGATTCCTTAGTGCAGAAAGCTTGGAGCTCAGGCATTAATGGCTGTCAAGTTCGAAATAAAAGAAGACAGAAATGAACGGGGGAGGGGGCCTATTTATAAAGAAAAGGGATATGTACCTTGGTATTCCCAGCGTTTCGAACCTCCTGGGCTCGAAATTTTGCACCCCCACGGTATGAAATTTCGAACCCCCTAGGTGTGAATTTTCGTACCCCTGAGTTCGAAATTTCGTACCCATGCAAAAAAATCATTTATGACGATACACTTGCGTATACGTATTCCATATACATGCGTATCGATCACCGCGAACACGCGGTGGCGATGCAATTCGAATACTTAGCGACGTAAACACATCGCTGCACCAACAACAACTCGTTCGTAATTCCACAGTGAACGAGCCAAACAAGTAACACCTATCTTTCTTTTATTTACAGGACAAGTCGACAACTCGATTACTATCTCAACCAACGCAAAGCACGTGATGTCAAGACAAGACGTGCTTTGGGGGGGCAAATGTTAATGGCTTTTTGGTCTGGTTCCCAAAAGTACACGAGACACGCTTGACTCAACATATCACGTGAAGCTGGAGCCGAGAGAGTCATTCTGGAGCGAAGGAAACGGGTCGAAGAGGGTTTGCGCCAACAAGAACCTCACAGCTTCCCTAGCATGTTTCCAAACCAAGGCCTCATACCTCTAAGAGTCGCGATCCCAAGCCTCGAAACCCCGGGCACCCGTTTACATAGTCTTCGTACCCCGGGGCATGGATTTCGTACCACTCAAGGTACGAATTTCGTACCTCTAAGTGGTACGAAATTCGTACCCAACAGGGTATGTAATTCGTACCCCCGGGAGGGGTACGAAACCTATGCCCGTGAGTGCTAGGAGGGGGGTTTGAAGTTCTCGAGGCCAACAACAGGGGGGTTTGAAATTCCGGGTGTGATCCCCTATTTGTACCTACTCCTACCTAACGTTTCTCCTATAAGCACCCCTTGGCCTCATACTTCAAAGTGGTTGGAATTCTATCACTTGGAACCTTTAGAAAGCTTCAAGAGCCTCATTAATGGCATCTCCTCTTTGAGGAAGTAGGAGGACCAAAATTGTCTTTTGCTCGAATGCTTTGCATATGATGATTATGGCTCCATATGACTCGGAAACGAATGTAATGAGATATCATGAGATAGTCTCAACTTTGTAATCCTTGGTGATAAAAAAATATTCCAACAACTCTTCAAAGTGGACGTAGGACTCTCTCGAGCCCGAATCACTATAAATCTCTCGTGTTATTTACCACTTTCCGCACTTATTTACACGACCAAAACAATAATTTCTGGTAATTGGAATCTTGGGTGTTTACGACATTTTTTCCCATCAACATCTACTTAATAAATTATTATATAATCCATTTATTAAGTTTCAAAATCATAACAAATCCATAAGCCAATTCATTTATTTAACATTACTTCTTAAAATCAGTTTATCTTACTCGATAAATTTCATTTCAATTATGTCATTCAACAAATCAAGTTATCTTTTGTTTCTAACTTCTAGTTGAAACCTTTGTATATTTATATTTTATAAAAGTTCACAATTACAAAATATTTTCTAAATTTAAATATATTTTAACTATATTAAAAGATATACTCATAAAATAATTTAAATTATTTAAATTTTAAAACTAAATAATATTATACTTTAGATCCTAAAATTTATATTTTTGAAACATATGTTAACTTATAAATTAAGTTTAAAGCTTCATTAAAAAAATTTTGGTCGCAAAAAATGAATCCACTAAAGCACTATTACCTACAACCAATGCCTAAGACAAACAAGACCATCAATTTAGTCCAAACGAATCCAGAATCTGTTGTGATACTTTTATCAAAATACTTTAACTTGTTTAGTCCAAACCAATGACTAAGCTTCATTAAATTATCAAAATATAAGTTTAAATAAAGTTCTAAATATAAGTTTATAAAATATTTTTATCAAATTAGAATATTTTTATAAATTTAGTAAATACTTGTCAAAATAGATCAATGGTGTCCGTATGTAATTTTCTATCTAGGCCAAGTGATATGGATATATATCATTTCAATTCGTTTAATATTTAATTTATGGGTATTTATCATTTTGACCCGCATACCAATAAATTCAATTTTAATTTCTAAATCTATGCAGTGGTTCATGTATATATATCATTTCAAGCAATGTGATTTAACAAATGTGTAGTAAACTTGCAGCATGAGAACAAATAAATATAACACTACAGATAACACAGATGCATCATAATATATCATAACAATCAAATATCTCTTGAAAATAATACATGTCATGTATATATATGTATATATATACATATATATATATATATATATATATATATATATATATATATATAAAAGTGTGTGTATCGTATGTACAAAAATTTATAACAAACAAATCAGGCTTTCCACAACAATCCTAACATTTCAAATGTTATTTCAAGATGTGTAAATTTACTAGAAAATGTTAATCATGAAATAGAGTTCTCATCTTGTGTGGAAAATAAAAGGATGATAACATAGGCTGATATGAACATTGATAAAGAAGCCGGTACAACACAAGCAAGCACAATCAAATCAAGCGAATCAAATTACTAATGAATCAAAATTTCTCCATAACAAATCAACCCAAGCTCTAGCACAAAATCAACACTTCTTCTTGTATTATAAAAAGAATTGCATGAAGCAAAAAATATTTATCATATAAAATATTTCATACAAAATATTTCTCTAACCAATGGCTATCAGGATTGAACATTAAACTTCTCACATCTCATTCACATGCACTATCAGTTCACCACAAAATTTCTTAATTCTAAACAAAACAAGCACAAAAAACACACAGCGTACACCATATCCACATACATACACAACAGGTTGGTCTCACGGTTGGGTCAGAGATGGTCGGAGGCAGGGGTATTTTTTGCTAGGGAAGATGCAATTAGATTTACGCCAAAATTTACAAAAACTAAACAATTTTTTGATCATTTTAAGTTTTATGTTTGGACCAGTTACGCTAAGAATTCGAAAAAGGTCGTAAACTGAAAATTTGCTGTAAATTATTATATTTTCAACTAAAAACGCTCGATTCAGGATTAATATTCTCAATAGTAAATCAACTCAAGTGAAATGTTCAAATGAAATGTTCAAATGAAATGCACAAATAACTTAAAAATTGTTTGGGATTCCATTCTTTAAGAATACGTTAAACTAGAAATTATATAATATAATATGATATTATAATAGTGTATATGGTTAAATATAATATTGAAGATAGCATAAGAGGAATTACCATTATTACCCTAACACCGTTTATAATGCCATACTATATACACATATTGTAAAGTCCACTGTAAACTAGCGGCTACCAAAGGACACTATGTAGTTACGACACAAATCAAATCGTAGAGGGCTCGATCAGGATAATATTACAAGACACACGAGGCAATATCTTGGATAGAATTATGCATATCCACAACTACCACCAACCTCGAACAACACTCCTATTATTAAAGGGCCCCAATCAAATCATAAATTAATAGATATTGTATCGAAGAAGTTTGTCCGATAAGAGGTACTGCCTCTATTAATCATGGTATAGCTCTTGTTTTAGTCATATTAATTATGATCCCAAGATCAAGGCTATCCATCATTGTTCTCTTACTTCATTCCAATAGATTTTGCGAAACTAACCTGCTTTATTTTGGATTCTCCGCCACGTACACAGTGGATAAAGTGGTATCGACATTGTCAGTGAGCATGTTAATTCCTACTCCAATCTCTTTAATAACCAAATGCTCATTTCATACTGTGGTCATTTTTTTTTAAAATCATATCTAAAATACCATAAATTAACAAATAACAATATTGATTTATATTCAGATAATTAAGTTCAAATAGGTCAATGTCATAAATCATACTTCAAATAAATTCATTATTTGATTAAGTTCAAAATTTCAAATTTACAAAACGGTTTATTTTCAAAATTACTTGTTGATTTCAAATTTCAATATCCCAGATGTCGTTATTTAAAAAATCTTTATATTAACACTTTGGATTCAATAGCTTTGATTGGAAACAACATTGCTTTAAAATTTTTAATATAATATAAAATAGTTGTAACTAAAATAGTTATATTTATATACAATGGTCTGATTCAAATATTAATAGTTAATTACAAGAAAATGGTATAATTAAAAAGTTATAGAAAGTACGTTAAGTTTGAAATAGTTATATTAAATAGTTATATAATAGTATAATTCAAATTAGTTTAATATAATATAATACAAATTACAAATATTTCAAAATAGTCCAATCCAAACCACTCATCTACATTTCCAAAGTTCAACTTGTTTAAATTTAGATTTTCAAATTTAAATTCAATCAATTAAAAACTTTAATCAAGATATTCTTCAGTTCAGTTTATTTCAAAATAATGTTCAAGTTTGATTATTCGAGTTTATTCTTAAGATTCACATTATCTTTAAATCACATCTTATAATGTTTGTATCAGTAATTCTAAATTCAACTTTAATCAATTATAATATTTTAGCTTTAGTCGTATTTAGTTTCAAAACGTCTATTTAGTAAATTATTATCTAATTCATTTATTAAGTTCCAAAATAATAACAAATTCATAAATGCGTTCATTAATTTAGTTTTGTCTCTGAAAATTAGTTTATCTTACTTGATAAATTTAATTTTAGTTATGTCATTTTACAAATAAGTTATCCTTAATTTCTAACTTCTCATTTGAACGTTTGTATACATATATTTTAAAATTCAAATAATAATTAAACTATATTAAAAGATTTATTTATTTACTTATTAAATTATTTAAATTTTAAAACTAAATAATGTTATAATTTTGATTCTTAAATTTATATTTTAAAAATATATAATAACTTATAAAACAAATTTGTATAATATATAATCCAAATTTAAAGCTTTATTAAATTATCAAAATATAAATTTAGATAAAGTTCTAAACTTAAATTTATAAAATACTTTTACCTAATCAGAATATCTTTAAAAATTCAGAAAGTACTTTTCAAAATAGATCAACGGTGTCACTATATAATTTTCTACTTAGGCCAAACAAGACGGAGATATATCATTTCAATTCATTTGATATTAAATTTATGGGCATTTATCTTTTTAACCCGCATCAAAATATATTCAGTTTTAATTCTTAAATCTATACAGTGGTTCGGGAATATACCATTTCAACCCATAGTAGTTTTACAATCAGGTATTCTGGAGAAATCTTAACATTTCAAATGTTGTTTCAGGATGTGTCAATTTACTAAATGAAAATGTTAATCTTGAGCGAGGTTCTTGTCTTTTGTGGAAAATAAAAGGAAAGATGACGTTGGCTAATACAAACATTGATACAGAAGCTGGCATAACACAGGAAAGCACGAACGAATCAAGCGAATCAAACTACAAACTTAAATCAAAATGTGTCCGTGACAAATAAACCCACCCTTTAGGCACAAAATCAACAGTTCTTCTTATTTTATAATATACATATATATATATATATATATATATATATATATATATATATATAACTAGCAATATATATATATCATGTAAAATATTTCATACAAAATATTTCTTCGACCAACAACTATCAAGATTGAACATTAGACCTCTCACATCTCATTCCCATGCACTACGACTTCACCAAAACATTTCTTAATTCTAAATGCGACAAAAACACATAAAAAAAGCAACTTACACCACACCCACACACATACACGGCAGGTCATGCTCGTGACTGGGTCGATGGAGGTGGTCAGAGGCAGAGGTGTTTTGGCCGGGGAAGATGGATTTAGATTTTTGGCAAAATTTACAAAAACCAAATAAAAATTTTGATCGTTTTGAATTTTATTTTTGGACCCGTTAATCTTAGAATTTGGAAAAGTCAATTCTTTTCTCTTTGATTTAAAAAAAACTATTTTTCAATAAGAGTTGAGGAAGATATAACAAAAACAACGATAGACAAATTTTCTGATCAGAAATCTGGATCCAAAAATATGTCTGAAAGATTCGTGATTTCAGCGTAGAATATTTTGAAATCTGGAAAATTGTTCAACATGAAAGTTGTAGCTATTTCAATTTTACATAATATTGAAAAAATAAAAATAGAATTTGGATTTTCTATTAGGAAATTATGGCCTCTGGAACACAGGTCAAAGAATGAAAAAAAAAGTGGCTAGGATTTCAGTGAGGCTCGCTTCTTGGAGGTGGCGGAAGGCAGGCTAAGGTGATCAAGTCAATGGTGGAGGTCTTAGGTGGTGCGGTGGTGGCTAAGATGAGGAATGTTGTTTGCAATTTTACATCTAGGTTTTTACAGTTCCCAAATTAAATTAATTTGGAAATTAGAATGGATTAGAAAATAGAGATAGAGATTAGAGATCATTACAATAGTTATAATTTATTTGGGGATTGATCTGCGAAAGGAAGAAATTTCGGATTGGAAGAAAGGTCGATGAGGAAGAAGGAAGAAATGACCTTGGTTAAGAATTGAAAATGAAAATACATTGAAGAAAGATCCGTAAATAATCTTTCTCGAAGTCCACTCAGATTTTAATGTAATATTTAATAAAGGGATGACGTGCGTAAATAGATTTTCCATGAAGCTATATCTTGACTTAAACATATGTAAGTGGGATAACAATGGAAACGCGGTCCTATCTGCATAGCTTTTCACAGAAAACGTTAAATTCTAAGAAAACGGAAGCGAATTTTCACGAAACAAAAAACAGAGACCTTTATATATTTTCGATTAGGATCATAAATAAAATAAAATTTCATATTTAAGAACTTCTAGATTTTCAATTCAAATTCAAAATTTGATAACTTTTAAGCAAAACCGACTTTTTTGGAAAAAAAATATGTTTTAGTCGATTTGGTAAATTAAAATACTCAGTAACTCAAACATGTTGTTTAAATTTAAGTTTTAAGAATTTACTTAAATTCAAATGACACAAATTGAATCAATTTAATAAATTCACTCTTATTTGTTAGTTGTTTAATTTATTATTCAAATTTATTAATTTTTGTTCATAGAAAAATCGAATTCATTTGCAACATTCAGTTTAGAATAAATTAAATGGTAAATATAAAGGTTTTTCATTTCAACTAAACCATTAACTAAAAAATTATTTTAAATATTCAGGTTGTTACATAGGGAGTGCGAGTTTACCGGGATGTATTCGTCGAGTATATAATCATAATAGTAACTTTGGGATACTAGGTGGCACTGATGATTTACTAACCGAAGCTGGGTGTATCTGTGAATTATTTATTTTATGCATTTCTTCTTCAGCATTATTTCTCTGTCTAACTGTAAAAAATTAAATACTATATTCTCCCACTCTAAGGTATGCTTTACGATCCTTATATTGACTCCTTATGTATTATTGTTTGACACCCTATATATTTTAAACTCGAAACCCCTTCTATACTATTTATCTAAAGCATATATGTTGTGGCATTGTATTTGTATGTTTAAAAACTTGATACATGTGTTTTATACGTGCGTCAGCTTTATGGCTTTCAAACCAAAAGTTGTGTTTTAAACTCTCGGTACCCTTGTGTTTTGGAAACCTAATAACTGTGTTTTAACAGTAGCATAGCCGTATATTTTAGAATCAAACAACTATGTGGAGACTTAACTCCCATATATAAGTGACATAATCCACGAATGTTTTATTGTTAAATAGCTACATTTTTGGGCTTGACGCCTATATATATCTGGGGCTCGGAAACCATATTGATAATAAATGACTTGAAATGTATATAAATGTGATATTACGTTGGCATAACATTTTGGCTAAGTATTGAGCTATTTTTTTTAAAGAATAGTTTTAAAAGGGTTATTCATTTATATTGATAAATATTTTCAAGGAATTTGGTGTTTTAGTGTAAGTTTTTATATTGCCATAGGAATCAATTACCTAAATTAAGTAATTTTGTTATGCAAATGACTATAGAGTGAACATATTTTGATAATTGATGTTAATTATATGTTCTTATTATCATTTGGTAAGTTAAAAAGTTAAATTTTCATAATTTACCATTTTTCATACTAAAATCATCATGGACCAACGCTGCATCTTAGGATTTGGGGACAGAATACCCATTAGTTTGTTCCCATACTGAATACGGTTAGACAACTTCTTAGTGAGTAGAATTAGTTTAGAGATCAGGTAGATCAGTTGTATTATAATGCTTTTAACCAATCAAGAATATATGACGCATGGATTCATAACCAAATAAGAAGAATGTCGGACTATTGTAAGATCGTGTCATTTTTCAAATGTCAGCCTCCGGCTAACAGAAGTATGTGATTCTAGTGTGTAAGGCTGTCAAAATTGAGGTTAAAATGATGTTTACACATAGAACAAAATTCGTAACAATATATGCTCACATAATTAACTTTACTCCTAACAAAATTTAGAGGTGGTTTATTCCTAACTGTATTTAGGGATTGTTTACCTCTAACTGCATCTAGAGACTTTGGTATATTTTGCTAAATCTAATGAATAACAAATTGTTTGTCATCTCTTAACCGTATTTCGAGACCTCCTAATTGTATTTGGAAGAAGGATAAAAACTAACAAGTTCATAGTGGCCTAAGAAAAAGAATGATATATGAGATCAATAGTCCATTGAATTCATATAGACAGTCCATTTAATAGGTTGAGTAAACTCTGGGAATGCATAACCCTATGATGACCACAATTCAGTTCATATTGCATGCATAATATGATCATATTACTTTGTATTCTAACCATTGTAGTTGTAAGTACATGATTTATGACTGGCCTATTTTTAAATGATATTAGTGATGGGGAACCCATGCCACTCAGCAGCATGGTCTCACTGACTATCTATTTTGGTTCGAGATGGTCTAACCATTGAAGTTTTTGTATTTCCAACTCAAACAAATAAGCTTTCGAAGACGCGTAAGGGATAATCTATTATTATGTACCTTATTTTTGTTATGATTTTATATTAGTTGGAGCAGATGTAATAATAGAACTTAAAACTGTCAAGTAATAGACTTTGGTCATCCAATGGGACATCATCATATGTCATTCTTAGTCTATATTTGTAGCTATTATATTTTCTCTAAATGTGAAAAATGGTATGTTACATAGTAAATATAAAAGTTACTAATGAAACGTGTTTCGAAAAAAAAAAAATCATACTCATGTACTTCTAATGTTAGTGATACACAGGCCCGGTTTTAGGGCTAGGTCAGGTAGGCGGCCGAAGAGGGCAACCCACTCGGAGGGCAACAGCCGCGGTGGTGGTTGTTGTGGTGATTGTTAATGTTTAATATATTTATTTTGAGCATCAGCTTCCTACGTTAGTGTAAGCTGTAGGCGGGTTGGTGGAGTGGCTGACATGTAACTATGTGATCCAGTGTTCGATTCCTGCCACAAGCATACCATGCGGTTATTTTCCCTGGCTAGGCAACCTGTATCTTTGTTGCTTCTTATTCATTTTTTTTCCATGTACGTTTAAATGCTAGCTTTGCTAATCAGCCTAGGGCAACCCGCCTCTTCGAGCCGGCCCTGGTGATACATACAACTAATTTAATTTGAAAATAATACTAATGATGACTACTGTATTAATATCCTTTATTTTCGGGCCTCGGAATAGGGATATTATGGTTACTTGATCTTATAAGGACCTTATTTGAATCTTGAAGTCATATGTTTCTGCTCTTATTATTGTACATCGCGGAATCAAAACATCATCAATTACCAAGAGCAGTAGGTTCTTAATCAAAGAAACACTAAATGTCACTACACTGACCTAAGAAGCCCCTACGGAAGCCAACCACCATCTATAAAAGGTATTCCACTTCACTCTCGTTTAATATGGAAATTACACTTATTTAATATTTAAGCTTATAATCTTTATCGATTTTTTTTTAAAAAATTTCAAGACCTTTCATTGCTTTACCAGCGATTATCTAGCTAAACACGCTAATAGATGAAAAATAATTGAACCTAGAGCAAACATAAAAAAGGCTAAGCTTCTCCTTAAGGCAGGCGACGTTGTGGAATTAGAAGAAGAGGGCAATGTTACAATCACACAAAAAAATGAGAAATACGCCATTACTATTAAATATTTCACTCCTGGGAGATAGCATTTATAAAGGTTAAGTGGGGAAACTTTACAAGAATAGAGTCTGGCGGTCAACCACTCCTTTAGCTAAAAACCCAAAGGCGACTAATGATGAATGAAAGATAAAGAAGCATAAATGCTTACAATATGCTACCAAAACTTCTCCGTCTATGGTGGATGCTCCTCCTTTAGAGGGATATTCACCGAGGAATAGGAAGAAGATTATGCTAAGGCATAACAATATGAAATGAACTTCCTTGATTTTGCATATTTTTGTGTTTTGACTTTTGAAATTAGCATCATGTGTGGGTACAGTTTTCAATTTTGTACATAAAGATTAGTAAGTAGTAAAGAAAGTGTATTTCAATTGTGTATCTTTCTTTTACACATCTAGTTTTTATACTCTTTTTATTGACTTGCAAATATTCAAATGCAAGATATTAATTTTTTAGTATTCAAACTATATCTCATGGAAATAAGGGGGTTATCGTGGTTTTTCATGCTCTGGGCCTGACTTAGGTCTATTAAACCCTATTAAATAATTCATGCCATAGATCCAATGTAAGCAGTGGCGGAGCTACATCATAGTTGGGGTGGGCACGTGCCCACCCCAGAATATAAGAAAAAAAAAAGTCGAGCAAACTAGTGCCTCCACAAAAACAAACGAAACATATCTCTGGCCTCTCGAAAAACAAAAAACCGTAAACCTAAACGATCGCTTCCAAAATCAAGCGAACCTGCGTCGCTCAGCCACGTTCAAGCTCCAATTCCAGCTTGCCGCCTCTAAGCTCCAGCTCCCGCGAACCATCGTTGCCCATTTTCCCTCCGTTCCAGCCTCCGAAAATGGGTAGTAAGTGAAATATGATTGTTGAAGAAAATTATTGCTCAACCCATTTTCGTATATTGTTGTTCACTGTTTTGCAATAAAGGATTTCGTTCAACCCATTTTCGTATATTGTTGTTCACTGTTTTGCAAGCTTTGATCGCTGAAGCTTTTACTTGTCCAAAAATATGATTTCTATGTTCACAGTGAAATATGATTGCTGAAGATATGATTACAACAAATGAACAGCGAAAAAGCTTTCATTTCATTCAACAAATGAAAATGATATTTCTGGACAAGTCTTCTCTCTCCACTTTTATACATAGGATTAGGAAACATAACTTCAAACTTTGATTGCTGAAGCTTTTACTTTTCTATAATAATAAAAAGCTTTTACTTAATTTCACTTTCAGTGCTTAAATTGGAAGACTTCAAAACATGAGAACTCGACGTAGGCAACTTTGAAGTAGTACCATATATGCATGTTTTGTTTTGTTTGAAAGATCAATAAATGGTCGTTTTTGTAATTGAATATAATGATATAATTATATTTAGTTGTGTTTGTTTGATGGTGTGAAATGATGTTTATATACACAATCATTGTCAACACGGGAAAAAAATTCGGGGATGCCGCCCCCGAACCCCCTAAATTTTTATCTTGCCCTGCCCCCAATCAAATTTTCTGGCTACGCACTGAATGTAATTCCTTGTTTTTTTCCCTAAATCCAAGGTCCTTATCGGTCAAGGTAGGACCCAATATAACTTAAAATTGATGCATCTAACTACATCCTCCTCAAAAAATTATTCTATATTATATACACTACTATTTTGAGGTGAAAATATTATAAATATTTAAATTTTGTTAATTATAGATAATAATGTGTATACAATAAAAGGAAAATGGTTTTCCCAATTAAAATTTGAATAACATACATATTTTAATCTATAATTAGCAACAATACATCGTAGTGCTTCAAATAATATAACTTTCGTTATAGACATTTCTATTTACATAGATCAAACACCATAATTAATTGATTATAAGCACTAAATATACAGGTTATGGGAGGCCATATTAAGCCCTAGCCTAACTATATAAATAGGGGCTTCAGGTGTGGGTCACGGATTTATCTTACCGGATAACCCTAAGGGTAAATCCTAACAAATTAAAATACAAAGGGTTATACTAGGTTTGGACCATGAATCTTCTTCTCTCTGTATCCACTTGTATATGTGACAATGTATTTTACTTGGATTTATTTATTTGTAGTTCAATTTATCTCGTGTATCCACAAATAAATTTTGTTACATTAAATCCAATTATTTTCCTCTTGTGTTTATACGAGTATCATTATAGTTCTTGTTAAGCATATTGTATTTTAATATTGTTTATGCATTGGTTCTTATTACTGTGCACTAAAATCCATTAATGCTTACTCTAAGCATCTTTTTTACATTGGTGCCAACCTCTAAGCATCTACCCTTAGCATCACATATCTTTTGCTTTTAGTTCAAGGAGTAAATATGCGGGGTGAATCATTTAATATGCACCTAGTCAAATTATACTTAGTGGAGTTGAACAATATTCATAGGAGTCTATCCATAGTCATCTCTATGAATGATTAATCATCTAGCCCACTTTGAGATTAGTTATAAAAATGAAGTTTAAAAGACCTTGCATGTAGCAGAAAAAAGCTTGGAAATATAATACTTAGGGCTAAATACTATCTATAAACCAAATAAAAGATAGTGATTGCAACATAATTTCAGATGAAATCAAGGATGGAATAAAGACATAGTTAAGCAAGTTGCTATCTATAGTAGGGGGAGTGAAAATAGTTATCTATGCAATATTGTTGCATCAAATGCAAACACATAAAATTAAAAGACTATGTGTGAACTTGATATGAAGAAGTGGCTATCATAAATGAGTTGAAAAGGGATGTGAAAACCTAAGAGAAGGAGACATAGCATAAGAATTTTTAACGATTTTAGCACAACATGTCGTTTAAAATTATTATGGAGATCAATTAATAGTGAAATAATGCGGGCAAAGTGAATCAAATGCAAGTATATCAAAAATGGAATCTTATGGAACACAGTAATCAAGACAAAGCAATAAATTCAATGAAGAAAATATTGAAACATAAATATATAGCAAGGAAAATCCATAAAAAAACTTAAATTGGTCAAGTAGAAATCTTTGGTTTGAACCATGGTATAACAATGGATCGCTAATAAGCATATGGGTGATACAACTTATTTATCATAGGTAATGCTAAAGTTACAGTGGGAGATGTAATCAACAATTATCAAAGGAATCAAAAAAGCATGCAGCAACATCAAAAGGTTATCAGTAGATGAAAATGCAGAACAAGACAAGTGTGAGTATAAATACTGTAAATTTGAATTTTTAAGTGAATTGTTAAAATTGGAATAAATGCATATGGATAATATTTGGTCACATTGTATGACTACAAAGAAGAATCATGTATTTATACCTGATTCTTAAATGCTTAGTTGGGACTTTGGGCATCCATGATATTCTTTTATGAGGAGGGAGACTATGTTTGATCATCACACACGCATGCACTAACCGATTCGACCTGAATCAACCCGGACTGGGATGGGCATATTATGGTGTAGCAATAATGTTTTTGGTACAAATTTTATTCATTTTCTAAATGAAAATTAATCTGGCTGGAATGATCAGATCAAACTAGCATATGTTAAAGAACGTTTGTAGCATTTAAGTTAGACCTGTTCTTTTGTTCAGATCTGAATATTTGGGCGATGCCTCCCACACATTAGCAACCAACTTTTTACTATTCCGCCTATTTTAAATGATGATAAATAGAAGAAATAGAAAGATATATAGTTTTCCCTAAACTCAAAGCATCTTCCTCTCTACGGATTTTTCTACAAAATCAAACAAGAGCAATATATTTGTGAATGCATCAAAGTACGAGTCAATACATCAAACAAACAACATAAAATATTTTATCTTAGAAGCGATTGTGTTTTTGTGGATTGTTTTGCACCTACGAGGAGAATGTCAAAATGTCTTCAAGTGAGTAATGGCGTACATTACTCAACCAAATATCATTATTTCAACAATTTGAAGATGATCTAGAATCAATGACTGTTGCTGCAATCATGGATGACACTGCTTTAACATTGTTATATCAGGTCCCGAGCATTTTTGCTGTGCCGTTCAGATTCGAGGGCCTACACTTCGAATTATGGTGTCAAAAAAAGGAATTTTTTCTGAATATGCAGAAGGTGGCTACTGTGCTGACAATGGAAAAACCACACCGAGCATAAACAGAAAAATCAAAGGAGTTGCAGAATCAGAAGAGCAGAATTATTTGTGCAAGAACTTCAAACTTAATGGATTCAATGACAACTTGTACGACTATTATAATTCAAACAAGTCGACAAAGAAAATATGGGATGTGCTACATAAAAAGTGTGACAAAGGTGAGGCAGAAGCAAAGGAATGTGCAGTCAGTCACTACCTCAAGTAACAATGATAGATGAAAAATCAGTAGAGATGCAATCTCATGAGATCCAAAAAATTTCTCATGAAATCATCTCCAAATGTATGATTTTAGGAAAACTATTTTAGATTGTTGTTATTATTGAAAAATTGTACCCAGGTTGGAAGAATTTTAAGAATGTGCTTTGATACAAAGAGTAAGAAATTTTCCTTGGAAAGCTTGATCGCTCGCCTATGAATTGAGGTGAGACTCGTAAGCAGGACTAGAAGAAGGGAGTTCATGTTGTTACGAATTACAACACTTAAAAGACCGACCCTTTGACTCTGAAATCGAATCCGAAAAAAATTAAGAGTCGGAACTACAACTGCAACCAAGGGAACCAAAAAAGTTATCACATACTAACCCAAAAGAGTGAAACTGGACGTTTTTTGTGCTATAACTGTGGAAAATCAAGTTATATAGACGAAAGTGTTAGGATAGGACATACTTTGAACCACAGGCTAACATGAAAAAGGAGCCTCTCACGGCTAAGATATCTAAAATCTACCTTCTTGGAGGATCAGAGGATTGGTGGGTAGATACCTGCGTTTACCGCCATGCCTACTAAGATCGTGTTATGTTCAATACATGCACAGGTGATGAGGATTAGGAAGTGTTATTGAAAGACTCTCGCATCATTATAGTTGCTGGCATTGAAATATAGAAATCATGTTTACTTCTAGAAAGATGGTTATTCTGAAAGATGTTATGCATACTCCATAGATGAGAAAGAATCTAATTTCAGGCTTTCTTCAGAATAAGGCTGGATTTACTCAAGTAATTAGGGCTGATTTGTACACTTTGACGTATAAAGGGAATTTTATAGGGAAGGGTTACACTTGTGTGGGTATTTTTAGAATTAATGTTGAATTCAATACAGTAATTACTTCTACTTATATGTTGTGTGATTTTAATATCTAATATAGTACACTCTGTCTTATTAATAAACGCATAATTCATAACATAAGCACCTTAGGGTTAATTCGTATAATCTCACAAACTGATTTTGATAAATGTGGATCCTGTAGTCAAGAAAAAGTTACTAAGAAACCTCGCAAGTCAATTGATAGAGTTTTTGAATCATTAGAATTGATCCATTCTGATATACTGAATTTGATGGAGTTTCGACTTAAATGTTAAAATATATTTTATCGCATTCATTGATGACTGATCTAACTTCAATCACATTTAGCTTATGAAATAAAAGCGATGCACTAAATATGTTTAAATTGTTTATCACTAAAATTAAAAACCAAATCAACAAGAAAATTAAGGAACTTTATAGTGATTGAGGAACAAAATAGGATTCTACATCATTTCTTTATTTTTATAATTTGCATGGTATAATTCATAAAAGAACTACACCTTACTCATTTAAATTAATGGTAAAAACTAAAGGAAAGAGTAATGACCTTTACGAAATTAATTGTACATATCTTATCAAATTTGGATGCAACAAATCAATGGTGGATTGAAATCTTATTGATTGTTTTTATGTATTAAACAGAATTTCCATGTCTAAAAGCTAAACATCACCTTCTAGGATTTGTAGAAAACAACAAACCCATATTGTTTTATTTTAGAACTGGAGATGTTTGGAATATGTTAGAATTCCTTATACTAAAAGAATTAAACCACCAAGTAGAGCTTATGAGTGTTCTTTTATAGAGTATGCCATATATAATAAAGCATATAGATTTTAAGATCCGAAAGGACATATAATGATCGAATCTAATGATGTTGATTTTTATGAGTATAAAATTCTTTTTAAATTAAGGACTACGCTTACCTGGTAACATTATGCGTATTAGGACATAATCTATTGATTTTTCTAAGAATGAACCTAGAAAAAGTAAAAGCGCAAGAATAGTGAAATATTTTGGTCTAGATTTTTACGCTTTTACTATATAGGAGGATCCATAAACTTCTAAAAAGCTTTATCTTCATTAAATGTCAATTTTTGGTAAGAGGCTATACGTGAGATGGATTCTTTGGAATCTAATAAGAATTGGACCTAGTAGATTTTCCACCTGATTTTAAATCTATAGGTCGTAAATAGATACATAAAAAGGAAATAAAACATGATGATATAGTTGAAAAATATAAAGCCCATTTGATAGCTAAAGGGTTTAAGAAAAGAGAAAATGCAAACATTGTAACAACCCCTTTTTTTTACTATTCAAATTATAGAATTTAATAAGATTTTACCTATAACTGTGGTTCGGATTTGAATTTTTAATGATTCAATTGTGGAAATGTGTATTGTAAACTTAATTAAATTATTTAAGTAATGGAATTCAACTTATTCTGACAATCGTACCTTGTATTGATTGTGAATAAAAATATGGTTTAGATTATATCTAATATCATTGGAAGTTGAAATTTAATTTTAAAATATTTAGATGAAATTGATTTTTTATTTTTTATTTTGTAATTGAAATCCAAATTGAATTTGGTAAATAATCAAAATTGAAATTTAACATAAATGAAATTTGATTTATAAAGTGAATATGAATTCTTTTTTGATTTGAATAAAGTTAATAAACTTTTGAACTGAATTAAAAAGTGAATAAACAAAAACTGAATTTAATTAATATTAGTTAACCTTTTTTTAGTAGGGCGGATGTGTAGCACGAGACTACACAGTCGATAATATTAGTTAACCTATTAAAATAGCCACTTTGCTAATGATCTTGGAATTCGATGAAATCAATTTAATTGGATCCAGAATTGTGGATTGTTATATGATTTCAAGTTCTGTATCAATCGAAGTAGTTATGTGATTGTGCATGATATAAATGCGTCTTGATAAACTTTTTGAGATTTAAAATAACCAATTTTTAAATGATCTCGAATTTCAACAAAACCATTTTTATAGAATTGAAAATATAAAATTAATGTAGGATCTCAAATTTCGTAGCTGTCGAATTTATCGTCTGGTCATGTGAATTTAAAACGCATACGAAATTTTGTATGCAAGTTAATCAGAATAATTGAATTTTTAAGTGCAGCAGGTGTAGACTTAAGAATTAGGCTTTGCCACTAGTTTCATTGCGTTCAAAAGGCCATTAACCTATAGATCGGCTGTTAGCAGGCTTGAGTTGGACTTAGACCCGTTTTCTTCTTTAAAATACGAAAATCGAGAAATTTGATAATAGAATATTCTTCCGGAAACCTTAATTTGATGACTTCCACTTAAATAATTTTGATGGCTAACAAACACCGATCTTCTTTCCCTATTTTCTTCTAATCCTTGCAACAATTCGAAAACCTTCTAACTACAATGTTGTAGAGCTTTATGAGAGCTTCGAACCCATATGGTTGGATCAGGTTATAAAGATCATAAATCACCAAAATTTACTTAAAGTCGGCATGGTTTCTTGATGATTGGAGGTGTTTTGGAAGACCGGAGGTGGTTGTGTGTTGGGCGTTGGTGAACCAGGGAACCGTGGTCCCGGTGGTGTCGATCGATTGGAGAGTAGCGGTTGTTTAAGGGATGGTGGCTTGAAGGTCACGACTTTGGGTTTGTATCTTCGTGTAGGAAACGTGTGGGAGAAGAAGTTGACAGATGATGGGGTTTTATGCTGTTGGGTGAGAATTATTATATTATTTTATTTTAGATTGAAATTCAAACGTTCAAATGTGAATAACTTTTGCATGCGAACTCAGATTGATGTATGGTCTATTCCATTGGGATTGTATCGAAATTCCGAACAACATAAAGCTGTGTCGAAAGGATTATGTGACTGTTAAATTTTGTGCCCGTTTTGGATTTCAAACGCATTTAAAATCAAACGTATGATTAAACCCACTTAAACTTAACTAAAATGTTTGATTATTAGTTAAATCAAAATCATGTTATGATATGATTGTATTGATTGATGTTTGGTATTTAAAATGCATATTTACGTTGATTTGCATCAAAAGTATAATTTAATTTAACTACTAGTTTAAATTTTGCAATTAAGTTAGATTTGAAATTTACTTACTGATTTAAACTCGACATCTGATTACTAGTAAATTGACATGATATTGAAGTGTTTGGATGGATTGATGTTGACGGATGTCTTGAATTGATATATTTGATATATTAATGTGAATTGTTTGGTTGTGTTGATTAATCCCAATCTTTTACCCCAGATGTTACGGGCATTAAATAAACCCGGGACTAATCATTAAATTAAATTAAGAACATAAGTTAAAATGATAAGTACCTTGATTTGGATTGAAATGATATATATCCATTCCTAAAATACTAAAATTAAATTTTACATATAACATGGCCATATGATATAAAATTAGACATGAACATTGATTTGTTAAATAAACTTGTCTTATACTTTGAATTTTAAAATATATTTTTATTGTCTTTTTCGACGAAGCCGACAAGTTTTTATAGTGATCTGTAACACTTTTTATTATAATAAATAATAAATACAATACTTACAGGAATTAAGCATGCCTAACTACTAAAATAGGATTTTATATTGGATCATCCACTGAATTTATTTCAGATTATAGAACAGGAGCTAGGCTTTGCACCTAAACTACTATTATCTCAACGCACGGAGTACTACAAGAAAGCAACTTGTATAAGACAAGAAATACGACTTACAATGCATAGGGTTTCAAATACCATAAAAATTACAAACGACCTATTCTACCAAAAGATATAAAAAGGAGTACAATTCCAACTTAGCGCAGCACTGGTAAATGACATCAAATACATGGAAAAAAAAATCCAAACATGAGAAAAATATCTTGAACAACTCACATGAAAGGACCACACAAAAAATCACGGTACATAAAGCGTGAATAATTTACATAAGGGATAAAGCCATACTTGACATAGAAGCTGACATGGAAAATGACAAAGAGCACACACATCCACTTCCCAAAGCATTTGCTGATGATCAACTTCGTTGCCGAGGCAACAATCGAGGTGTTCAAGCCAGGGGTGTAGCAAAGGGAAACTCAGCTAACACGATGTAACATAATATGATATAACATTGACCTTTGTGGCAACTAGCATCTGAACCAAGAGAGAAAAAAGATCCAACGAGAAGACTCCAAAAACCAAACACCAAAAGCAAAAAACACAGTCACTACCTAAGACCGCCAAACTACTCAAATCGAACCACCACCACTACAACACACGTCTAAAAACCAATAATCTACAGACACCAACCCAACCTATAACACCTCGTAAAATAAAGTTAAAATAGACATAAGATAATTTAATTTAAAATAAATAATAAGCTAATGGGATGAAAATGAAATTTTAAAAAATTAGGAATTGGGCCATAGATGTATTGTTATTACGTTCGTGGCGGGATTCAGATCCGCTTTCATATTTCATTCATTGAAAACAAGGTATGTATGTAAAAGATATTAATAAAAACAAGTTATGTGTAAATACTAGCACACAAGGTTTGAAATTCAAGAAGAATAAATATAAATTCGGAATATATTTAATTATAGATTGAAATGAAAGAATACTCCAAGAGAATTTGAAATTATGTGTATATATTCATATGCAAAGGGGACAAAGATAATCAATATAGGGATATAAATCAAAGTAATCAATTCAAAATTAATAAAAAATGATGCTACAAGAGTATTGAATATCCAAGCTCGACCCCAGAAGGGGGGTCGATCTCTCTCCTACAGAAGGGGTCGACTCCCCTCCTAGGTGGAGTGTTGATGGATGTGTGTTTTGCTAAGGAGAATTATATAATTTGCATCAGTTGAACCATCCATATTAAATCTAAATAATCCAATGATTTACACTTACACTTGCAATAGCCTCACTCTAAGCTATATTTTCATTTCTCTTTATGCCTCCATACTGCCCTTCTACCATCTCTAATTACAGAGATAAGGTTACGATTCTCTTCTATTTTTATAACTTCAATTCTATCATCTTTATTCTAGATAATGTAGATTTAATTTTTGGAAATTAGTTTTATGTATGTATATATGAGATTACGAGGTTTTATTATTATATATGTTGGTATATGGATTGGAGCATGATTTCGAAGGCTAAATCTGAATATGATTGTACATATATCCTTTTATTCTTCATTCTCACATAAGTGTGACTGGAAACTCTATAAGTTTCTATTTTTTATCTTTTATAGTTTAGATTTGGAAAATTATTCTTGTATGAGATTTGGATTAAGCGAAAATAAATTGCTATAAACCTCCAAACCTATATTTTATTTATCACTGAAATGGTCAATCAAAAGTGATGTATTTGGGTTTGTTGTTTGGATAATGGAAATTTATCTTAGGATGTTGTGAAATTCTGAGTTTTTGTTTTTGATTCTCTTGATTCTTATTTTAATGTTTATATATGATTGTGTGCTAAAAACATGATATTTTATACTTAATTAATGGGTTTAAATGCCTATTTCAAGTAGAATGGTTTGAACGTATTATTTACAATGTATTATCTTAAGTTTTTATATGCAATATAAATATAAAAGTGAAGCAACTCCAAAAGCAAGGTTTTTGCATATGTAATTGGAATTATTGCACCTTTTCTATATTTCTTTTATTTAAATAACTATTCAAGCCTAGGTTGCAAGTTTTATTTATATGTGTCGTTATTTCCTTTTTATCACTAATTGAGAATATGCAAGTTGGATTATGTTAATTGATAGGGAAATTAACGTGTATACCTTAATTGTGATTATTAGGATTGGTATTTCAAATGTGATTATGTCGTTATTCTAGCGCAATTAATTCACTCCTATTTATATATATAGCATATATAAACGTAACATTAATCTGTATTAAGTGCGTACTAAATACGTTTAAATTAGGAAATAAAATTTGAATGTCTCCATAGGAATTTGTACGCATGTGTGTCAGTTAATGGGTTTAAATAAAATTAATGACACATAGACAGGAGGACAACCATTGCTTGTTGTTTAAGCATTCCCCGAACTGACCATCATATCCAGCATCTACAAGAAATATAGGTTAATGTGAGAGGTTAGGTGTCATGGGCCATTATAATTACTACACTAAAACGTGAGGTTAAACCCAACTTGTAGTAGAAGCCTGCTCGAAACCGCCCAGCAATTGATCGGTTTAATGCAAGATGTCTAGTGTGTGTATGTATGTATGTATGTATGTATGTATATATATATATATGTGTGTGTGTGTGTGTGTGTGTGTGTGTGTGTGTGTGTGTGTGTGCGTGTGTGTGTGTGTGAACTAGACCTGCCTTGGGAAATGTATTAAGTGGTTGACCTATCTTTTGTTTAGGTATTAAGTGGCTAGGAATAGGTCCGTTCGTAAGGTTCACTCCTTGGTTCTGGACCAAAGTCATGGGACCTGCCGTTGCGGGTTTCAAGTGGTCTTTTGGTGCGCCTTTCTCTTATTAGGTATTAAATGGTCCTAATAGACGATAACGTATGAGCGAGGTAGTTCTCCAAGTAATGTCCGCTTCTTATCTAAGGGCTTAGTGAGGGATGACCTAGGGACGATTATATAAATGGCCTAAAGAAACCACTGTCTAATGGAAGTATTAAGTGTTTAGAGTTCCCCCATAGGGACAGCTAGATAGTAATAAGATGGTCCCTCAGGAGGGTCTTAAATGAAGTTGTATTCCTACCTAAACTCGGTATTAATTAGCTGTTAGTATTCCTCGACCTACAAGGAGAGTATATATTTTATATAGCATTGACATTAGGGACAAGGTCTTAAGTGGCAGGGATCCTCCATAGGGTATTAAGTGATTGTAAGGATGCCCGCACTTAATAAATTAGGTAATGGCCTTAAGTGACTAGGTATAGCCTGCCATATGGGGGTATTAAGTGACTGTAAGGATGTTCGCCCTTAGATTTATATGTAGGTCTTAATTGAATTTAAGGATGTCCGCCTCATATGTCCAATTGTGTATATTTGTTTCCATAGACATAACATAGAAAATTTACACTGCCAAATATTGGAAATAGTTATTCCTAAACTTATATGTTTTTCATTCACTGGAACTTTATGTTTTGACTTCCCTCCTCTTAACATAAATAGGTTAGTATGTGAGGACGCTGAGATCAGTGATGATTAGAGTTGCTTGGAGGTAGGGCCCTATGATGGAGGCTTAGTTGTTTATGGAAGTAGTTATATTATTTTTATTGTTATCAATATGTATTGGGATAATTATTGACGTACACTTCTATCTTGTAAGACTCGATGTATCTAACACTATTGGTGGTTTTATTTATCGAACATCTATTTTGAGATGTTATATTTTGTCCCTTTCATTATGTAAGACTCTGATTTCATCTAGATTACTCTGATGTATCTGTTTTAATTATTTCCCTATAGGAATCAACGATCCATTTAGAATGGTTTTAAGTTTTGATGGGCCTTTCTTGAATTGGAATTTAGGACCATAATGGGTTGCTACACAACCACACAAGAAACACTGAATGCCGAAACAAAACAATACGATACTCTCCAGCTCATCAAAGAGGACTTTGATCCAATACCATTAAGCTTCTCTTAGGTCATCCTTTCGGAGAGTGATCGTACACCACAGGTACGAAGAAACAAAGAAACTGGGAAATAAAAAGTGTAGTGAGATGATAACTGAAAGCCACCAGAATTCTGGAAGGCGAAAAATAGATAGGGAACTCCGCGAGTAGATCCAGAGATAGGGTAAAGGATGGCCACAAATACTAGGGTAGTGTAAGAGGGTTCACGATGAGCAAATCCCAATCGTAAAGGCACATAATGGTTTAGATTTGGAAAGTCAAAAGGGAAGAAAAGAATAGCACGATAACGAAACCTGAGATTGAGTTGGAAAATGAGAGAAAAGAAGAGGATGGAGAGATCGAGGCAGATTAAAAGGATCGTCAGAAGGAAGAAGCAAGAAACGAAGAGATTGTGCCAAAGAACTCAATCACCATTAATGGTGGTCTTTTCTTTTGTTATCCTTGATTGTTGGAAAATTTAAAGAAATATTATTTTAAAAGAAACATGAATGATATTTTATAAATTGATTTCCTTTGTATTTAAAGCTTATGTTTTGGAATTTAAAAGTTAAATGGAATTATTTAATGTTGTAAACCAAAGCCAAAATTTGAAATTTAACATGAATTGAATTGTTTAAAAATTTAAAATAATTGTCCATCTTTGAAGTTTACTTTAAGTTAACTTAATTTATGGTAATATTTGAGATTGTATAATTGAAATAATTAAAAATGAAATTCTAATTAAAAATCTAAAATGTTCGAATCAAATTGTATAAATTGAAATAAATGTAAAATGGAAGTTGATCCTAGTTAATACTAAAATTGAGTTGATTTGATCTAAAACTTGAATATGAATTCGAGTTGTTTGCAAATTTGGAAGAAACATTTCTAAATCCAAATATCATAATCTAAACCATTATATAAACTATTTAATTATTTACTACTTTACTTTAAAACTATTTAACTTTTAACTTATATATATTAACTATTTTAATAAAATTCTTTAATAACTAATTGTTTTACACTATAAATTATTTTATATTTAACTTAATATACATTAACTATTTTAGATAAACTATTTTGAAAATTATCTATCTATTTATAAACTACTTTAATATTTTAACTATATATATATATATATATATATATCTTACTTCCATTTGATAAACCCTATTTTTAATTCAATCTATTTATACAAATCTTTATTGTCCTAACTATTTATTTCCAAACTATTTAAAAAATATACATATCTAAACTAATTAATATACTTATGAACTATTTTATTGTATGAATTATATTAAGATCGGAATTGTTTCAAGATTCTAAGTTTGGTTCTAAAAAAGATTTTATCATGAAAGCATGTTTTATCTTGAATACAAAATGATTTTAAAGCAAAACCTGATATTTTGATATGAAATACGAACTCTTTTGAAATATAAATAACCATTCGATGTGAAAAATGTAAGAATTTGGTTGTTAAAGAAACCATGATCGTAAATTGTCACACTCTTTACCAAAACCGAAAACTACTTTAACATCTATGTATGTGGCGGAGAACCCAAATTGAAGTAAGTTGGTTTGGCGAACACTAATGGAATGAAGAACGATGATGGATAGCTTTGACCCTCAGGTCATAATCAAAATGAATAAAATAAGAGTCATACCCAGACCAATGTAAGTTAGCTCCTCTTAGCAAATATGCTTCTTCGATACTATGTCTCTTACTCTATGATTGATTAGGCACGCCTTTGAATTTAGTAACATTATCTTAGGTGGGAGATAAGTTGGGGCAATGTGTTACCACCAACCGGGGTCTGCAATTCGTTATAATCCTGCTGATGGATATAGCCTCGATGCCTTGGCATATTATCTTGATCGATCCCTCTACAACTTTTATTTGTATCGTACTATGGAGTGCCCTCTGATAGTCACTAATATGCGGCGGACTCTATGGTATTTGTATAGACTACGGTATTATAAAAGGTGTAAAGGTAATAATAGTAATCTCCCTTATGATATTTTCAATAGTATATTTACTGTAGGTAATATAACAATAGCATGTCGTATTATATAATAAGGTCTGTTTGGCACAGGTCCCTATTAAGTTTTAAAATTAGGCTCACATCTGGTCATAAACTTATTGTAAATTTAGTCCTTATTTTTCAAAAATTCACTAAAAGAATTAAAAAATTAAAAAATTACGTAAATTCATATTTAAATTAAACATGCACTTGACAAAAAATTCAGATCAAAAAACCATCAAACAAGGCATCAAAAACGAAAAAAACAAAAAAAAACTGTAGTTAAATGCATAATAGTATGCATATATTTAAATTTTCCTTCATACATCTGCGCAAGTATATCAATCACGCATCTGTTTTGATTTTCTTTCATACATTTATGCAAGTATTGCATAATTCTTGCATAAAAGTGTGCAATAATTCGCACTCGTGCATATCAGTTCACATTTACTTGCATTCAAGCCTGTACTAAAACAGAAAAGTAGCACAATGTGTGCAACAACCCACATGTTAAATTTCACTTAAGTTTTCTTCGTGCAATATATGTATACATGTGTGCAAGTATTTCAAATAGTTGCACACATGTATGCATGTTTCGTTCCAGATTTTCAAGCCAAAATAGCTTATGCAATAGTTGCACACATGTATGCGACTATTGGTAATAGTTGCATACATGTATGCAACTTTTTATTTTAATTTGCGTGCACTTCCGAGAATATTTCCAGAATTTAGATATTTTTTTAATATGTCAACGCCCTTTTTTTGCCAAAAAACGGAAAATGCCCAAAACTAGGGGGCGGGTTTGAATAAAAAACATAGGAGGGACATAGGTTCTATTTTGAAATGTTTTAGGGACCCGACGCTTATGTTCACTAGATAATATCTAGTTTAACGGATCCTTAGGAGAAGGAAATTCTCATAGCGTCACTTAAGTTATTACACCCACGAAAACATTGGATACGGTATGTGAATTACCGTAAGCATCTCTCATGCCGTGACACTAATATTATTGCATGATTTTGATTTGACTGATATGATAATATTTTAATTCCGATCTGAGTATTTTTGTCTTTTCACTGTGCTCGGGTCAGTCTGAGTTTTTCAATTATCGAAGACCTCGTTATGAAGACGAAGATGGAGCTTAACAAATGTATTTATTAATAGTATTCCACTGCATTTATTGGTATATTGTGTTATAGTCCAAGTCTAATAATTTTCGAAAAGTATAATTAAATGTACGATTTAATAGCTTCATGGACTGTTATTTGACTATTATATTTTGTCCTTCCGTTGTGAGATTCTGTGATTGTCTTCCTTCTTCTTTTTCTTAAATTAATCCCAATAACTATTTGTAGTTTCGATTTGTTTGAGTCGACATGTGAGAGTTATTGTCGACTTAAATGGTCAAAAATCCAGGTCGTTACACATTTTGACACCTTTTCATCTATAACTACAATTACATGCATTCGAGTACTAAACTTGCATCTATTCACGATTTGATTATACACCAAAGGGATGTTGAAACTGCTTTTTAAAATGGTGAATTAGAAGAGAGAATTTATATGAAACAACCTAAAGATTTTGTAATTCATGGTCAAGAACAAAAAGTTTGAAAGTTAGATAAACATTTTTACGTTTTAAAAAAAAGTACCTAAGCAATGACATGAAAATTTTGATAACTTGATGATTTCACATAGTTTCGAAGTTAATGAAAGTGACAAGTGTATCTATTATAAATGTGAGACTGACATATGCTCTATTTTATGTTTATATATGGGTGATCTACTTATTTTTGGTTCAACATTCATGCTATAAACGTTGTTAAATCTTTGTTAAGTACCAATTTTGATATGAAAGATTTAGGTGAAGCAAATGTAATTCTTGGTATTAACATTACTAGGTTAAAAAGGGACTTTCTTTAAACCAATCTCACTATGTTGAGAAGATCTTAAAAAATAGAATCATGTTGACCGTAATCTACATATACACCATATAATCCAAGCATAAAGTTATTCAAAGGTACAAGATAGTCTGATTATGCAAGCATTGTTGGCAGCCTTCGGTATGCCATAGGTAGAACTAGATCTGATATTGTCTATGGAATGGGATTATTTGCAGATTTGCAAGTAAACCTAGTATAGAGAATTGGCAAACTATTGAGAGGGTTATAAGATACCTAAAACGAAACATTAACCTAGGGTTACATTATGAAAATTTTATAGCTGACCGCAAAGGATACGGTAGTGTAGATCAGAATATTTATATGATGATTCAATGGCAACCATTGACTATATTTTTAGCATTGCTGGTGGATTTGTTTCTTGGAAATCCAAGAAATAGACTATCTTGGCTCAACCTACATGTAGTAAGAGAGATGATACCACTAGTCCCATCTAGTAAAGCGATATATTACTTAAGAAATCTGTTAGCCGAGATTCTCTTATGGGGAAAACTAATAGAGACTGTGTTGACCCATTGTGATAGTACGATAGCTAATGCAAAAGTACAAAACCGTTATTACAATGGTAAGAAGGGAAAAATATCTCGTAAGCATAGCACATTAGAGGGCTATGCTATACAAGAGAAATTAGAGTAAATCACCCAAGCAATAATGAGAATTTGGCAGATTCTTTGATAAATTGAGGAGTCAGAGAGAGTACTTCTAAATTCTAAAAGGATGAGCCTGTTGCCCTTAGATTTTTGAGTCGCGTACAATGATATATTAATCTAATGACTTGAGATCCCAAATCTGGATTCAATGAATAAGAACAAGAAAAGTGATATGGATTAAACATATTATTTATATATATTTAAAAGCATATATTCTTCAAAATATTAGAGAATGAGTTAACGGAAAATCTTAATGAGATCTTTACTCCCGTGTGAAGTGGAGTACCTACATTCAAGGGTACTCTTGGTCTACTCACTTCTGGAAATGTGGTCGTTTCCTATGAAATTTGGAGAAAATTCCTTATAACATTTAGTAAATTGAGATAGATGTACATGGCCTTAAGCTCAGGGATTATTTGATTGAATCTTAGGGAGGTTGTGTGTGACCTGATGTCAAAATTAGATCTTAGAATTATGAATCATTCTAGACTTCTAGTAAAAAAAAATTTTTATCCATTATGCAGAGGTTCAAGCCGAAAGACACGTTTTCTTGTGTATTATCTTATGCCTTCAAAAATTGCTTGAAAAATATTTAAAAAATAATAATCAAATGTAGGATTGTTGGGAATGTTTTAGACTTTAAGTGAATTGACAAAAATGGTGTTCATGTATATGCCTCATGTTTGGTGAATAGTCTCACCACTACGCCATAAACGGCCTATTGCAACAGAAAAAAATTGTTGGCACATACCCAAAAGATGTTGGCTAGCTTTTTGGCAACATTTTTAGGGTGATGCAATTTTTACCGTTGCTATAGACCTCAAAGGCAACATTTTGACTATCTACGACAACACAACAAATATTGTTACAATAGAACCCTATTAGGTCTATAACAACTTCCTTAGGTGTTTGTAGCAATATTCCAAAAAAAATTCTATAGATATTAATTTTTTATATATATCTTGTGGGGCCAACAAAATGGTGCCCACTGGGCCCACAACTCAATCTAATCTCATCCCTAAGGCAACACCTTGTATGACTATTGCAACATTATTTCAAGTAACATTTATAACAGGTGGCAACACTGTATTAAAGCTACTGCAACACAATATTTTACCCAAAAGATGTTGGCTAGCTTTTTGGCAACATTTTTAGGGTGATGCAATTTTCACCGTTGCTATAGACCTCAAAGGCAACATTTTGATTATCTACGGCAACACAACAAATATTATTACAGTAGAACCCTATTAGGTCTATAACAACTTCCTTAGGTGTCTGTAGCAATATTCCAAAAAAATTGCTATAGATATTAATTTTTTATATATATCTTGTGGGGCCCACAATATGGTGCCCACTGGGCCCACAACTCAATCTAATCTCATCCCTAAGGCAACAACTTGTATGACTATTGCAACATTATTTCAGGTAACATTTATAACAGGTGGCAACACTGTATTAAAGCTACTGCAACACAATATTTTATTCAAATAAATATTTTATTTCGACATTTCAAATAGTACAAATTTTCTGACTCCACTATTTTGCATGTACTGGTATATTACACAGTCATTCATATTTACATACATTCCTCACTACACTATCACTCGATTCACTCATATACATACTCACTGACACTCTCTGACACACAGAGCCTTCAACTGCTTCCATATTTGCACTTTAACAACTTCACAACACCTTTAGATTAATTTATAACATAATCACCATTTAACCATGGAAAGTAAATTCTTACCCCGTCATATAGGAAAGGAGTGTTTCTTTCTTCTTTTCAAACAAAAGTTTTGTTGATGAGGCTTTCAACCATGGCTGGAACATATCTTGTACAACATCTAATGTTCATTGATACTCCGTATAAGAACAATTTTCTAGTGGATAAATACATGGAATTTTGGTTATTGAGGCACGGGCCTTCTTTGCTCGCTTCAAGTCTAAATGAGCATCTCGTCCTGCAGTGTTTAGGTATCTTTTTTATTGTTCTGATATAAATCTCTCAATGGTTATTTGGATATGCAAATCAGAATATGAGAATGAATCAGAATCAAAGAAATTCAACTTATAACAGGATTTAAATTTTATGTTTTAAACGAAATAAAATTGTAGACAATGTTCTTAGTTTTTTACATTAAGACACTAAGAATAAAAAAACACTAACCACTATCTATCAAAGCACATGTCTTCTCTAGTGTTGTATTCTCATTAGGCCTAATGTGTGCTTCTCCACATATATCATCCAATTCTTCCATCCTTCTCAAAACAGGTTCCTTCATTTTTGCTACTTTAACTTTTATTGTGCTTCTCCACATATATCTTCCAATTCTGCCATCCTTCTCAAAATAGGTTCTTTCATTTTTGCTGCTTTAACTTTTACTAGTCTGTCAACTTCATTTTCTACCTATGGAAATAGGCATAACGAGCACCATGTAAATCTTACCTTGATGAAATACATGAAAAATAATCTGAAATTTACAAATCATTTCAATTGTTTCTGGTGATAGCACACTTGTATGTGTGATATCTTGAGATCGCACCACATTGATTACATCTTGACCAGGAAGTTTCTCTTCCTTGGATGAATGGATCAGAGTGCACAATTCCATTAGTTTTTTTACCGTCTCTTGCAACTATAGATTTTCAATACATCAAACATTGAAAGAAAAAGATAAAAGAATCTACAAGAGAAATAAACGATATAGACCTTTTATGTTTACCTTTTGTATTCTAACCCGCTTCTCACTTTTCAACTTTCGAATAGTTTCACTAAGCTTTTCAAAAAATTTGTCACTGATGTTTGTGGATTTTCCTAAATCAGTCTCCTTGTGACTAGGATGAACTTCATCCAGTGTAGTGCGAAAATCAACTCCTAGCACAGAACATAGAGAATGAACTTCACTTGCATTCTCAAACCTTGCCAATGCGCTCATTCTGAATTCAGTACAGGAAATTAAGAAAATAGAAAAACGGACTTTTAACGAACTTTTCTCAAAGTATTTATCTACTATTTAAAAGTTACTACACATTCAACATGCTCTAAATCTATAAAAAATTCAAAGACAAAATAAACTAATTAATTTGATGAGTATAAGCAAAAAAATACCATGTTTCTAGAAATTACAGTTATTTCTCCCTTAGCATTTGAATGTTTTGGCTTTGAAATTTGATCGTCCAAGTTGTTGAGTCTATTCTCATATTCAACTGTAGTATTGTTAGAAGTACCCGTGCTAGTAGCTAATCGAGTAGTATCAGATGCAGGATATTTCCAAGTATCCTTAATGTGCAGCCTCTTACCCCTCCTTTTGCTTTCGTATGATCCTTTCACAATTGAATGGATTGAGTGAATTGAACACATAGAAGAATATCATCCACAAAGAATAAACTTCTATTGTCTACATGCTCATTCGGTATTTCACTACTTGTGCTGGTACAAGCTTCACCTATAGGTGGTAGAAGTTGCAGAAGAAGCAACACCATAATTGCATATGACCTGACCATAGGGAAGCGGCGAGCATGGCACTGCAACATCCAAACCAAATAGCATATAATGGATGATTATATATAGAAATAAGGCTACTGATCAGTCAACATACCTTAACATTTTCATCAATGTGTTAATGTGCATCAATTAGCATACCTTAACATTTTCCATTTATAAAGGGTAGAAATCATTAAAATTAACCATCATATCACTGATCAGGAACATCATTCAAAATCCTGAAATAAAATAGGAAAAATCAAGGATGATTATATCTAGATATAAGCTATTACGTTTAAAAAAATGAAATTGTTGGGTAAATTATGTTCAATAGTCTGTTTCCTTGTTTACATTGAGTTATGGATTTACGATTTATGCTATACTATAAAATATGAAAACGTTGCTAAGTTAAGGAAACACTCAAATTCATGTTTTTGCTGAAAATCCATACAAATAGGACGTAAAAAATATATGTTCATATTATAAAACTATAGTGGCATTTTGCATATATATCGATAATAAATAAATAAAAAGCAGGCAAACAATTATGATATGTAACTGGATGATGAACATAAAAGGAGGCTAACAAAATTTTTCATACAATTTTTTGCATTGCACTAACTTAGCATGAAATTTGATTTTAAATGGGGTTATCAGAGAGTTAAAGAATGACAGAACCTCAGGTTGTAACACAATGCAGTAAACAAAATCGGTTTCGGTACAAGATCCTCAGCCTTTTTTGGTCGTATGATAGGAACTCATACTCTCTTGGAATCTAATAAAAGATCAGGAATAAGTTAGCAATTTATATGGATTACTGATAGTAAGAAGATAAATGACATAAGACCTATTTGCATTGATGGTATGAAAAATAAGCATTAAAGGATTCTGGAATATATATTAAGCTCGGAATGCATAACTGTATCTTTTCTTCCCTGCAAAATAAATTTTCAATGTGACTATTGATAGCTTACTAGCAACATTCCAGGTAAATTATGTTGAAACGTAAGAAACAACGGATATGACATGTTAAAAAATTAGAGTAATGAAAAGGTGAAAACTGGAATAAAATTAAGCTCATTCACACAGTATTTATATTCAGAAGAAAATAAATAAATAATTTCTTAAACTCAAACATCAAAGATGACCGATCATTTAAAGAAATTAAATGCATGCGTAACCATCTTTTTCGAATCAAATACAATTTATGTCTACTCTACTTTAACTTATAACTTCACCAACAAAACAAAAATAATTGCCAGAATCAAAATCCCCAGAATTCCTCAAAACTGCAATGACAGCCATCGACCTCTTTTGATGGACGATAGGTTTGGACCTGATGGAGTTGGCTCCGACGCCTCCCCGGCCGGAGTAGGACCTTGCCACAGAGAATCAAAATTCAGTGTAGGTTGAAGCCTTGGTAGCCAATATTTCACTATAGCGGTACCCATTTTTGAGAAGAAGGTAAATTAGATTTTGTGGAAGAATAGTCGGCAGTTAGCTTTATTTCAATACAACGGGGGGATTCGATTGATTTGAGAAATTTAGAGTTGTGAACAAAATAAAAAAGAAAGCAGGAAATAGAAATTGCTAAGGTGTGGATTGATGGTTAAGATTTTGTTTTGAATGATGGTGTGGATCGCTGAGGTGTATTTTTTTTTTAATTTTTTTAATTTTAAAGGTCTGTTATTGAAATGTTGTATAAAATGTTGCATCGTGTTACACTTGTTTATCTAGAGCAACACATTTTTATGGCTAAAGTAACACAAAAAATAGAACGTTGCCATAGGACCAAAATAGTATAGCTATAGTGGCATTTTCGCTACCAACACCTTGCAAATTCGTTACATTAGGTCGTTTATGGCGTAACGCGCGTTGTAGGACTATAGAGAAGAATTAATATATTTGATTATTAGATGCTTACTTGGGCCTTTTGGACACTCAATAATGCTCACTTATGAGGAAGTAGACCATACTTGATCACCACACACACAAACACATGTTGATCAACTGACACATTTCAACCCGATCCGGACTGGGCTTGTTGTGGTGTCACACTTGTATTTTTTGATTCAAACTATAATCTTTTTCTAAATAGCAATAGACCGGGTTGTAATGGTCAGATTAGACCAACCCTATTATAAAATGTTTGAAATGTTCAATTTGGACCCATTCTTTTTAAAACTGAATATTTTTGTCGTGTTTCTCACATATTAACAACCAAACTTTTGTATTTCTTTTATTTAGAATGATAGGCAGATGTAACATAAAGATATATAGTTTTATTTATGCAGCTTGTTTTCCATAAATTTTTCTTCAAAATCAAACCAAAGTAATATATTTGAGAGTGCATCAGAATCAACTTTGTTTTGTGTAAACGAGTCTATACATTAAACAAATTTAGTAGAAATTTTTTTATCATAGAGGTGGTGGTGTTTTATAGATCGTTCTGCACCTTCGGGTTAAATGCCAAAATGTCTTTAAGAGAGCGACAATGCACGTGATTCAGATGAAGATTGTTGATCCAACAGTTACTAAGCAAAAATTAAAATTCTAGTTTAAAAATACTTAAAAATACATCATAGATAAACAAATGAACTGATTTGATATGGTACGGGATAAAATAGATTATCTAAAAGTAGTATATTGTTCCCTTTTTTCCCCGTCACTAATAGGTTATCAACTAAGCAAAAATCACTAGTAAGGTAAAGTTGATAATACAACATGCTTACTATGTCAAGAAGAAGCATAATCAAGTAAACACTTGTAAATATGGTTATATATATATATATATATATATGCAAAGATAGTAAGATACTTCTACCGAAATCAAAGAAGGAAACAAGCGAAGGCACTTATCTACATAGTATAACCCACATAGCAGAATACAAGGCGTTGAGAACTACTTCATCTTGTACAAACTTCCAAGTCGGTGTCAAAATCCTATAGCATAACAGGGTTTTTAGGCACAAGAACAAAATTAATGAAAAATTTAGGCATAAGCACAAAAGACCTAAAATTTAGCTACAAGGACACTTTTTAGTGTCAATCAAGGAATTCACGGGGCCATTATAATTTCTTATTTTACAATAAAAAGTGTTCTTATGGCTAAATATTTGATCTCTTGTCCTTGTGCCTAAATTTTTATCTAATTTAGTTCTTCACACTATTTTCCTGTAACGTATAATATTCTAACTGAAACATACTTGTCATTGTTACAATTTGATCTAGAGTGAAAAGAGAGATGAAATGGTAAAACAATTGAAAGGCTATATTTTTATTGATTACTTGATTGATTATTACAAAAGATGCTTGATTGATTTACAATGCTAAAACTTGCCTCTATTTGTACATGGTTTATCCTTATCTAAAAGAGCATTCCACATAAGAATTTTCTAGAGCATATATTTTGTAACACCCTGTAATTTTAACGACACTAAACATGACAAATTAAAGAACAATTAATTTAATATTAATAATTAAGGAAAACGGACTATGACATTGCGTCCATCTCTAAATTCTGATCAAGGTAGACATTTGGTTTGTGTAAAACGGACATAGTATGAAGAAGTTATTAAGGTTTGAAATTTGTATACGTGCAAGAGAATTATATATATACATAATTAAATCAGAAAATCAAATTTTAGTTCAAAATCGTTCAAAACGCAGAAAATTGGGTGAGCGGAAATTCTCCCGCCCAGGGGAGTCGACCCCCTAAGGAGGTATCAAGGGGGGTGTCGACCCATGGGTCGACCCCCTAAGGGGGGGTCGACCCCCCTAGAGAAGACATGGAAGTTAGGGTTTGGGGGATAGCGGCTATAAACATGGCTCCATTTCTCTTGTTTTCTACACTGAAAATTAATGGAGTTTAGATGCTATCAGTGCCCAGACTGAACCAAACCTTTTTCCTTCTTCTGCGATCAATTTAATCAAGTTATTCAAGTGTAGATATTTGATTCAACCTCTGCTATTCTTCTTCTACCTTTCTAGATCCAAACGTTGTAAGTTTAAGTTACTTTTAGATTTAAATAATAAAAAAGTAAAACATGATATGACTGTAATTTGGATCTATGCCTGTGACTGCTTCAATCCTGTCAGATCTGTAATAACTTGTGAATCCATGATATTCTGACATAACTATGACTTGGATCTTAACCTTTATCATGTCAGATCCACCTTGATTATAGATCTAAATTCACTATTTAGATCATATTGTGCCTATCATGTTTGTGGTTAAATTGGATATGTTACTAGTTGGACATCTAAATTATTATTTAGATCTTATCATGCCTATTATGACATCCCTACTATGTTAGACACAGTTCTATTATCTTTTGTTCACCAGACCTGTTCTTATATGCCTATCTTATCAATATGCCACTATATGTTTATGTCAAATTTTGTTAGTAGAATCATTTCTGTCATCTTCCCTTCATCTTTCCTTTTTTTATTTGATATAGCCAGGCTACTTTCGAGCCTAGGCATGCCACTGAAATAGCGAAAGCGTTAAATGGGGAACGAGGGGAAAACATTGAAAATGGGCATAACTTATAATTGGGAATGTGGGGAATAACCTGAATAAAATGTATGAATATGAATTTAGGGCATGTAATTTATTATGGACATAATTGGGAAAAAGGGGCATGACAACCTATAACGACATAGGTAAATTTGGTTAATAATCAAATGCCTAGGATTACAGTAACTAGAAAATGTAACTGCGCTAAGACTTGAGGTTAGATTACACTTGTGGTGTAAGTCTGCCTGGAACCGCCCGACATATCCAACGACCACAAGTGGTGAATCTATTGTGAGAGGTCTAGGTGCACAAATACGAGACGTGCTATGACATAAGGTTAAATCCAACTTGTGGAAGAAGTCTGCCCGGAGCCGCCCGACATAACCAGCATTCGCAAGTTGTACGTTTAGTATGGGAGGTTTAGCACATTATAACCGTAAATGGACATGGTAATGAATTGGAATACTTAACCTAGTTGAATCCATAGGGATTGAATGAACATGAACTTGAATAGGGGTTAAGTAAACTTGTTTGAGCAGTGGGTGGGTTAAGTAAATCTGAGGGTGTGGGTAATATATATAGGCCCACAAACTTAACCTCAGGGGGTTATGTAATTAAAGACACCAATAGGTATGCATAACTTGAGGAAATCCTAGCGGGGATAAAAGACAATGGGGAGAGCTTGTATCATCTTGTGTGTGGGACCTGTTTCAATCAGTAACCCATATAACGGTATCTAATGAGCACCCCACATTAGGTCAGAGTCGGGACACACTTACTGGGCCGATTGTAAGAGATCCAAATGTGGGGGACGGTGGGGGCAGTGCAAAACGAACGGGAAATGTGCGTGCATGTCTAGGAAGAAGGGGATAAGACGACTATGACACCAGTAGATATGGTACTCCACAAGGGTTTCCATTTTAGGAAGTGATACATCCTACTGTGGGGCTAGGACAGGGTATCTACGAAGTAGGGAGACGATCGATTAGGGTAGTAGTCAGGGTACATCTAGACTCTGGTAAAAAGTTTATGAGCCTGTTAGGTTGGGCTGCTTGTGGATTGTATGGGATTAAAACCTCTCACCAGAAGTACGCCTAAGTCTACCATCTAATAGTGGTTGGGATCATCTCATTTTAAGTTATACTAGTATCAATTCAGATTAATCGTTAGAGAAGCGCATACACTTTATCATGTTTACCTTGTCATACCTGCCTTTTGTGATGTTATCTTTCTTATCAACTTTTTATGGCTATCATGATACTTTCACTTATTTACTTTCTAAAAGTAACTGGACTCGCCAAACTTTATGTTTGACCCTTTTTGTTTCTTCTTCTTCCTTACGCCCCCCCCCCCCCCCCCAGGTTCTCAGGGTGAGAATACTCAAGCTTGACCAGGATTCTGCTGTCATTTTGCTGGATCTACTTAGTTGTATTGCTCAAGCTCCTATCTTTGCTGCTATGGCTATGTTTTTATTTAGGATTATGCTTCTTTTATTTTGTACTCTGATGTTTAAGTGCAAGACAAAAGTTTTTATGATGTACTGGTTTTTATGTAATTCAGACATATAATGTTTTGAACCACGATGCTTTATGATCAATAAAGTTTGTTTTTATTCCGCTGCTATTTTTATATTTGTCTTGTAATATTTCTGTTTACCTATATCGCTTCACAAAACTTAATGCATTCTCTTAATGAGTGACAATAACGGACGTGGGGTATCACACTTGTTATCAAAGCTGAAGGTTACCGGATTAGATAAAAGATTTTGAAAATTATTTTCAAAAAGGTTTTAAAAGAAATCATTTTCAAAAAGAAAAGTCGGTTTTGAAAAACATATTCCCCAAAGCCATATGTATTATCTTTCGATCCTTTGTCTGAATCTCTTTCCTTTTCCTTTTGACATGTATGGGTAACCTAATATTTTAGAGGGCATTACGATACTAGGCTAGTTCCATAGGTATTTAGAGGCCACAGAGCCTGCCGGTGGTCAAGTTGATGTTCCTCCCCCAGTTGCACCCTCCGCTCCTCCTCCTCCTCCTCCAAGAATAGATAATTTTGCTAAGATCTACAAAGATTTCTATGCCATGGGAGGGAAGTCATTCCGTGGAACCAAAACATTCATAGAGGCAAGGAATCGGCTCAAGGAGACCGAGGACTTGTTTTGAATTTTCGAAGTAGAAGAACAAAGGAAGATTCAGTTAGCTGTATGGCTACTAAAAGATGAAGCTTATTCTTGTAATGACCCGTATTTTCAGAGATATAATAATTAATTTGTTTAATTATTTAATTAGTGATTTAGAGAATTAAAGGGTTTTTTAATTAAATTATATTGAATATTTAATTAATATAAATAATAGAATAATATATTTAATTCTGAAATAGTCGGAAATAATGAATTGACAATATCGTGTGAACTGGACAAATTTGAAATATATAATTCAGTTTAGAATTGAATTATATTAACGAAGTTATTTAAATAACGTCAATTGAATGTATAATTATATTATAATAAAAATCGAGATCGAAATGGCGTGGTAGTTCGTAATTTGGCGATTCAAACTTCAATTGAATATCCAGAATCCGTTTTAAATCGGATTTCGGTGAAAACAAGAAACGTTCGGAGCTGGCGAAGTATATTTTTCTAATGGAAGAGAAAAATCGGGATTTCATTGTGTAGATTTTGAGTTATATCCAAATCAAATTTTCAAAAAGTCGCTATGGAATTCCTTTATAAATTATAGCGATTTATTTATGTTATAAAAGGATTTTTCAATAAAAATCGAATATCGATTCATCCGGGATTTGAATATCGAGTTATAAATCCAGTTGGAGCTATACGATATTCTATGTGAATATATATGATATTATATATTTACTTATATTTAATTTAATTGTTTTTAAATATATTTATATATTTAAAAGGGTTATTTAGAGCTTTAAATATAGCCAGTTTTGCAAACGACCTCCGTTTTTGAAGAAACTAATTTTGTTGGATCCGCAATATTAAATTATTGTTAGATTTCAATTTTCGTGATTTTTGGAGTAAGTATGCGGTCGTACAGAATTTTAATGTGAAAAACTGTCGATAAATCGACCTTTAAAAATATGCTGTGTGAGCAAACGGAGTCGGAATTCAACGAACAAGATCCGTTGGGTTTGTAATGTCAAACCCTAGTTGTATGTCCATTTTCAAGATTTTTGGGTATTTTGTGTGGTCATTGGGATTGAAAACATTAATCGGAAATTTATATTAATATAAAAACAAAAATATCCAGATATTTTGGCATCCTATAAATACTCCTTCAGTATCCCTCTTTTCTAAACCTAATTAAAGGTCCACAGCACTTCATTCTTTGAGCCGCCAGCATGTATTCCTCTCAGGCAAATCGTTCTCTTCAAAATTGATACGAAATCAAATAAATTCCAACAAATATCGAAATTAGTATTTTTGGAGTGAGGATGGGAAACCGCACTTGTTGATGAAGTATTCAAAGGGTTGTGTGAAATTTTCTGTCGATGGGCTGAACGACGCAAACCAGACGGGGAGTTCGAACTCATTTCTGTGGTGATGGAGGAGAAGTAGTGGAGTTGTATTCTTGTGTGAAGAGTAGAAGTTCGAGACAGGAAAAAGAAGAAGAAGGGGAGAGTACCGTGAGTACATAAGTGGACGCGAAAAAAATGGGATTCAATGGTGGAGTATACGTGAGTGATGACCTTGTTTTTCACGGTCTGTAGAAGGTATGGAAAGGGGAGTTTTATGGGATCGAGTATTTCGCAAGTGGAGGAGACTGTAGCGTAAGGGGTGATTTCATTTTGAAAGTATGATGGGAGGGGTATCATGTAAGGATTCAAATGGGAGTTGTTCCGTGGGTTTGGTTTGAGGTATTTTGGAAAGTAGAGTGAGTAAGAGGAGTTTGAATTTCGTCCATGGAGGAGGACTGGAAAATGTTGGGTGCGAAGCAAATTATGATGGAGGAGGTAGTTGCGAGCTGTAGGCTATTAGGTGGAGGAGAGGGTCGAAGCACGGTGGTATATGTTGTAGTAACAGGTAATATTGGGTTTTGTAATAGGGAGAAGGAGGTTGTTTACGTGACTAGAAATGAGAAAAAAGAAACGATAAAGGTGTATTGGATCTATGGTGGACATACAGGGAGTTAGCACTGGAAGGAGTGCTGGTTTAACGAGAAGGAAAAGTTTATCGGGCAGCCTCTACTGTATACAGTTCGGTGTTTGCATCAGGAGGGGAAATAATGGCGGGATTGTTTACATTGCGAAAGTAAGCTTGTTATAGTCTGAATGTTCTGAAGTGTGATAGTTGACTGTAATGGCTTGACTAAGGATGGAGGGAAGGTCCAAAATACTGGCCGCTGTTTTAACAAAGAAGAAAGCAGCAGTAGTTGAACTCTGTACACGAAGTGGCCATGGATACGCGAGTTCGGTTCTGAGATATTTTTCAGGAAAGATGGAGCAATAGAAGGTTGCGGCAATAGTTTGTTCAATCTATTTTGGATCATGGATGGAAGGCGTTCAGTTTGAAATGAAGGAAATGGCGAAGTCAGGCACACGAAGGTCACGGGGAAGAAGGATTGATGTGGGTCTGGGATTGAATGGATTGGTGGGCCATTATGAAGAAGGGTGAGGCCTAAAATGATAATATATATAACTAAATTTTAATTCAAATATGTATACAACTTGTAATGACAATAACTTTATCATACATAATTAGAAATGTACAAATTGAGATCCGTTAGGATCGTACGAGTGAGATCTTCACAGTGGAACTGACCGGGAATGAATTGAGGCTAGTTACAATTTATTGCAAAATAAATTGTCCGGTCTGAATCGACAATGGTTATCGATATGAAACGATAAACCGCCAATGTGAGTAAAACTCAATAACTCTACCAGTTCATATTTTTATAACGTATATTTAGAACTGATAAATGATGATTGATTGTTGTGTATTGACTGTTGGTTGAACTGCTAAGTAATTGGTTGAAATTATAGATCTGGTTATATATATATATAAATAAATAAATATATATATATATAAATTGATTCTGTTTAGCAGAATATTTCACAGTGAAATGAAATTGATGTTAATTATATTGTTTAACATTTATGGATGCAGGAAACAGGTCGGAGGAATCCAACTAGATTCCTCAACATTTATTTTACAGTTTTTCATATATTGTAATATATGATGTGATATATAATCTGTGTTGATTACGTGTGTTGAATGGTATCGATCATTGTTATTTGGGCATTTTATATACCGTAAGAAATACTGGAATGTTGAAAAGGGGATTTTCAAAGTGTAGTTTGAAAATAAATTATTTATATAAAATCAATGGATTTCATATAAAAGAGGATAATACTTGTGAAACAAGTATAAAAGGAAAATATTTGTGAAACAGATATAAAAAGGAAAATATTTGTGAAACAAATAGAAAAGGAAATATTTGTAAAACATTTATAAATAGAATTGAAAAGGAAATATTTATTTTCTAAATAAATAGGATTGAAAAGGAAATATTTGTTTGTTAAATAAATATGATTGAAAAGGAAATATTTATTAGTTAAATATATAGGATTAAAAAGGATATATTTATTTGTTAAATAAATAGAATTGAAAAGGAAATATTTATTTGTTAAATAAACAAATAGAAAAGGGAATATTTGTAAAACCAATAGAAAAGGGAATATTTGTATAAACAACTAGAAAAGGAAGTATTTGTAATCAAATAGTGTTAGTCGAATTAAAGTTAGTCGAATATTAGTTATTGGAAGAAAGTTAATCGAATATAGTTTATTCGAAAGGAGTTAATGGAATAGAGTTAATCGAAAGGAGTTAATCGATTAGAGTTAATCGAATGGAGTTAATTAAATAGAGTTAATCAAAAGGAGTTAATCGATTAGAGTTAATCGAATAGAGTTAATTAAATAGGGTTAATCGAAAGGAGTTAATGGAATATAGTTAATCGAAAGGAGTTAATCTATTAGAGTTAATCGAATAGAGTTAATTAAATAGAGTTAGTCGAAAGTAGTTAATCGATTAGAGTTAATCGAATAGAGTTAATTAAATAGAGTTAATTGAAAGGAGTTAGTCGAATATAGTTATTCGTAGAAAGTTAATCGAATATAGTTATTCGAAAATGAGTTATCGAATAAAGATTATTCAAAAGAGAATTATACGTTGAATTCGATTATATTGAATTCGGGAAAGAAATATTTACTTTCCGTTTTAATCAAGATTTACTTATTTACTAATAAATTAGTAGTTTAGTTTTTTAGTTAAATTAAGGAATAAAAATTATACTTTGAAGTTAGATATTTCAGAAGTAGGGATTATAACGCTATAGTTATAACCGGTGTTTTCAATAAAGAAGTGGATTCGTAAATAGAATCCGAGAGTTATGTAAGGAAGTTTGTTAAAGATTTAGAAGGTGAACTTTGTCTATTTCGAAGTTAGAACTGTTGTTCAGTTAAGGTCTGAGAGGTAGTTATACCCCAACTTGATTGACTCCATTTTTAACTAAGGTATGGTTAAGGTTCGATAGTGAAAGTTGGTTAAGTGAGTTTAGTTAAATAAGTGTGATGTTTTTACTTGGCATAGCGATGGTTTGTTTAAACATCTGTTTAAGTCCAATGAAGAAGTTTTGGAAATGTTTTCCAAACAAGAATCATAAATGTTTTCTAATATAGAAAACATGAAATGGAAATGTTTTCCAATGTTAATAACGTATATTTTCTAAATTTAGAAAATTAGAAATGTTGAATATATGGAAACAGGAGATGAAAATGAACTAAAGAGATAAATGTTAAAGGATGATTGATCGATAAAATTTCCATCTGGAAATAATATCGTTGTTTGCACATGTGTTTTTCTTTGATAGTTAAATCACCGACTATCAAAGTTTTTGACCATTTTTCCATTGTCAATATATAGAGAGACCGGGATCATATTCATTATCTGAAAACCACTCTGTATGGCGCGTTGCAATGAAATATAATGAAGATAATTGAAGACGGAATTATGCAAGAGCTGTCCTATTTACAGAATAGTGCCTTCGGTTTGTCCAGTCCCAGGACAACCTATATGGAAGAATGTCTAACAAAGTATATTTAATGGATCATGTAAGTTGATCTCTTCAAACGTATGTACGTTTGGTGGCGGAGGAATTCGTTTCCCTTAGCTGTATACCCATTGTATTTTTGGGGAAATCAATTTGTGATTTGGCGGGTATGACAATGAGACATTCAAAGTGAATAAATGTGTGATCTGTCAGAGATAAGCGTGGCCTCTAGCCTCACAACCAGGAAATGATAAAAATCGGGCAGGTGGCATGGCTAAGTGGTTGGCTGCCAATTAGGGTGTATTATCACCTATCTAGAGATATTCTTTTCATTCTTTAATCTATTCGATGTTGTCCCATGGGGAAACGGTTGTTGATCCCAACCGTTGGTGATATACATTCGATACACTCAAGCGAAATGAGTGGTCGGTCATGTGTGGCCGGGTTGCAAGATGTTCTTGTTAAACCCAGTGTATTCCTCTCTAGAGGTACACTATCGAAAGGTGGTTCCATACCTTTTCATAGTTGGTAATCCATTATCGAATAAGTGCTCGCGGTTTTGATTGTATACTATATATGTAGAACGTGAGATGAAAGCGTTTCTGCTAGATGGTTATTTAGTTGTGGTTGATTGACATTATTATAATATCAAAATAGTTTTGATATAAAGTTTATCGTTTCTTTCAAAAGGATTTTGAAAGTTAAATTAAATGTTTTGGATTCTCATAAGGGAAAAACCCAATCTGTTATAAGGCGTGGTCTTATGAGATATCATTTATTGTTCAAACTGTTTTTAAGTTGTTTTACTCACACCAATCCCATGACTGACCCAGAGTTTATTTTTTTTTGTTTTTCCTAAACTCTTGGGTGCCCAATTTTGTGCGGGCAGTCAAGTAGCTAGGATAGTACAGATATACTTGAAGAGCTGGAGCAGGAGGCTTCAAGATTTTATATAGCTATTGTTATTCCGTTGTGTTGTAAGTGTTATACTCTAATAATGTTACTGTATACTGATTTTATTTCAAAGATATGTATCTAATATATATATTGTTCGTTCCGCTGTGATATTTGTGTTTACTTTGATGTTGTATGTTCTTCTTCTTCTATTCTAAGTTTCTATCTTATCTATTCTCACCCTCTGTTTTCTTTTTATTAGTTTTCTGGGTTCCAGTGCAATGTGGGTTGGACTCGTGTTATTTGGTCAGCTCAAACTGTACCGGAATTTCGGGACGCTACAGTTGGTATCAGAGCTAAAGGTTAAGTAATTACCTTGGCTCTGTGGCGTAACTCAGTAGAGATAGGGTTAGTAATACACTAGATTGAGTTTGAGTGTATATATACGAGCACGTATTTGTTATTTAATATAAAGTGATTTTATATTGTGGAGATTTATTGGTTGAGTTGTTTATGAGTTCTGGTCGATCAGTTTGATCCACTTTATCGGTAGGAGTTTCTAAACACTCGAATACGATGGGTCAACACGATATGTTTTGAAAAGAGGGTAAATGAAAATAAATTTACCCAAAGTATATTTTGGTATAGAGAAAATATATATATTGGAATTATAATATATTGGATATATTGGTTGTTATTATAATCGAGTAAGATTGTAAATTAAAATGGTTTTTAAATAACCAATCAGAAATCATATAAGAGAAACATATGAAATCTGATAAATCAAATCTGAATTTATATCAGAATTGGAAATGAAAACCCTGGAAATTTAAATAAGTGTTTGTAATGGACTTGGATTAAGTAAAAGAGAATTTTAAAATCCTGGGAGATTTTAGAAATGTTTTCCAAGCATTGGGGATAGTATTTTGAAATAGATTTTAAAATGGAAGTGTTTAGAAATGTTTTTAAAATAAAGTGATATAGTATTGAACTCACTTCAATTGCTGGAAAATAAATTCCGATGATGACAGTTGCATCATCAATGTTCATTTTCGAGTTGCTAAGTGATGGATTACTACCAAAGATTTTGTTTTTGAATTGTTTTGTGGAAAGCAAGTTGTTTTGAATCCTGAAAAGGAATATTTGGTTTTAGAAAAGCAAAGCTGTCTAAAATTCCCAGGGAAAGATTTGGATTAATACCAAACTGAATTGAAATTTGGAAAGGCAAATTGGAATCAATTGAAGTCAATTATGTAAAAAAATTGAATTGAATTAGATTATAATGATATCGAGTAAGTTGGATTGATGTCGTGAGAATTTGGAATTGATAGTGGAATTTGATTTCAAAATGGAAATTAGTTTAGTTATAAGACAAAGGTTGGATATGAGGATAAAAATTGATTGAAAATTGATTGAGATGACATTGGTATATGTTGAATTGATAGCAGGTGAAAGTGATAAAGTTGATATGCCCGAAAAAAAGGTATAAGTTTATATTTAGTATATGTATGAGATTTATGAGTAGAATTGGCAAGGCGCTTGGCTATTTGATTTTCCTTTGGGATGGAGAAGGCCCAGAGAGGTGGGTTGTAGTTGTACCGATTGACTAGTACAAACGAGGTGCTGCAAAAAATTTTGGAAATTTCGGGTGTTAGAAAATTTTCAGAATTTTTGAAAATTTTCGTTAGTCGAAATGAATTAATATTTTAAACTGAAATTAATTGATTCGGTTAAAACTGGAGTTAAGAAGTAAATAAGTAGTTTTTACCCAGTTAATAGAGTTTGTTTTCTACCTTAGTAATTTTGAGGACGAAATTATTTTAAGGGGGAAAGAATGTAACGACCCGTATTTTCAGAGATATAATAATTGATTTGTTTAATTATTTAATTAATGATTTATAGAATTAAAGGGTTGTTTAATTAAATTATATTGAATATTTAATTAATATAAATAATAGAATAATATATTTAATTCTGAAATGGTCGGAAATAGTGAATTGACAATATCGTGTGAACTGGACAAATTTGAAATATATAATTCAGTATAGAATTGAATTATATTAATGAAGTTATTTAAATAACGTCAGTTGAACGTATAATTATATTATAATTAAAATCGAGCTCGAAATGGCGCGGCAGTTCGTAATTTGGCGATCTGAACTTCAGTTGAATATACAAAATCCGTTTTAAAACAGATTTCTGTGAAAACAAGAAACGTTCGAAGCTGGTGAAGTATATTTTTCTAATGGAAGAGAAAAATCGGGATTTCATTGTGTAGATTTTGAGTTATGTCCAAATCAAATTTTCAAAAAGTCGCTATGGAATTTCTTCATACATTATAGCAATTTATTTATGTTATAAAAGGATTTTTCAATATAAATCGAATATCGATTCAACCGGGATTTGAATACCGAGTTATAAATCCAATAGGAGCTATACGATATTCTGTGTGAATATATATACAATAATATATTTATATTTATATTTAATTTAATTGTTTTTAAATATATTTATATATTTAAAAAGGTATTTAGAGCTTTAAAAATAGCCAGTTTTGCAAATGACCTCCGTTTTCGACGAAACTAATTTTGTTGGATCTGCAATATTAAATTATTGTTAGATTTCAATTTTTGTGATTTTTGGAGTCAGTATGTGGCCGTACGGAATTTTAATGTGAAAAACAGTCGATAAATCGACCTTTAAAAATATGATGTGTGAGCAAACGGAGTCGGAATTCGACAAAAGAAGTTCCGTTGGGTCCGTAATGTCAAACTCTAGTTGTATGTCCATTTTCATGATTTTTGGGTCGTTGGGATTGAAACATTAATCAGAAATTTATTAACATAAAAACAAAAATATCTAGATATTTTGGCATCCTATAAATACTCCTTCACTATCCCTCTTCCCTAAACCTAATCAAAGGTCCACCGCACTTCATTCTTTGAGCCGCCAGCATGTATTCCTCTCAAGCAAATTGATCTCTTCAAAAATCAATACAAAATCAAATAAATTCCAACAAATATAGAAATTATTATATTTGGAGTTAGGATGGGAAACCGCACTTGTTGATGAAGTATTCGAAGGGTTGTGTGAAATTTTCCGTCGATGGGCTGAACGACGCAAACCAGACGGGGAGTTCGAACTCGTTTCTGTGGTGATGGAGGAGAAGTAGTGGAGTTGTTTTCATGCGTGAAGAGTACAAGTTCGAGAAAAGAAAAGAAGAAGGGGAGAGTACCGTGAGTACAGAAGTGGACGCAGAAAAAATAGGATTCAATGGTGGAGTATACGTAAGTGACGACCTTGTTTTTAATGGTCTGTAGAAGGTCTAGAAAGAGGAGTTTTATGGGATCGAGTATTTCGCAAGTGGAGGAGACTGTAGCGTAAGGGGTGATTTCATTTTGAAAGTATGATGGGAGGGGTATCACGTAAGGATTCAAATGGGAGTTGTTCCGTGGGTTTGGTTTGAGGTATTATGGAAAGTAGAGAGAGTAAGAGGAGTTCAAATTTCGTCCATGGAGGAGGGCTGGAAAATGTTGGGTGCGAAGAAGATTATGATGGAGGAGGTAGTTGCAAGATGTAGGATATTGGGTGGAGGAGAGAGTCAAAGCACGGTGGTATATTGTGAAAACCCGTAACTTCCCCGTAAGGGAAAGCGGCGGATAGTTCGAGAACAAGCCACAACAGAACGCATACAATAGAACATTTCATTGTATATTACAACAATGCATCAGAATACAAGAATATACAGAGTATAAATGAATATTACACAGAAATATCAGAGATTTAAATTACATTTAAATACATAGCAGCGGAAAATAATACAATACACAACTAGAAGAGATATACGGATGCAAAGCTTTCCGGATATCGTTCCAGCTGTAAACCAGGACCCTGTGAATATAAATCTGCAAAACCAAAACTACTAGCTGCCCATGTCGAAAATAAGGGCACCCAGAGTTTAGGTTAAAACAATAAACTCCAGGTCAGTCATGTGACTGGTGTGAGAACTAAAACAGTTGTAAATCTTTATTTTTAAGATAGGTAAATCAAGGGACCACGCCGTATAACACGGAACGGGTTTCCTCCCAAGAATACCAGTGCATATAAGTAAACAACGCAATGCTTTTCTAAAAATGAAGCTATTTTAAGACCCAGGTCCCATCACACAATGCAACGCAGCCGAGGATAGGGTTTTCCCTTATAATAGCCAAACATGCTTAGTACGTTTAAAACAAATCATTTGATACTACTATAAGCGTATAGTGTCAAAACAATTTCAATCATAAATATCAATCATAGACGGCATGGGTACCATATATCATGTCGCCATACTAGTTCTACAATTAAAACCGTAATACACGTATTGGAAATTGGGTTATCATTTATGGTATGAACCGAGGCTAGGGGCAAGATCCTCACCGATTCGAGACGCTCTAGTCCGCCCCTCAGGAACAGCCGCAACTGCCCCTTGGATCGTCAGGGCCGGTCCACCGATGTGGATTATTATGCCTGAACACTACGTTTCCCCGCCCTTTGGGGCGTAAGCCTGGCCCGTCAGCCGACCAGAAGCATCGGCCGAAACCGATATCACGAGGCGCCTCGCTTTTCAGCAAGTAATAATAAGTAACATCCACATGAGTCAAACTCGTCAGCCAGTTCAAGCACTGACGCCACTCCTAACTAGAAAGAAACGCATGTCCTCCCTGATGTCCGTCTCCCGTTTTTGGTTCATACCGGGTGTAATACTCGCGAATCAACGTTACACAAAGCTATGCCACAAAGGCCGTGCTTCGATCTTCAACCACAAGACTTTGCTTTTCAACAGAAGCCTTGATCATTTGCCACTTAGGCATGCCACACAGGCAATTCACTCCATGCGATTGATATCCATCAATATATAACCCCTGAGCTCGTACGTCTCAGAGAAGGGCGTTAAGCAAGAGAATAAATTCTCCGCCGCCAAACAGATATATATTTAATAGAGATCAATCGCACGGACTAAAATCCAATGTCAGATACACACAGTCCATTTACAAGTCCGTTCTGGGTCTGAACGAAACCGGAGGCATTTTCCTTGCATATCCATCCATCTCCAAGTACGTCTGGACGACCACCAACTATTTCCATCCTCTCGGGTGTACAGCCCAATCAGGATCGTCGGTAATTATCCAAACGATGTGAAGACTTCCGGTCTTCTACCACCGTCTTCATCTTCGACATATCGTCGTATCAGTTATTCAGAATGGGATAAACCCAGTCTTTCCGAATAACTCGCGTATATTTTAAATAAGTGTTACACAAACACAACATACGCCTCATTCCAATTCATTAGTTACTAACTGTAAATTAATCAAGAGAATAATTCCCCAAATATTAACCCCGAAGGCCGAAACCAACATCAGATCAATATTCAGAAAACCATTCTGCTTGGCTAACCGACAGTTAGTTTCTAAATTTCACGTTCATAGGGAAAGGTTCCCATTAATTTTATCCAAGATAAATTCCTTGAATTTATTCTTTATTCTATTTTTGAATCTCAATTCAAACTAGTCGGGATTAGCGAACCTTACCGAAGTAATTATTTATTTTAATTTCCCCATCCCAACCTATTCATCCCATGAAGTAAAACTGGTAATACTTCATATCTAACACCACAGTGTTATCGGTAAATTCAATTACCATTTCACGTTCAAATCTAATTAAAGATTTAACTATCGCCTGAAGCAAAACTGGTGATACTCCATTTTCGATCTTTTCAATCTAATTAAAGATTCATTAAAACTCCACTTAGTTTTAATCGTTAACTGGGTTAAAGAATCCGTGTCATTTAAAACACGGTTCACGATAAACCCAAAGTCACATTCCATTGATTATCGGGTTAAAGAACGAGTGGTATTTAAAACACTGTTCACGATAAACCCAAAAATCAATATCAATTCAATTCCAATTAAATATTATTTAATTGGTACACTTCATTAAATCTAAATAAAAAGATTTAATCTTTTCTCAACTGGGTTCAAGAACAGTGTTAGTGAAGACACCATTCACGACAAACCCAAATCACATTTGATATTAAATACAAGGCTCTGAATAGAAAATATATCGGCTTATATTCAGTATCAAATTCTACGACAAACAAATATCATATTGGAAATAACGATATATATATCTATATCTTTCAAATTCGCATAACAATATCTGTTTCATCACGAAATCCAATATCGAAATATTCCGAAGACAATTTCGATTCAAATCCATTCCAATATAATTATTGGAAATTCTGGTTATTTTTAAAACCCTTTTCAAATTCAATTTATGTATTTAAAAATAAATAGAATTATAGTTCTAGTTCATTTCGATAAAAATCTATTTTTATCTTTTCAAATATGGAGTTTTTCATCCCAAATCTTCACAAATCATTTCTTATGATTTTACACAAATTATTACTATTTTTAATAATTTTATCAAAGCCCGTACAGTCGATTTCCATCAACGGTCATCGAACTGCACTTACAGCGACCTTTTTCAAATTTGATTTGGACATAATTCCAAATCCAACTGTTAGATTTCTAATTTCTAATAATCGTTAGAAAGCTCTTTTCGATACGAACCCAACGGTTCTGGTTTTAGGAGAATCTGACGGTCGGATCTCCCGTAATGTCCGTTTGAAATAAATGGTCGAAATTCGCGAACTACCGCGGCGCGGCGCGTTCTATTCAGGCCATTATATTATATATATAATATATATAATATATATTTCGTCGATTTCTATTTAAAACGAATTATATAAATAGTTTTAAAATTCGTTTCAAAAGCAATTTCAACTTCCATTTCAATTCAAATCAAAATTGAATTCTTCTTTATAAATTCGTTTTAAAATTCATTTCTATTCAATTCAAACTTCAATTCAATTTGAATTCATTTCAATTCGCTTTCAATTCAATTTGAATTCGTTTTCAATTAAATTCAATTCTAAAGTCGTTTTCTATTCGCTTCAATTCAAATTGGTTTTCTATTCGATTCAATTCAAATTGGTTTTCTATTCGAATCAAATTCGTTATATATTCAATTGAAATCACATTCGTTTTCTATTCAATTTATTTCGAAATCGTTTTCAATTCAATTCATTTCGAAATCGTTTTCAATTCAACTCATTTCGAAATCGTTATATATTCAATTCATTTCGAAATCGTTTTATATTCAATTCATTTCGAAATCGTTTTATATTCAATTCATTTCGAAATCGTTTTATATTCAATTCATTTCGAAATCGTTTAAAATCGATATAAATATCGTTCACGTCAAAATGGCGTCAATCTAATAAACACGGCTTCATATATTCCTTTATTCTATTCAACAAATGAATATTTATTTTTGTCAACACACGACTAATCTCAACGAATGAGTACTGTCCACGTGTGACTATATTTGTTAAATTATTTCGTTCAACACATGACCAATCTCAATGGATGAGTATTGTCAACACATGAACCTTTATTTTATATTGATAAAGATGTAAATTTTATTACTAAAATATTTCGTTCAACACATGACCAATCTCAATGGATGAGTATTGTCAACACATGAACCTTTATTTTATATTGATAAAGATGTAAATTTTATTACTAAAATATTTCGTTCAACACATGACCAATCTCAATGGATGAGTATTGTCAACACATGAACCTTTATTTTATATTGACAAAGATGTAAATTTTATTACTAAAATATCTCGTTCAACACATGACCAATCTCAATGGATGAGTATTGTCAACACATGAACCTTTATTTTATATTGATAAAGATGTAAATTTTATTACTAAAATATTTCGTTCAACACATGACCAATCTCAATGGATGAGTATTGTCAACACATGAACCTTTATTTTATATTATTCTTTATTTTCTAAATTAGAATGAGGCCCAATCAATCACCATATAAAATTAATTATATGGATTTTCATACAACACATGTATATAATAGCATTGAAAAATAATCAACCATCAACCAAAGTGCACTACACTGTATAAGCATCAAATATAGATATCTAACGCTTATAACAGCCTATCAATCAATCGATCGACATATTAAATCAATCAGGATGAGTGAACTTCAAATTTCATCCCAACACCCGTGTGGGGTTTCAAACAATCAAACGCATATTTTATTTGTGCAGTTGGGCGATGTGTAAAATTTATCGACCCAATCAATGTCATTCAAATAGGTGTACATAAACAAACCGTCCGGTTTGTAAATGAATATTTTATTTATTCACATTCACATTAAAAATTATATTTTTAACGATCAAACTATTTTATTCAACCTATGAATTTTCTATTCAGTTCATTTGTCAAATAAATTGTTATCTTTATTTTTCTGACTTATTTTAGAAAATTTCGGCGGCATAACGGCACGATACTAGAAACGGGACGAGGCCTAGCCTTATCCCCGGTCTAGTGAAGGCCCACGCCATTCACACATCAATCAAATTCACCAAACAACCAATTCAAATCAAGTCATCAAATTAATTTATGCAACCAAACAAACAAGTCCATGGTCTGTGGACGATTGTGTCGGGTGCTACAAAGCACCGTCTGCATCCTAGTATATATATAACTAGAAAAATTAAATTGAAAGGTGAGAAGTTCTCACCGATAGCTATCCCACTTCACGACACTTCAATCTTCGTCGTTATCGCATCTTTGTCATCTTTGTCGTCCGTAGCCACTACATAGGTAAAAATCGAATTTTTACTTCGTTATTCAATATATAAAAATCGAATTTTTACTTCGCTATTCAATATATAAAAATCGTAGCTTTATGCTATTAAAAATCCGATCTTTAATCTTTAAAAATCAAATCTTTTATATTTTTTAAAAATCGAAGCTTTCATATATTAAAAATCCCGACTTTCCTTTGTTAAAGTTTTCGCCTTTTTCCTATATAAAGTTTCTAGCTTTTTAAATATAAAATTCCTATTTGTATGATTTAAAATCAAAATTCTTTTTATAAAAATCTACTCTTTTTATTTTATAAAAATCCAAATTCTCTACAACAAAATCTGAACTCTCCCCTATAAAAGTCAGACCTTTGTCATTTGAAAATCGTATATTTCCAGCTTTAAAAATTATATTTTTCTTAGTTTATAGTATATAAAATGAAAATGAAAATAAAAATAACATAAATAAAATAGAATAGGCAAAAAAAACTCATTGTATTTTCAGAGGGGAAGGTGGAGGTCGAGGGGCGCGCTGGAGGTGGTAGGCAGGGCGTGGCGGTGGTCAGGTGGTCGGAGTTGGTCGCAGGTGGCGGCTCAGGGCAGTGGCGGTTCAATTAGAAGAAGGGGAAAGAGGTTGCGGTGGGTTTTCGGGTACGGCTTGAAGAGGATGGAGGACGGCGCGAGAGGGGAGGTTGAACGGAGGGGGAGGCGGCAGGTCGGGGAGGCGCCAGGAGGGTGGCGTCGATGCGATGGAGGCGCCCCTAGGGCTAGCCGCTTGCGTTCGTTTTTTTTTTTTTTAAATTTATGTCTTGAACGAGAATGAGGGAAAGGGAGGGGCCAGCAGTGTATAAGGGGAGGAGAGAGGATATATAATTTTAATTTATTTAATTATTTTATTTTCAAAAAGTTGACTTTTACATACGACCTCGAAACGAGGCCCACCGCCTGTCGACCATAGTGTTTTACCCCCATTCCGAACATAATGGGATATGTATCGTAGGCTGATTCGGCTGTTGCAATCAGTTTCCGTTGAAATCAACATATAACTCTATATATTGAATTTGAACGCGTATTTCAATTTACCGGGGTCACATACGAACTTTAAAAATTCCAGAAAAATATTTTCTAGCTTCGTATTGACGATACGGTTCTAACAAAACTAGTTTCACCGAATTCTGAGACCGTTTGAAAAATGGCCAATTTCCAGTCGATTAAAATCAACTGAAACTGGTAAAACGCGTTTTCCTTTGCCACGCTCACATATTGATTCGAAAAATTATGAAATTTGGAATCTAGCAATAATTTGACGTCACGGACCCAACAAAAGTGGTTTCGTCGAAATCCGAGGTCGTTTGCAAAATGTCCATTTTTAAGGGCCTGAATTCCATAGCGACTATTCAGAATTTTCAACTGGACATATCTTTCGATTCCCGCTATGAAATTTCGATTGGTTGGATTCGTTGGAAAGATATTACCAATTAGATCCTAATGTTTTTGGTTTCACTAAAATCCGGATTGTTTTGCACCCGGTACATTCAATTGAAGTTTGAAATCGAATTATCGAACTACCGCGCCATTTTCAATTCTATTTATAATTATATATAAATATTATATATTCCAACGACGACGTATATAATATATACGTTCTAATTATATTCAAAATAAATTTCTCGTCGATTTTATTTAAAATAATCTATTTTAAATATACTAAATTCGCTAAAATTGCCAAAATAAAAATTTTAAACTGGCCCAGATTTTCGGGTTGTTACATATATGGTGTAGTAACAGGTAATATTGGGTTTTGTAAAAGGTAGAAGGAGGTTGTTTACATGACTGGAAATGAGAAAAAAGAAACGATAAAGGTGCATTGGATCTGTGGTGGACATACAGGGAGTTAGCACTGGAAGGAGAGCTGGTTTAACGAGAAGGAAGAGTTTATCGGGGAGCATCTACTGTATACAGTTTGGCGTTTGCAGCAGGAGGGGAAATAATGGCGGGAGTGTTTACATTGCCGAAGTAAGCTTGTTATAGTCTGAATGTTCTGAAGTGTGATAGTTGACTGTAATGGCGTGACTAAGGATGGAGGGAAGGTCCAAAATACTGGCCGTTGTTTTAATGAAGAAGAAAGGAGCAGTAGTTGAACTCTGTACACGAAATGGCCATTGATACGCGAGTTTGGTTCGGAGATATTTTTCAGGAAAAATGGAGCAATAGAAGGTTGCGGCAATGGTTTATTCAATCTATTTTGGATCATGGATGGGAGGCGTTCGGTTTGAAATGGAGGAAATGGCGAAGTCCGGCATACGAAGGTCACGGGGAAGAAGGATTGATGTGGGTCCGGGCTTGAACGGATTGGTGGGCCGTTGTGAAGAAGGGTGAGGCCCAAAATGATAATATATATAACTAAATTTTAATTCAAATATGTATACAACTTGTAATGATAATAACTTTATCGTACATAATCAGAATTATACAAATTCAGATTCGTTAGGATTGTATGGACGAGAGCTTCACAATGGAACTGACTGGAAGTAAATTGGGGCTTGTTTCAATTTATTGCAAAATAAATTGTCCGATCTGAAGCGACAACGGTTATCGATATTTAATGATAAACCGCCAATGTAAGTAAAACTCACCAACTCTACCAGTTCATATTGTTATAATGTATATTTAGAACTGATAAATGATGATTGATTATTGTATATTGACTTTTGGTTGAACTGCTAAGTAATTGGTTGAAATTATAGATCTGGTTATATATATATATATATATATATATATATATATATATATATATATTAAGGGAGCGGCTATTGAGACACAAAATCACACACAAATTTATGTACACAAAATTTGGACCACAAGATTTGTTTGTCTTTATGTGTGAGGTGTAATTCATGGGTAAATCCAATGGTTTAGATTTTGTCTGTTTAATATCGTGTCTACATATTGTGTTCTTTTAGACTTTCCCATAAATAAATAAATAAATCGATTCTGTTTAGAAGAATATTTCATAGTGAAATGAAATTGATGTTGATTATATTGTTTAACATTTGTTGATGCAGGGAAACAGGTCGGAGGAATCCAACTGGATTCCTCAAAATTTATTTTACTGTTTTTCATATATTGTAATATATGATGTGATATATAGTCTGTGCTGATTACGTGTGTTGAATGATATCGATCAATATTATTTGGGTATTTTAAATACCGTAAGAAATACTGGAATATAGAAAAGGGGATTTTCAAAGCGTATTTTGAAAATAAAGTATTTATATCAAATCAATGGATTTTATATAAAAAAGGAAAATATTTGTGAAACAACTATAAAAGGAAAATATTTGTGAAAAAATATAAAAAGGAAAATATTTGTGAAACAAATAAAAAAGGAAATATTTGTAAAACATTTATAAATAGAATTGAAAAGGAAATATTTATTTGTTATATCAATTGGATTGAAAAGGAAATATTTATTTGTTAAATAAATAGGATTGAAAAGGAAATATTTATTTGTCAAATAAATAGGATTGAAAAGGAAATATTTATTTGTTAAATAAATAGAATTGAAAAGGAAATATTTATTTGTTAAATAAACAAATAGAAAAGGGAATATTTGTAAAACCAATAGAAAAGGAAATATTTGTATAAACAAAAAGAAAAGGAAGTATTTGTTATCAAATAATGTGAGTCGAATTAAAGTTAGTCGAATATTAGTTATTCGAAGAAAGTTAATCGAATATAGTTTATTCGAAAGGAGTTAATGGAATAGAGTTAATCGAAAGGAGTTAATCAATTAGAGTTAATCGAATAGAGTTATTTAAATAGAGTTAATCGAAAGGAGTTAATCGACTAGAGTTAACTAAATAGGGTTAATCGAAAGGAGTTAATGGAATAGAGTTAATCGAAAGGATTTAATCGATTAGAGTTAATCGAAAAGAGTTAATTAAACAGAGTTAATCGAAAGGAGTTAATCGATTAGAGTTAATGGAATAGAGTTGAATAAATAGAGTTAATCGAAAGGAGCTAGTTGAATATAGTTATTCAAAGAAAGGAAATCGAATATAGTTATTCGAAAAGGAGCTATCGAATAAAAATTATTCGAAAGAGAATTATACGTTGAATTCGATTATATCGAATTCGGGAAAGTAATATTTACTTTCCGTTTTAATCAAGATTTTATTTACTAATAAATTAGTTGCTTAGTTATTTAGTTAAATTAAGGAATAAAAGTTATACTTTGAAGTTAGATATTTCAGAAGTAGGGATTATAACGCTATAGTTATAATCAGTGTTTTCAATAAAGAAGTGGATTCGTAAATAGAATCCGGGAGTTACGTAAGGAAGTTTTTTAAAGATTTAGAAGGTGAACTTTGTCTATTTCGAAGTTAGAACTGTTGTTCAGTTAAGGTCTGAGAGGTAGTTATACCCCACCTTGATTGACTCCATTTTTAACTAAGGAATGGTTAAGGTTCGATAGTGAAAGTTGGTTAAGTGAATTTAGTTAAATAAGTGTACCGTTTTGAGTTGGCATAACGATGGTTTGTTTAAACATCTGTTTAAGTCCGATGAAGAAGTTTTGGAAATGTTTTCCAAACAAGAATCATAAATGTTTTCTAATATGGAAAGCAAGAAATGGAAATGTTTTCCAATTTTAATAACGTATATTTTCTAAATTTAAAAAATAAGAAATGTTGAATATATGGAAACAGGAGATGAAAATGAACCAAAGAGATAAATGTTAAAGGATGATTGATCGATAAAATTTCCATCTAGAAATAATATCGTTGTTTGCACACATGTTTTTCTTTGATCGTTAAATCACCGACTATCGAAGTTTTTGACCATTTTTCCGTTGTCAATACGGAGAGACTGGGATCAGATTCATTATCTGAAAACCACTCTGTATGGCATTAGCGTTGCAATCAAATATGATAAAGATAATTGAAGACGGAGTTATGCAAGGGCTGCCCTGTTTACAGAATAGTACCTTTGGTTTGTCCAGTCCCAGGACAACCAGTATGGAAGAATGTCTGACAAAGTATATTTAATGGATCACGTAAGTTGATCTCTTCAAACGTATTTACGTTTGGTGGCAGAGGAATTCGTTTCTCTTAGCTGTATACTTGTTGTATTTTTAGGGAAATCAATTTGTGATTTGGCAGGTATGACAATGTGACATTCAAAGTGAATAAATGTGTAATCTGTCAGAGATAAGCGTGGCCTCTAGCCTCACAACCAGGAAATGATAAAAATCGGGCAGGTAGCCTGGCTAAGTGGTTGGCTGCAAATTAGGGTGTATTATCACCTACCTAGAGATATTCATTTCATCCTTTAATCTATTCGATGTTGTCCCATTCGGGAAACAGTTGCTGATCCCAACCATTGGTGATATACATTCGATACACTCAAGCAAAATGAGTGGTCGGTCATGTGTGGCTGGGTTGCAAGATGTTCTTGTTGAACCCAATGTATTCGTCTCTAGAGGTACACTATCGGAAGGTGGTTCCATACCTTGTCATAGTTGGTAATCCATTATCCAATAAGTGCTCGCGGTTTTGATTGTACACTATGTATGTAGAATGTGAGATGAAAGCATTTCTGCTAGATGATTATTTAGTTGTGGTTGATAAACATTATTATAATATCAAAATAGTTTTGATATAAAGTTTATTGTTTCTTTCAAAAGGATTTTGAAAGTTAAATCAAATGTTTTGGATTCTGATAAGGGAAAAACCTGTTTCGTTATACGGCGTGGTCTTATGAGATATCATTTGTTGTTTAAACTGTTTTTAGTTGTTTTGCTCACACCAGTCCCATAACTGATCCAGAGTTTATTTTGTTTTGTTTTCCCTAAACTCTTGGGTGCCGAATTTTGTACGGGCAGTCAAGTAGTCAGGATATTACAGATATACATGAAGAGCTGGAGCAGGAGGCTTCAGGATTTTATATAGCTATTGTTATTCCACTGTGTTGTAAGTGTTATACTCTAATAATGTTACCATATACATATACTGATTTTATTTCAAAGATATGTATCTATTATATATATTGTTCGTTCCGTTGTGAGATTCGTATTTACTCTGATGTTGTATGTTCTTCTTCTTCTTCTATTCTAAGTTTCTATCTTATCTATTCTCACCCACTGTTTTCTTTCTATTAGTTTTCTGGGTTCCAGTGCAATGTGGGTTGGACTTGTGTTATTTGGTCAGCTCAAATTGTACTGGAATTTCAGGACACTACAATTCTGGTGGGAAGTTTCCCAAGCTGGACGTCCGGTGGAGACATGGGATGATTTTAGATTGAGGATTGAAATGAAATTTCTTTCTCAAGCTAAGAAAAGCATGCAAATGGAGAGGTTCTTGGTGCTCAAACAAGGAAACATGATTGTTAAAGAATATGTGAACAAATTTAACCAGCTAGCAAGGTTTGGATTGGAACTGGTAGATACTCCGCATAAGAAAGCTTTGCAGTTTGCTAAAGGGCTGAATGAACCCCTTCGTGGATTAGTTATGTCCCATATTCCAATGGGAACTGCTTTTGAAAGGCTTGTTGATATGGCCTTGATGCATGAGGAAGACAAAGGAGAAAAGAAGGAAGTTAAGGCTGAGGAAACAACGCAAAACAAGATGGTATGGCCCAAGAAAAGACAACAACAACAACAACAACAGAAGAAGAAGGGCAGAAAGAATGACAAGGCTAAGGATAAGAGGAAGTGCTACAGTTGTGGACGAGAGGGTCACTTAGTCAAGGATTGCAAAAGAAGGAAGAATACTTGCTTCAATTGTGGATAGGTCGGACACTTTGCTAGGGAGTGCCCGAAGAAACAGGGATAAGGTCAAAGGGCAGGAGCTTCCGGAGGGCAGGGCATGCTCTCGCGACCAATGCTCCAGATAGAGGTAGGAAAATTTTCGTGGAAGGTTTGATTTCTCTTTCCAATCATCCAATTAGAACTCTTTTTCATTCTGGCGCTTCACATTTATTTATATCTAGTTCTGTGGTTGAATCTCTGCACTTAAATACTAGTATGGTAGTGGATCCCGTTATTGTCTCAAACCCCATTGGTTGTTCGGCTCATTTATCCATGATTTGTCAGGGTTTGAGAATATCTGTCTTCGGCATCAAGTTTGAGTGCGATGCGTATGTGCTCGGTTTCATGGGCTATCGTCTGATTCAAGGGATGGATTGGCTAGCCATGTATGGTGCCATTCTGGATTGTGAGAAGAGGGTAGTTAGGCTTTTGACTTGTCATAGGAGGACCCTCGAGATTTCTTGTGACTCGCAAGGATCTGTTATGCTTAGTTTCCTAGAGACTCATGATGCATCTACCGATGATCTGCAATCTATTCCAGTAGTCCGTGAGTATCCTGATGTCTTTGATGAGGTTCGTGGTTTGCCCCTCAGGCACGAGAATGATTTTTGTATATATTTAGTGGACAATGCAAAGCCAGTTGCATTACCTGTGCGCCAAATGTCTCCAAGGGAAAGGAGGTAGCTTAGCAAGCAAGTAGGGGAGCTACTTGAGAAAGGATTTATTAGGCAAAGCATATCTGAATGGGATGCTCCAGTAGTATTCGCAACTAAGGCGGATGGTTCACTTTGCTTGTGTGCAGACTATAGGGAGTTGAATAAACTCACTAAGAAGAACAGGCACCCACTCCCAAGGATAGATGACTTGTTTGACAGCTTGTTGGTGCATCAGTGTTCTCCCGGTTAGACTTGGCCATAGGGTTTCATCAGTTAAGGATGGCCGAGGATAGTATAGATAAGACCGCTTTTAGGACTTCAAATGGTTTCTTTGAATGGCTAGTTATGCCTTTTGGGTTGACGAATGCACCCGCTTATTTTGTTGATCTGATGAGTAGGGTGTTTCAAGAGTTTCTAAATAATTTTTTGTGGTCTTTGTTGATGATATCTTGATCTTCTCAAAGAACGAAGAAGAGCATACCCAACATTTGAGGGAGGTTTGAAAACTCTCCGTGCACATCAGCTTGAGGCAAAGTTCTCCAAGTGCCATTTTTGAAAAAAAGAGGTGAGATTCCTAGGACATATGGTTTCTAAAGAAGGGATACCAGTAGATCCCGCAAAGGTAGTTGCAATTCAAGATTGGTAGATTCCAAAGAATGCAACGGAGGTGAGAAGATTTCTGGGGTTAGCAGGCTATTATTGAAAGTTCATTAAGGACTTAGCAAAGATATCAACCCCACTCACCAAGCCGATGAAGAAGAACTTGGCGTTTTCGTGGGATATAGATTGTGATGTTGCTTTCCAAGGATTGAAGAGGGTTCTGACAACAGCCCCAGTCTTGACCTTGCCCGATGGGAACAAAGTATTTACAGTATACACTGATACATTGGTACAGGGATTGGTGTGGTTCTGATGAAAGAGGGAAAGGTAGTATGTTATGGGGGTAGACAGCTAAGGGTTCATGAGAAGAACTACCCTACCCATGATTTAGAGCTAGCTGCCATAGTATTCGCGCTTAAGACATGGCGTAATTATTTGCTTGGAGAGAAGTTTGAGTTGTACACTATTTGCGAACAAATTATACAATTGTAAACAACTGTAAAATTCGTTCGTCTTTCCTAAACAACGAGGATCGTTGTAGAGGGTGTCGAACTCTGGGACCAAATTATTTTATTAATAAATCCAATCAAGTTATCCCTAACTTTTGATTGATGGAAAACAAAGAAAATAGCAGAAATTAAATAAAAGAGAGTTTTAACACTAAGTGAAAGCAATTAGGGGATAATGACATAGATCAGATTCATAATCATCAATAGCCAAAAGGTTAACCAGATCTAATACATGTTTCTGTCACGAACATGAATCAACGATAATAAGTTTTTAGAAACAAATATGTAAATAACGACAAGCATAGCCTATGCAGGAGCTCAGCTCTACAACCATAGACTATCAGGACAGATTTACTAATTAATTTCTAAAACCCTAAAATTAGATCTAGATCTGATAATTGTTAGACCGAACACGAATATACCCTGTGAAGGAGCATAGCTCTTAAACGACACAGGACATTAAGGTTCAGATCTAACCCTAGTTCAGATCTAGATTTATATACATGAATTCCTCATCCTTTGGCTATGTGATTCATATTGAATCATACTATCAGCGTCATCACCCCCTAATCAAAGGGGATTAGCTAGACATAGCAAAAGAAGAAGAAAAACAGAAATTAAATAACAAGAACATAAATAAAACTAAAACTAAATAGAGAAGAGGAAGAAGAATGATTTTATTCCAAGAAGAGAATTACAGAATAAAACCCAATGTCTTTTTACAAGACTAAGATACAATGTATTTATAGCTGATATGACAAAGGCTAGCTAGCTAATTACATAATGTGGGACTAAAGAAATAACCCAAATAACATATAAGCCAGTGTGAACGCAGCTTTAGAGTGAGTGGTCTAGCAAATAGGCTAGTGTGAACGCAACATGAGTAAGAGGCCTTCCAAATGAGCTAATGTGAATGCAGTTTGAGTCTTTATTGAGCCAAATCTTCCTAACTGAAATATAATTGTAACCGTTCTTCAAGCTTCAGACTCTTCAAGCTTTAGCAATTTTAAACTTCACTCTTTTTAAGCAAATTCTTCATGCTTTATCCATCAAATGCTCTAAACCATGCTTCTTGTCAACAATCTGAAAATACAGCTATAAATACAAAGTATCAATTATTTTAAAGGGAAAATAAGATAAATAAGCGGATAAAATATACACATTTACGTGTATATCATACACCGATCATAAATCTCTCAAGTACTTGTTCTCGCAGATGGATCTTAATTTAAGGCAGCAAAGGTGGATGGAGTTCCTAACATCCTATGACTTCGAGATTGCTTACACCCCTGGCAAGGGTAATGTGGTGGCAGACTCACTGAGAAGACAGAGGATGACCTTAAGTCCTTTGTTTGTGGAAAGGAAAAGCTGGGAGTTCATATCAACTTTTGATTTTAGACCCTCCACCGTGTTTTTTCTGGTTCGTTTGCATCGCTAGAGATACGACCTACTCTTATGGATCAGATAGGAGATTCGCATCAAGATGATCCACATGTTTCAGACATCTTGGATAGGCTCAGAAAAATGGAGACTTCTAGTCACCTCAATAGATATTCCATAGATGATAAAGGGTGATTGCGACAAGATGGAAGGCTTTGTGTTCCTCAAAGTGGAAGTTTGTTAAAGGCAGTCCTAGATGGTGATAAGATGTATAGAGATATGAAGAGGGTTTTGTTTTGGGCTGGGAAGAAGAAAGCTGTGGCAGAGTTTGTTTCTCAATGTTTGGTTTTGTCAGCAAGTCAAAGATGAGTAAAAGAAGCCTGGTGGTTTACTTCATCCTTTGGAGGTTCCATAGTTGAAGTGGGAGAGTGTCTCTATGGATTTCATAGATGGTTTGCCTAGATCAAAGAAAGGCAACACCAGTATTTGGGTCGTGGTGGATAGACTTACTGAGAGCGCTCATTTCATTCCAGTTAAGAGCAAGAGGACGGCAGCATGGTTGGTAGCAATTTACGTTCGTGAGATAGTCCGTCTTTATGGAGTACCTTCCAGCATCGTAAGTGATCGTGACCCCATTTTCACCAGTGAATTTTGGAAGAGCTTGCAAGAAGCATTAGGTACACAGTTATGTTTGAGCACCACTTATCACCCACAGACCAATGGACAGACGGAGAGGGTAAACAGAATTCTTGAGGATATTTTGAGGCTGTGTATCCTAGACTTCGGAGGGACTTGGGAGGAGCATCTTCTTTTAGTAGAGTTCGCCTACAACAACAGTTATCAAGCTATCGAAGCATTATACAGACAACCCTGTAGGTCACCAACTTGTTGGTGGGAATCAACAGAAATGCTATTACTTGGACCAGATATGGTGAGAGAAACGTGCGAGAAGATTGATCTTACTAGACGCCGAATGAAGACCGCTCAAGATAGGCAGAAATCCTATGCTGACAAGAGAAAGACTGACATTGAATTTGAAGTAGGATATATGGTTTTCATTTAAAGTGTCATCTTTAAGGAATGTGGTTCTCTTTGGATTTATAGGGAAATTGACACTAAGATTTGTAGGGCCATTTCCCATAACAGAAAGGATTGGCCAAATGGCCTATTGAGTAAAGCTACCAGAGAGACTATCCGGAGTTCATGACGTTTTCCACATTTCTCAGTTGCGGAAGTTCTTGCATGATACAACAGAAGTAGTTGAGCCGAGTATATTAGAGGAAGTAGAGGTGGAATGGGAGACAACATTCAGATGAGTTCCTTCCCGTATTCTTGGATCAGAAGATAAAAAGCTACGCAATAGAGAAGTCAAGTTGATGAAGATTCAGTGGGGAGATAACACAGAGGATGCGACTTGGGAGACCGAAGACAAGACTCGTGCTTCGTACCCTTTTCTTTTCGAGGGTATGTTCTTAACTCCTTTTCCAAAGTTTTATTTATCCTTGTTTCTATCATTTAAGTATGTCCTATCGATCGAATCTTCGATCACTAGGTAGGAATTCCATGGATGTAAACATGTGTTTGTGAAATGTTATGTTTGATGGATGCAAGTGTTTGCTAGCGGTCGCTCCTAGATGCATATACACACACATTAGGCACTAGATCGGCTCAATCACTCTCATACTGCATATGGATGTATGTGCATTTTTATTTTTCTTTATGGACAAAATTGAGAGTATCATCATATGGATATTGCTTTTGGATGGATAATTGTGCACATAACTTACATGTTATAACAGGACTGCTGCATACATATTGGATTCATAACACTAACATACATTGCATTAAGGAGGTCGACTAAATCAGTAGACTGCCTGATCATCGCATTAGTATTGGGACATATACACACACCTTTTGCATATGTTTATATAAGCATTAGAAATCTTTTAAGGACAATAGATGCCTGTGATTGGTGGATGAGTAGATGGATGTGGATTGTAGGATATACATTCTTCTTGACTCGGAGATTTCGGGGACAAAATCCTTTAAGTAGGGGAGAATGTAACACCCCATAATTTTAACAACACTAAAGAGGACAAATTAAAGAATAATTAATTTAATATTCAGAATTAAGGGAAATGGACTGCGCCATTGCGTCTATCTCGAAATTCTGATTAAGAGAGACATTAGGTTTGCGTAAACGGACAATGTATAAAGAAGTTATTAAGGTTTGATGTTTGTATACGCGTACGAGAATTATGTATATATGCATAATTAAATCAGAAAATCAAATTTCAGTTCAAAATCGTTCAAAACGCAGAAAACTGGTTGAGTAGGAATTCTCCCGCCCAGGGGAGTCAACCCCTTAAGGGACTTGTCGACCTAAAATTGACCCGTTTATAAATGGTTCGGATTGGGTTTGTTCGTGCGGGTTACGAGTCATATTTTGGGTCGTTTTAGAAAATTGACTGCCCATGGACTAGGTGCACAAATACGAGACGTGCTATGACACGAGGTTAAAACCAACTTGTGGAAGAAGTCTGCCCGGAGCCGCTCAGCATAACCAGTATCTGCAGGTTATAGGTTTAATGTGGGAGGTCTAGCACATTATAACCATAAATGGACATGGTAATGAATTGGAATACTTAACCTAGTTGAATCCATAGGGATTGTATGATCATGAACTTGAATAGGGGTTAAGTAAACTTGTTTGAACAGTGGGTGGGTTAAGTAAATCTGAGGGGGCGGGTAATGTATATATAGGCCCACAAACTTAACATGAGGGGGTTATGTAATTAAAGACACCAATATGTGTATATAACCTGAGGAAATCCTAGTGGGGATACAAGACAAGGGGGAGCTTGTACCATCTTATGTGTGGGACCCGTTTCAATCAGTAACCCATATAATGGTATTGAACGCGTACTCCGCCCTAGGTCGGAGTCAGGACACGCTTAATAGGTTGATTGTAAGAGATCCAAACATGGAGGACGATGTGGGCGGCGCAAACCGACTGGGAAATATGCGTGCATGTCCGGGCAGAAGGGGATAAGACGACTGTGACACTAGTAGATATGTTTGTGCACAAGGGTTGCCACTTTAGTAAGTGATACATCCTATTGTGGGGCCATCACAGGCTATCTACGGAGTCGGGTGTCGATCGATTAGGGTAGTAGTTACGGTACATTTAGACTCTGGTAAAAAGTTTAGGAGCCTTTTAGGTTGGGTTGCCTGTGAATTGTATGGTTTTAAAACCTCTCACCAGAAGTACGCCTAAGTCTGCCATCTGATAGTGGTTGGGATCATTTCATTCTAAGTTATACTAGTATCAGTGCAGAGTAATCGTTAGAGAAGCGTATAAGCTCTATCATGTTTACCTTGTTATACCTTCCTTTTATGATGTTATCTTTCTTATCCACTTTTTATGCATGTCATGAAACTTTTACTTATTTACTTGCTAAAGTAACTGGAATCGCTAGATTTTATGTCTAACCCTTTTTGTTTCCTCTTCTTTCTTCCGTTTCCCCCCTCCTCCCCCAGGTTCTTAGGGTGGGAATACTCAAGCTTGACCAGTACTCTACTGTCATTTTGTTGGAGCTGCTTAGATGTATTGCTTAAGCTCTTATCTTTGCTACTATGGCTATGTCTTTATTTGGGGATTATGCTTCTTTTATTTTGTACTCCGATGTTTAAGTGCAAGACAGAAGTTTTTATGATGTACTGGTTTTATGTAATTCAGACATACGATGTTTTGAACCACGATGTTTTATGATCAATAAAGTTTGTTTTTATTCCGCTGCTATTTTTATATCTGTCTTGTAATGTTTCTGTGTTTGTTTCTATTTACCTATAACGCTTCATGAACTTAATGCATTTTCTTAATAAGTGACATTAACGGACGTGGAGTGTCACATATTTGACTCATTTATAATAAATAATTCTATACCAAATATAGACCCAAATCAATACAATACCAAATAAAAACGGTAATCAATGCAATACCAAATAAATGCAACATATCTTATTCTTATCTCTAACACCCCCCTCAAACTCACGATCCGAAAAATCGTGAGTCTGCTAAATAGAAGCTGCAAACTGAAGTGTAGTAAGATCGAGCACCCTTTTCAATATTGTTAGAGAGTAACACCAAATACCCAGCATTGGACATTCAACTCCAACTCCAACAACTCAACAATCTTCAATCTGATCGGTAAGACAAAGATCTGAGCGGCTAAATGACAAAACTGGTCCCGGATGTGTTTGTATGTTTGCATCCCCAAACATACAAAGAAAACAAAATAAACCAAAATGGGATGAGTTTGCATATGTTTGCATCCCCTAAACATATCAAATGGAAACAAAACCAAAACCAAATCAATAGGGATGAATCAGCATATGTTTGCATTCGCCAAACATACCTTACAATACCACCTACCACCTTCAATCAACGTCAATTGCTCTTCTAATAAACAAGGTTACCGATACAGACATCAAACGAACAATAAATATCTTCAAACTAATGTTACTCTCTAACAACTCAATCAACCCATCACCTATAGTTTCCATCATGCCACATAAACCCGCTACACACTACAGTTCACTCAACATCGACCTACACACCATTAGAAACCAGTCACACAAACTATATTCACCACTTCTGACCATCAAACATGCAGTTCCTATGACCGTCAACACTGCACCATCTCTCAAACTGATACCGTTAACCTTTCACAAAAAAACTGCTTCACCATTCAACCTACAGTTCACCAAAATGATCCACTTCTGCACACTTACCAACTTCACAGCTACTTCAATCTACACAACAACAAACCTTCACAACCACCACCACGAGATGACACTTCAACCACTACACCAACATCTATCAACTTTGACGACAAACCAACCCATACAACTCGCCTCTACCACATCCATACTGTCAACATTTCTATGCATACACCACATTCAAAATAGCACTTCAAACACCACCAATCTCCCAAACAGTCTACACATATACCTTTTACCAAAACCGAAGAGCTTGAACCCAACTTCGTCACCTTTTCGCAACTCCAGCCACTGCAAACCCACTGCTCCATCAACTCAAAACAACTATTGCTCCACAACTTCTTCATCTACCAATACGTCCGCGCCTACAACAACCACTCTTTTATACTGGACTATCAACCATTCTTCCATTAATCCAATACAACAACCACTCTTTTATACTGCAAAAACACCTCCCCTTAGCTCACCTACAACCGAACTAACCTGATTCTATTATTTTTTAAACATAAAATCCTCAATCCAATTCATAAAATTCCAAATTATTCCACACAAAACATCACTTACCACACTGATACCGCAAAGCTAATAATGATACATCACACAACAACTGAAATCCATTAAAGATCTTCCAATTCCATCGTCAAAACAGATCTTTGGAAAGATTGCTTTCCTTATAGGTATAGATAACGCAATCCTGCATAGGATAGGAAAAGCAGGTAAGCAAATACGCCTCCATTATCTTCATGTCAGCCAAAAATTACCTATCCAAATGATCCACCACCCCCGACTCCATCTTCCCGGCGCAAGTCGAGCACGCGTCCGCCTGCACAAACACGGAAGCTCCACCCCGGCATCCTCCACCGAGTCCAGGATGTAACTGTCGTTCGGCGCTTCAAACTCGTGCTCATCCCCTTCCGGCGTTATCAGCTTCACTTTGTATGTCGCGTCGGCCGCGAATGAGTTTTGAGATCTGAAGTTGAACGGTTTGGGTGTGTTGGCAAGAAAGGTTGAACAACAAAGCGTATTAATTTTAGAAAAGTGGAATTAAAACTAAATAAGCGATATCTCTGTATAACCATGCTCTAATACCATGTTAGAATTAGATCTAGAGAGGAGAGAGAGATGAAACGGTAAAACAATTGAAAGGCTATATCTTTATTGATTACTTGATTGATTTTTACAAAAGATGCTTGATTGATTTACAATGCTAAACTTTGCCTCTATTATCTAAAAGAGCATTCTAGATAAGAATATTTTAGAGCATATGTTTGTGTCAATTATAATAAATAATTTTATATCAAATATAGACTCAAATCAATACAATACCAAATATAAATGGTAATCAATGCAATACCAAATAAAGGCAACATATATATCTTATTCTTATCTCTAACCGTCATCGCAGTTGCTCCAGAAGCTAGAGAGTCTTGCCAAGATTTAGAACTCTTGAACTTGCTTCAGATAAGCCTCACAGCAGTTTAATTGCAAGGATATATGTAGTTCTACTGCTTGAAGGGACATGCAAGCCATTGGATCAATGTCTTATATCTCAATAATTCTAGAAGGCCCGAAACCTTGTAAGTCATTTTGCCCGAAAATAAATCGTGCGGCTACTGTTAGAGGAGTGCGGCTACCCCACGAATTCCGTTGAATAACACATAATCTACCCCCTAATTTTGGGCTTCATAGCACAGGATTTATTTCATTTTAACATCTAGCCATTTAACAAGAAATGCATCCACAATGAATTAATTAAAATTTTGAATGTCATATAAATATTACTCAATCCCTACAATCCTACAATAATAGTATTTGTCAGCAAGTCTTCTGAATATGTATCAAGGAAAAAAAGAGTGTGGAGTAGATTCCAAAATTCATAAATCTCTTTTGATTCTCCTAAAATCCGTGGATTCAATACACTCTCCATTCCCTCTCTGTTTGTTCAACAGCCTCAACAAGTCACTAGCCTTCTCTTTGGTACTCGTACTACAGCTTCCCAACTGCAGAAGCAACAACAATTTCTGAAAAGCCCCTGCGTTTAAAGCACTCTCAACCAACCCTCTTTCTTCCGCTTCATCGGCATTCCGGCAAATATTCCAAATAGCCGAAACTGCAAATTCAGTTGCCATGTCAGAAACTCTAAATATCTTCTTAACCAACACAGGCACTGTAAGTGCATGAACATAAGCCATTTTTCTTGGTTTTTCATTCCTAAGCATTCTCTCGAGGACACACAACGCCTTTTCAGATACACTTTTATCCGAATCTACTAACATTTCTATCAACGCCGGAACTAGTCCAATAATGGTAAAATTCAAGATAGCGCTTTGATCGGTTGAAACCAAATAGTATGCAATGACTAGAGATGCTTTTGTAATCCGTGAATGTACAGATGCTTTGATAAGATTTGTGATTGCTTCAAGTAACTCTTGGTTTTTGGCGATGGCCTTGGCTTGTTTCGGATCATTTTGGATGGTTTCTTTGAGTAATAGCAATGCATTCAATTTTGCAGATGAAGTACCAGAAGTTAGAATAGATGTCAGAGATTTCGACGCCCTTGGCGATGAGATGTTGTCCATTTGATACATGGTTTTTGAAGAGATCTGGATGACTATGGAAAAGATGTGAATAATGAGATTGCTTATATAAGGATTGAGATGTTTCTTTGACCTAGCGTATGAAATTATTCAAAAGGTTATATGATTGACTGTTGACAGTTGAATTTTGAAGCAGTAGCTAGTTCAACAGCTTTAGCGTTTTGCTGTAATGGTGTTAGATGAGTCGACTCTTATTTTATGTAAGATTCGAGTTTGAATGCATTATATAATCTGCGGTTTCAAACCGTTGGTCGCGCTTTCTTTTACCTATGCATTTGAACTTTGAACGATTCATTATAAAAGACTAAGCCAAAATTTTAATATAAACACGCCGCCACCAATGACAAATGGCAACTAAGTATTCAACGTAGAAGGCATGTTACGTTGTGCATGTAAATCAATGGTAATTAACGTTGTGAACCTGGAAAGTTAGAAAGAAACGTATAAACGCAAGACTGAGTGGATGAAAATGAGACTGACAATGTAAAAATGAAAAATAAATAAATAAAAACAAAGACAAAAATAGAAAGCTCAATTTATAATGGAAGCTAAACGTTGAGAAGTATACATACACACACACACACATATATATATATATATATATATATATATATATATATATATATATATATGAGGAAGGTTCCGCTCCTCCTCTTATTTTACACGTGAGATTCCCCCTCAATCACAGCCGTACATCCACCTTTTCTTTTATATGTGTAGTGGAATGAGTGGGGATTATGTAGTGGAAAGAGAGAGAAAGAAATGTGGATGTGCGGCTGTGATTAAGGGGGAATCTCACGTGCAAAATAAGAGGAGGAGCCGATCCTTCCCCTATATATATATATATATATATATATATATATATATATATATATATATATATATATATACATACATACATACATACATCCTCTGCTTTCTCATGCTCCTTGTTCTGTATCTAATAGTGCAAACCATGATTTTAGGTATATATACAACAAAATAAGTTGTATCAAAGTGTAAAAGAGCTCATTCTGGAAGTAGCTCACGTATGCTTTCCAAACTCAAACAAAAAACCGAACAAATCAATATGCAGAAGTTGGGCTGGACACAGGACACCACCATTGGGTAGTTAATTCTGTTAATCAACGCTACTAGTATAACCGTGAAACGATAAAAAAATCGATCGTTTGATTGTATAACTTAAAAAAGAAATGTTGTATTTATAAATTAACGGACGAGACGATAACATGATTGATTGGAGATCATCACAGTTTTAATTGGAGTAATCATCGACTATAATGGTGTGATAGTTGAAGGAGATCAAAAGAAAATGATATTGCAGTAGAAATAAGATATTAAATGTAGATGTGAAGCTTGAAGTGCAATGAAATTTAGATAAGGGAATTTGTATCACTGAAAACGTTAAAGGAATAAATTTTGAGAAAGGGATAAATATTATTTGTATTTTAGAAAAATTATTTTTGGACAATGACGACAAGCAAACCCGATATGTTTAATAAGTTATAGAAAATAGCAAAGTCAAATATAACAAAACTGTGATTATTGCAAACATTTTGGTGGGACAATATTTGAAAAATGGAAGTTGCCAAGTTTAACAAAATTAAATATAACTAAAAAATATACCATCTTTTTGGACCATTTTTTTTTTTAATTTTAATAAAATCGATAGTTCTCAATTTCTTATGCATGTTGTACTATTCAAGGTGACAATATACATGAATGCAAGAAAGTGATTCGACTGCCACTACAACAAATTGACCATATTACGGTGGTGGAAAACAACAATAAAATACTTTTTACAACGGTGATACAACCGTCGTCTATTAAGAAGTTGTAATAGACTAAAATATTTTACAACTTTTTTGTACCGTTACACACCGTTGTGACTTCATATATATTACAACTGTTTTTCACTGTTGTAATAAACTTTATTACAACTTTTTTGCACTGTTGTAGTAATCAATACTACAATTATTATGCACAATTGTGAATTCGTAATTTTTACTACTATTTCTGTCGATTGTAATACATTTTATTACAACTATAATTGAATCCATTTTATAAGTGCTATAACAGCTGGATAAACAGAAAACAAATTGATATAAATTCAAAGCATCAAATCCATTCATATAAAAAATGTTACAACTTTATATTCAAAATACAAAACTAATTAATCATACATCACTACAGTGAAATAATTCAATTTTTCATTACAAATGATGATTACAAAAAACTAACATTCGTTTGAAAGACTTCTACTTATCCAGATTTACAACAACAAATTGTTAAATTTGGTGATACAAAATCACAAATTGAGTGGAACGAATTTGCAAAGAATGAAAAGTAAATATTTTTATAATGGAAATGCATTGATTGCATTTGATGAGATGGTAGAGAAATAAATGAAGAGTTTAATTTCTTCCATCTATGCTAAAGAAACGAATTGATTTACTTTCTACGTTTGCACATTTGTTGCTGTAGTAATTTTCCTCCATTATATTATTACCATATGTTGGTAATGTAATTGATGACTCACACGGATTTGCACTGGCAATATATTGAGGGGTAGACTTTAGTGTAAACCCATCCAGGCATGGAGTCAGTGATCCCCAATGGTGCCTCTTTTAGTTAAGCCTGTTTGAGGTTTTTGATATGTAAACTCTTATTTTGTATTCTCTTGTATTCTCTCATGTGGAATAAAATCTCTCGCTTTCGGACAGGACGTACACTATCTTATGGAGGATAGTGGAATCAATATAAATACTATGTCTCTTTATTTCTCTGTTATAGTTATTTACTATTTGCTTGATGTAATAGAATAATTTCTATCAGATTAGATTGATGTTCAATTGGCAAATCTAGATCCTGCTTATTGCGCTTCCGCATTTGCACAATTTTCGTATAACGGATTGGTATCAGAGCAATTTTTGCATAACAGATTGGTATCCCGCAATTTTTGCACAACAGATTGGTATTAGAGCGAGGCGATTTGTTTTAAATTATGCCCCAATTATTTCTACAAAGGTTGGTAGATTCATTGGTTATTATGCTATTACTATTTTGGGAGAAAAGGAAGACTTTGGTGGAGGAGATTATGTTGAGAGAGAAGAGCATTCCAATCTGGGAACTTTGACGTGATGTGGAATTTACTACGTTGAAGGAACCATTTGATTTAGGAACTTTTGATCATGTTTTAGATAGGGGTCTTCATGTTGATGATGCTCGAGCTATCCAAGATGATCAGGAAAGGAGCTCAGGTCAAGTGATAGACGGGTGTCGAGACAGAGACCATTGTGGTTTAGAGAGGGGTTTTCACGTTGATGATGCTCGAGGGATCCGGTGTGATCGAGGAAAGAGCTCAGGTCAAGTGTTAGACGGGTGTCGATGTTATTGCAAGCACTTTTAGACCGTTGGTTTATGCGCGGTGCAGCTCATGGTGGCATCTTTTGCAGACGGTGGGTGAAGTTTGTAATAATTAAGTGGTAGGAGAGAGATTTTTTGGCGATTGAGATAATTATTTTTGGCCTTGGCAATGTTTAGATTACTTTGGTGTCTACCTTCTTTTTTATTTTGGATATTTGCAACATTTTGTTGGCCGGCGAGGACGTAGTCTGTGCTCCTTAACATTGTGTGATGGGGGTAGCTTTGCTGGAACATATTAGAAAAATATCCGTTTTTGGTTTCTATCTCATGGTGGGATTTTGATTAAAGGTGGAGTTCTGTTGAAGAGTTTTATGATGTGAATAGAATTTGATTCGAGATGGGGTGTTGCAGATATGTGATTTTTCATCAAGGTGGAGTGTTAAATTTGATGATACAAAATCACAAATTGATTGAAACAAATTTGCAAAGAATGAAAAGTAAATATTTTTATAAAGTGAATGCATTGATTGCATTTGATGAGATGGTTGAGAAATAAATGAAGAGATTAATTTCTTCCATCTATGCTAAAGAAATGGATTGATTTACTTTCTATGTTTGCACATTTATTGCTATGGTAATTTTCCTCCATTATGTTATTACCATATGTTGGTAATGTAATCGATGACTCACATGGATTTGCACTGGCTATATATTGAGGGGTAGACTTTAGTGTAAACCCATCCTGGCATGGAGCCAATGATCCCCAATGGGACCTCTTTTTGTTAAGTATGTTTGAGGTTTTGATCTGTAAAACTCTTATTTTGTAATCTCTTGTATTCTACGAATAAAATCTCTCTCTCTTTTGAATTGGATGTACACTATCTTATGGAGGATAGTGGAACCAATATAAATATTGTGTCTCTTTATTTCTCTATTATAGTTATTTACTATTTGCTTGATGTAATAGAATAATTGCGATCAGATTAGATTGATGTTCAATTGGCAAATCAAGATCTTGTTTATTGTGCTTCCGCATTCACGTAATTTTCGCATAACACAAATAACCAGAAATAAATTAGTGAACTTATAAGATGATTTAAAAGATCATACCCAGCAAAACCAAGTCATAAAATGTAGGATTATGTCTTAACATACCGGGTCATATATAAGTCATAAAATACATGATTGTAAATCCAATGGTGCCTGTGTTTCTTCTTTATGGAACACTACTGCAACCCTGTTTTTTGGTGCCTTACTTAATTCCAGTTCATCGATCTCAGATGCATCCTCTTTTCTTTTCCTTGCAAATGTTGAATGTACTCGATTGCATCCTTTACTATGGATGCCTTGTCCATCTGAACCCAAATCATAATATTTAACCATTACTTTTAGTTAACCCATCATACACAATTTGTATTGATTTACGTGCTATTTGTGTATGTATTAATACCTCGGTAATATTTGGAACAAGGCTGCGAAGGGCGTATAGCTTACCATTGAGCTTTCTTCTCCGATTCTTTTTAGCATTAACATTGGAAGTAGTAGGAGTGTTGTTTGCTGTTACTGGTTCCAAATACACTTTCAATATATGTAATGACAAAACAACTCTCCAAAACTAAATGCATTTTTCAAACATTTATTCAAGAAAATGGGTGGCTGTAGCTCCATGCTTTTAAGTAGACTGAGAATAATAGTGCACGCACCACAAAATTAGATCCAATCATTCTAATTTTGTGATTGTCCGGAGCAGCCCAATATAGAAAGAGGCTTCTTTTAGCTTTACTAAGATTATATATTTCCCTACGTTTTCCATTTATGGCTATCATCTCTTGTTTTCCCCATCTCTATTTCTTTCCCACCTCCTTTAATCGTTTGCTTCCAATCTAATCTGAAAATTACTCATCTGACAAAAAACACTAACATGTTACCCAAAGTATACACGAAACTTGGATGCAAAAACTACTACAACGGTTTTTGTTAATACGAAGCCTACTTCCTTCTTCCTGTTCTTCTCCTGCCTTTTTCTTTAAGTTCATAGCTAATTTTTCAAGAAATTAATTTTGAAGGAGTTGCTTCAAAGGGATTCATTAACTAATAAGCAGTGACTTTAAAAAAAAATGGTGAGAGGGAAAACAGAAGTAAAAAGGATAGAGAATGATACAAGTAGGCAAGTAACTTTTTCAAAGACAAGGAATTGATTGTTGAAGAAAGCATTTGAGCTTTCTATTGTTTATGATGCTGAAGTTGCTCTTATTGTTTTTTTCTCCAAGATTGCAATCTTTATTCACATTCAGACATGATGCTACAGCAATCTCCATACATTTTTTGACCACTAGATCAGGAGCATCAAGCAAAATTAATTAAATAGCATCTCATGCATTTCGAAACGCATATGATTTCTCAAGCATTAATGGCCATAGAGTTGGATTTACGGAAACAAGGTCATCCACATTTATTATATAATTGACAACATAGGAGTGAGCGAATCATGCTACTTAGAATAAAATGGGCACAAAGTTCAGTTAATAATAGAAAAAAATTCAACAAACCTTCGTTGCTAAATCCACGACATACCCAATTACATCTGTCTTAAATCAAAGTGACAGTCTTCTGAAACAAGCATCGATATAGAAAGAGTCTTATTGACTATCGTGGTATTTTGCTTTGGATATCCCTTTCCGCCTCTTTGTTTTATCCATAATTTTAGAATTGGTAGCCATCTTTTCAATCGGAACAGGCTTCGCCAGATTAAACGGTGCTTTGAATTTGGTAAACTCAACACTTGCGCCCACTCTCTTCGATTGATTGGAAAGAATCTTCTTCAAATTTACTAGCAGGCCCTCGCCTTTCTCTCCCTTTGTACTTAGAAAGAGAATTGTTATTGACACTCCAAGTATTGTTAGGGGGGTCAATTTAAAAAGTAAAAAGAATTTGTTAAGGGGAGTATCAATGCAAGAGTAACCCCTTAACAAATAAACTTTATTTTACGACATTAACCTTCTTTGCAATAATCCTTTTCTTAGTTGTTAATTAAAAAAAATTATACAGTATATTAGTCGAACTACATCAGATTTTGATAGAAAATTATCAATAATCTCATTTGTCGATAGCTTTTTTTTAATAATTTCATTTTTCATTTGTTAAATTATTAACAATCTCATTTGTTTCACATTCTTCGCTTGCACCATTATTTCTCCCAAAATGATCGTTTTTTTTTTCCAAATAATTTAGGGATTTGGTTTTTTTTTTTTTTTTTTTTTTTTTTTTTATGCATTTGAAAATGATGGGGATTTGAGATGGTAATTGATGTTATTATCAGGGTAAAAAGGGAACATAAAAAATTAAGTACGTGACTCCGCCTAACATTCTTTTTATGATTGGAGTGTTTTTAAAATCATACCTCCCCTTAAAAATATTTGGAGTGTCAATAACAATGCCCCTTAGAAATTGCGACACTGCAAGAACTAGTTTATTCTTCCCGCGCTGGTATTGCGTCCTGGATCATCTCGCGATGTTTGGGATGAGAAGCGGCAGCTTTTTTGTAGCCACTTAGAAATTTGAAATTAGGGTAGAAGGGAGGATATTTCAGTTGCCTTGATAGGATGGGATTGGAATAAATTGTGAAACTGGTTCGCCAAGCTATTAATGAAAATATTGTCTCTCGCAGTGAAAATTTCGCTAGCTGGAGCCAAATATTTGGGCTTTTGAGCCAAAACTTGTACTTTGGAGCCAAAACGATCTATGAAGTAATATAAAGTGAATTAATAGATGCATTCGAGGATAGTGGTCTATATACTGTATGTTTCAATGCACTTTGTACCGTAGTTACTAGAAAAATATTTCAAATTTAATTCCTTTTACGAATTTTTCTAAAGTATTGGATATTGTATGAAATTTTAACTTTATTTAATTCTAGCGGAAGTAAAAATTGTATTTCTAAATTTTATGAAAATTTTAAATTAATTTAAGAAAAATTCATAGTTTTACATTTTTCAGAATTAGACATTGAACATGCTATTAAATAATACATATTGCTTAGAAGTTAATTTAGAATATTTAATAAAAAAATTAGCATTTTATGAAACACTGAATATTTCACAAAATTTAAAATTATAATTTTTTTTGTTTTTGAATTTTGTGACTTTAAAATTTTATGCATATTTTTGAATTTTAAGAAATTTTTTAATATGTTCTAAAAAAATCATAAATTAACATTTTATTTTAAATAAATTTATCATTTTAGTTATTAAAAATTAAAATCATAAACATCTATTACAAGTAAAATAATAATAAAAGTTGCTGAATATAATCATCTATTACAACTGTCAAAAAAGAAATGTTGTAATAGACATTTACTACAATTAGTAAAGTATAAGAGTTGTTGTAAATGGGTTTATTACGACTTTCTAAAAAACGGTTGTAAAAAACCTATATATAATTGTCAATTTGTGACCGTTGTAAAAATACAGTTGTAATAAGGTCTTCTTGTTATAGTGTGCATGGAAATCCATTCTTGTTTCCTAATATATCTAAAATTGAATTAAGCATACTTGAACCATATATTAATTTTGATGCCCATGTGAACTACGAAGCTGGTAGAATACCAACACAACGGATTTACAATTTAACAAACTTTTTTATTACTAAATGATACTACGTAACTATTGTTGTGCCTTTGCATTATATGTTTTGTGAATAAAACCAGTAGAGGAGACATCAAAAACAGATTAATAAAATGTATTCTGGTGCATACAAGATAACACATAATATAAAATAATAGGCCAGTATCAAGAATACATAAGAACCAACTACTGAGAAATGTTAAGGTCTCAAATTCTGAATTACATCTCACACAAATAGTAACAATGACGAAAATTTGATAATTAAATTAGTGGCATAATTTATGCACTATGCAAGGCTACTTCATTTGTGGTTTGATAACATTAGCTTCAAACCCCCTCAAGAGCTTCAAAAATTGGTAATAAGGTTTAGGTCTATGCCATCAACATTCCTTCCAACCCGAGCTAGCAAGATTGCCTGTTTATAAGAATAGACAAGTTAAAAATGAGCACTAAAACCTCTGAAAATAGAAATTTCTCTTAATCCTCAATTCAAACAGAAACACTCCCAAAATGATTTAGCTTTTCTAATTCATGCCATGCCATAACGTACATCTTAGGTCATTAAGACTACCCTCAATATCATTTTTATAGAATTTATTTTATGCTAATCTCCTCTGACTTAAAATCTATGAGGATAATAAGCTAATTAATTTATTTCTATAGAATTTATTTTACGGGTGCGGGTGCAGTGTGGGCTCAGGCATGGGCGCGAGTGCAGTTGGTGCATTGCACCACCCTCTGGGATGGCCAAGCTTAGTCGTTTCTCTTCATTTCACAGTAACAATACTATGGTCCACATAGTATTATATAAACACATATTGTTCATTATATTCTACTATATAGGACTATTCATCTTCCAAGACATTTAATGTCTTTCTTTTCCCAATGAAATCCTCTCATCCCATTAACTACTTCATTCGTTTTTTCAACATTCAACACATGTATGTTCGTATTCATGAATTTAGGATAATTTACTGTAGCTAAATGTCATACAAAAACCATTTATCAATTTAAAAAATATATAGCTCGCTTCTCCAAACGGAAATGTAGACATACATTTAATATACACATGAACAAATATCAAATAAAAGACTATACAAAAATACTAATTTAGAAACTATTAAGTATTGTTTTCAAATAAGTGTCATATATTTATTAATAGTTATCATGTAAGACTGAACTTTTGGTCCGACCGCGAACTTCTAAAAATACCTTTACGTTTTTTAGCTTTAGGGGAGGTATGACTTGTGCTTGTCACATGATAATAGCACAAGCTTTGCACATGAGTTATGCTTTTAAATAAGTGTTTATTCTTGACACACTCAAATGAAAATGATGTTCATTAATAATTAGTTATATTTTACATTTGTTAGATCTTATTTTTAGGTGATATTAAAATATGTTAAATATTTTATAATTGTATTTTGAATGTTAAAAAAAGTAATTGTTAGGTCCAACTTCTAAGTAAGGCATAAAGATAGAGATATGTAAGGGTATTTTTTGTAATTCATGGTCGAACCAAGAGTTTTTTCTTTTAAGCCAACTATTAATGAAGATATGTTACTTAAAAATAAAATCTAACAAAAAATGTTTATAAAACTGATTTCGACATGTAACAAAAGAAGTCATTATATCGTTTAAACATAGAATCTAACAAATAGACATTTGTTGCATCATTGTTGTTTATTAACTAACAACACAAACAAAAATTAAAACAAAATAAAAATATATATTGCAACTTAGAAATAAAAATTCAAGCTAATCACACATTATATCAATGCAAAAATATAACTAAATATTTGTGCAAATCGTTTTTTCTTGAACGTGTTAAACATATACATTTTCTAATGGGACTGTCTGACTAAGGTCCCTGTTAAGTATAAAGTACACAAAAACTCAAAGTCTTAAAACTTTGTAAATCAGGTCTCTAGTTTTCGAAAATAATCAAAAATCAACGTTTGAAACTAGCAAACTTCAAAACTTAATTCAATATATAGTCATCTTCATATTTATGCAAAAAAAATTTAAAATACTTCAAAAAAAAATTGGGTTTGTCCTTGTTGTGGCGTGCTTCGTTTGCTCTTAGTCACGCTTCTGGCAACGTAGGTGAAGCTATGCTCTCAATGTTGCTATATGATGTTGGTTGTTCTTATCGTCTTCCACACAGTCCAACGAAGACAAGGTGATAGCTGGGACTCGTTCCATAATGGTGATGGTATGTCATTTTCCTGTAGTGATCTTTCGGTACTATGGGTAGGTCAGAGTTAAAATGCAAAGTTCCATGGTGATGCTGTCGTTGAGAATCTAGGGAGTAGCTTTTGTTGCTTCAATGTCAAGTTTAATATGTATTTGCCTACTAGTTGTGCTGAAAGTCTAATCGTTCCTCGATTGGGAAGCGCATGAAAATCTCTTTATGGAATAGATGTGTCATGCTACATCCTACAGTGCTTTGATGGTCAGTGTCTTTGACATTTTATCTAGCTACTTTTTGTAGTATGGCTCACGAATTGTGCCTATGTTCTACTTCTTTGGAATGTGTGTGCCAATTTGTTTGTAATTTATTCTTCCTTCCTGTGTGGAGTGCATTGGTAAGTGATTGTATAGATAACCAAGTCTATGCCTTGTACTATAAGCAAGCATAGCTGTAGTGGGCGGACCACTCTAAAACCGTATGTGATGGACGGTCCACCGTAAATGTAATTTATTCTTCCTCCATGTCTATGGTTATCTGATACATTCAGATATGTCTGCAATACACTGGTGGATTTTTGCAGATATATCTGTACTTATTCACAATAAATGTAGGCATTTCAGCAACTTATTTTCTTTTATGCAATACAGTGTGGAATAGTTGGTTATATATCTTCATTTATTTATTTTGGCAAAGCTTTGTCTGCATTTATTCATAATAAGTGAAGACATTTCAGCAAATTATTTTTCTTTTCCAATATCGGTAGTACACTATGTAATAGTTGTTGATATGGTTGATCTTTTACACTATAAATGCAGACATTTCAGTAACTTCCCTTTACTTTCTAGTAATCATCCATTAATATTTATATTTTTTTGAATTTTTACTAGACAGTAGCAAAAAAATTCATGGAAATACATTGGTACAGTAAAATAGGGAACCGCATTACATTGAAACTAATGTAAGAATCCTTTTGAATTAAGATTAATTTTATGGTTGCGACTCTACTATTCACTTTTCTAAAAGCATAATTCGTGCGCAATGCATAACATCTATTATGATCATGTACGAAGCATATTCTATAACGCCCGTTTAAAGAAAAATCCTTTACTTTAAAAATACATATATACAATTATTTATTTAAAAAGGTTTTAAACTTGAAATTACTTTCAGACCATTTCTAAGCATGTTATTAATCACTTTTAAAAGATCTTACCAAAGTAATCAACTAGACTAATCATTTTGGTCACTAAAGTTGAAAATAACAACATAACGGCCAATGGTATAGAATCCAGAAGTACAACTATAGAGTCAAAAAGTGTTGTCGTCGATTGTAGTCACAAACTCATGGTAGAGAATGGTTGATAATGCTTGACAGTTTGGTTTGCGCATTTTCAACTATTCTCTTCCATTATCAAAAAGAAGTACTTCTAAACATACTCCCCCTAAAGCAAACTTGCTGCTTTTCAACTTCTAACTTGCTGCTTTTGTTCTACATGTTTTACGCATTTTACAAACATATAATGTTGTCGCATACTTTACTATAAGTGTAGTGCATAATCAAAATGTATTTTATCAAAATAAGTTTACATACCACCACTTTGAAGCAGTTTTATCACTATAGATTAAGTCGTGCTTAATTATAACTTCCTTTCTCGCTTCAAAAAAATTACCGACATTTTTTGTTAGGGATTGCGAAATGGATCGTTAGGGCAAAACTAACACTAAATGGGGGGTGAATAGTGCTTTTGAGAATTTAAAGAAATTCTAAAACTTATATGATCTACTATATGAATCACACATCACAGAAACAATCACAGACACAGAATCAGAAACCAACACAAAAATAAACATAAATAAAATGCAGAAAAGGAAAGAACACACCGATTTTATACTGGTTCGAAATTGCTCCTATGTCCAGTCCCATGCAATGTTGGATTGCATAGTTTTATTACTATATCAATATCCAATTACATCCCTTGATTTCATGGCTACAAGGTTAACTCCGATCATGTTCCTTGGTTTCATGGCAACAAGGAAAACAGTGATTCTGATCCTTGATTTCATGGCTACAAGGAAAACATAGATTCCCAAACACTTCCCAAACAATTACAATAGCCCAATAACTCTTCAGTAGAACTTCGATCCAGAGAGTAATGAGTAGAGAGTGAGAGGAGGAGAAGTTTTATATAAATAAAATTGAATTCGGCAGAGTATAAGTGAAGAAATCATAAAAATGAGAAAATATAATGGTGTAAAGAAAGAGGATGAAAACGGAGAAGAAGAATGATAATTTCTTTTCGAAATAAGCCCATATTTATAAGATTTGAAAGGTTGCAACGCTTTAGGGACGTTACAAATGGTGAAAAGACACTTCTTTTCAAATTTAAATTTCTGACAGTTATACGTCGACATACCCATGTACGTATGTCGACATACCCATCATATTTTTTATTTTTAAACCATTTTTAAAGTATTAAAACCAGTATTTAAATTCTAGAAGTTCCAAAAACAAAACTAGTTGCTAAAACATTATTTTTCAAGTATAAAAACAAAAGAAAACATTATTTAAACATATGATTAAAAAATTTATATATATGTGGTATAAAACTATATATAATATAATTATAAACAAATATATAGGAATTTATAAAGAGATATTTATAAACTATATATAAACAAAAAAGGTTATATGAAAACTTAGAGTTTAAATAAGACTATTATAATCAGATATATAAACTTAGTAAAATATATTTAATAAAACTATAAAAATAAGAATACTAATAAATTAGGAAATATATTTGAAATCATAAGTTTGAAATTCCTGAAAGATCAAAAATTATTTTGAGGGAAGTTTGAAAACAATTTGAAATTAGTTTGAAATTAATTTTGTAAAGAGATAATTTGAAAAACAGAGTTCGAACCTGGAGTGCTATTCGGAGTCTTACATATAAACTAGACTCTGTTGCTATATTTTTCTTGAACTCTTAAACTGTTGAAATCTAGAAAGCTTGATAACTCACGAGTCTTGAATCTATCTGGAATTCTGAAACTCTAAAACTATACAGTCTTCAATATTTAAGTCCTGTATACAAATCCTGCATATACGTCTATATGTTCTAGATAGAGAGGTTAGTGTGTGTGTATATATATATATATATATATATATTATAATCAATGATAATTGAGGCAAGGTTGTTGTCATCAAAACTCCATTCTCCAACAATATCCTCTTTTTTGATGATGACAACCTTAGTTTATAAAATATTCATACCTGATAATCTGATTCTTCAATTACTCCCCCTTTCACCATGAATTCCTTCTAACTCCCCCTTAAACTGTATTTTATAATTTCTCTCCCTTTGTCATTATCAAAAAGAAATTCTAACCATACTCTCCCTAAATCTATAACCTATATTTATCTATATATTTTAGGATTATAATACTTAATTCTATACTAAAGTACTAAAACACATAACTCCCCCTAAATTTATGCTTATATTATATCCTTATTCTGTTATAACCATTATAATATTAATGCCTAAATCTATGCTATAAATGACTATATACTACTCCCTGAATTGAATAACATTATATTTCCTCTATAACTATGATTATAAACCTAATATATTATAAGCCCTCCTAAAGTTATGAATATGCTAGTCTAATAAAATAAATAAAAGTATAATAAACGAAGCAAATAGCTCATAATCAATTCAAACAACTAAATCAATCCAAACAAGCAATTCAAACTAACAAATAATTCAAACAAACAATAACAATTCAGGCAAATAAGCAATTCAAACGATTGATCTAAACAATTAAATCAACCAAAGTATTCTAGAACCTTCAACTAATCCTTAGAAACTCTAAAACTCCCTCTTAATCTAATACATGACTAATCCTAGCCTAAAATCTAATTTCCTTAAGACTTTAATCTAGGCTTAGAAATAAGACATACTTAAAGCCAGGATACAACTTAAATTACTATATTCAGGTAACGATTAGTCGATATCCAAGCAATTTAATTCAAACAATCAACCAAGTTAAGTTTTGTTGTCACAAAACATAAAATCAAACACTTCTTGTAACTTCTATTTTTTTCTAAAAACCTATAAAGCTCCTATCAACTATAAATGCATAAGTATTTTTCTAACAAACCCATCAACCACTAATGAAATTTAACCATGTCAAGTATGTCAATCAAGTTATTCATGTCAAACAAATCAAACAAGCCAAACAAGTCAATCAATCCAATCAATTCAATCAAGCCAATCAATTCAATCAAGTCAATCAATTCAACCAAGCCAAACAAGTCAATCAAGTTAACCAAGACAAAGTAAATCTGGTATGTATTCGATTAATAATACTATATATCTAATTAGATAAAAACTTCATATTGTATACTTATTATGTATGGAGTAAGGTTAACATGTGATGCAGTGTGTTGGTTATAGCATAGTATGTCATATGCAAAACTATATGAAGTTATATATTGAATGAAGTGCAACTTGTGATGTAAATGATTTTAATTTGAGATGTAATATAATAATGATGTATGATATGAAATAAGATGTGTAATGATAGTGCGTAGAATGATTTGGTGATTATGTCTATTTAGGTAAAATATATTCACAGTTCTATTTAACTATTTTTATATACATATATATTATCCATTAGTTGAATTAAATAAGGGTAATACATACTAATTTATAGACTTAGGTTAATGATACTTATGAAAAAGATTTAAAGGATAGTAAAGATGAAAATTTTATGGTATTCAAAATAGACAATAAAATTTTTAGAATAATTCTATGAGAAATATGGAGTTAAATAATCTCAGTAGGTACTTATTTAATATAGTAAAAATTGAAGACCTTTTTAAAAAGAATATACAATTGTATCATATAAAGTAAACAATTTTTATGTAAACCTATATTCATAGTTGTGTATATATATAAAAACTAATTTTAAAAAGGACTTAAAATTTCATTTATTATGAAATGTATGTCAATTTTTTTATACAAGTCAATTTTAAATTTAAACTTTTAGAAATCAAAATAAATTAATTTGCTAAAGAAACATTTATATGTTAAATTTTTTAAAAGAAATCTATGGTCATAACAAAATTATGAAATCTGGATATAAATTAAACTACAACTACATATTTATGACATAAAATTATATATATATATATATATATATATTATTTTTATACCAAAATATTAGGTTAAATATTCAAGATTTTATAAACCTTAATAAGAAATCAAAATTAGTACTAAGTTACAAATAATATTTATGATATTATAACCCAAAATTGTTATGAAATCATATGAACAATATATAAGTTAAACTATGCGTGTTTAAACTATATAAAAGATAAGTTAATTTATATTCATATAAATTCGGTATATCATATTAACATGTTTATATAATTTTATTAATTTATATATATTTTGAAATAAAATATAAGAAAATAAGTAGACAAACAAAGTTAATATCTAGAGTTTGAACTGGCATTTTCTTGAAAAGATAGAGGGAAGTTTGAAAGTTTAACTTTTGAATTTATTGTTACAAATGTCGACATGCACTTCTATGTATGTCGACAAACATGTAGAAATTCAAAAGACATGTTTTTTTGACTTTTTGGTTTTATTATATTATTGATTTATATTATGGGTTTTATTATTTCCTAAATTAATATTAATCCTAACAAACATCAAAATTTAATTTTATTATTTTACTAATTATTAATTTATTATTATTATTTTGAGTTTCAAAATTCAAATTTTAAAATTGAATTTTAAATTTTAAGTTTGAATTTTAAAGTTTTGATTTCAAATTCAAAAACAAAGCAAAGCAAACAAAGCATCCATTCAACTATAAAATAAAAATTAATTAAGGCGTATCCGGTTTTTAGAACCATTTCTTCACTATTATCTGAATTCTGAATCACTGTGAAACACATATTTGGATTTCCAGTTTCTGGCTCTTCCTCGCTTGATGATGAATCTGAATCATATGGATAAGGCCACATCCCTTTTAATATGGCCTGGTCTATTACAGTTATAGCATTTATCTTCATTTCTTCCATTGTCATGAACCATACATTTACATCTTTCAAAATTTGACGATGAGACCGATGATTTATTACTTTAACCAACTTGGCTCCAAAATTTTGAATTTGAATTTTGAATTCTGAATGAATGGACACTTCAACTACTATAAGCCCAAAAAGTCATATCTCTTCATAAACTCTTCTTTTCTTGATTGATGAACAATCATCTTGGTGTCTTTTGGCCAATAGTCATCAGACATAACTCTTCCCCTGCAAAGCAACACAACTTTTCAAAAAATCATGTGACTTTTCAAAATAACTAATTGTATTTTTTCAAAAGGACAGATTATTATAGCTTTATTTTTCAAAAATAATAAAATGTAGACCTATCTAATATTGATGTAATGCATGAATTTAAACTATCGTTCAAAATTTTCCATTTAAAATTTTCAAAAATCAAATTATGAACTTTTTGAAAAACCTTTCTCTGATACCAATTGTTAAGGATTGCAGAATTGGTCATTAAGGAAAAACTAACACTAGAGAGGAAGTGAGTAGTGTTTTTGAGAAATTAAACAAAATCTAAAACTTATATGATCTGCTATATGAATCACACACCACATAAACAATCACAGACACAGAATCAAACATAAACAAAAAAATAAACAGAAATAAAATGCAGAAAAGGAAAGAACACATCTGATTTTACACTAGTTCGGAATTGCTCCTATGTCTAGTCTCACGCAATGCTGGATTTCGCAGAGTTTTATTACTATATCAATATCCAATTATACCTCTTGATTTCACGGCTACAGGGTTAACACCGCTCCCGTTCCTTGATTTCACGGCAACAAGGAAAACATTGATTTCGTTCTTTGATTTCACAGCTACAAGGAAAACACCAATTCCCTAACACTTCCTAAGCAATTACAATAGCCCTATAACTCTTCAATAACGCTTCAATTCAGAGAGTAATGAGTAGAGAGTGAGAAGTGAATAAGTTTTATATAAATAGAATTAAATTCGGCAAAGTATAAGCGTACAAATCATAAACATGAGAAAATAAAATGGTGTAAAGAAAGAGGATGAAGATGGAGAAGAAGAATGATAAAAAAATTCGAAATCAACCCCTACTTATAAGATTTGAAAGGTCGCAATGCTTCTGTAACGTAACAAATGGTGAAAAGACAATTCCTTTCAAATTTAACTTTCTGACAGTTATATGTCAACATGCCCATATATGTATGTCGGCATATCCATCATGTTTTTTTATTTTTAAACCATTTTGAAAGTATTAAAACCAGTATTTTAATTCTGGAAATTCCTGAAACAAAACTAGTTGCTAAAAACATTATTTTTCTAGTATAAAAACATAAGAAATATTATTTAAACATATGATTAAAAATTTATGTATATGTGGTATAAAACTATACATAACACAGTTATAAACCTATATATCGAAGTTTATAAAGAGATATTTATAAACTATATATACACAAAAAAGGTTATATGAAAATTTAGAGTTTAAAGAAGAATTTTATAATCAAATATAAACTTAGTAAAATATATTTAGTAAAACTATAAAAATAATAATACTTATAAATTAGGAAATATATTTGAAATCATAAGTTTGAAATTCTTGGAGTGCTATTCGGAGTCTTACATATAAACTAGACTCTATTACTATATTTTTCTTAAACTCTTGATAGCTTGACAACTCATGGGTCTTGAATCTATCTGGAATTTTGAATCTCTTGAAACTCTAAAACTGTATCCTGTATACAAATCCTATATATATATATATATGTCTATATATTCTAGATAGAGACGTTAGTGTGTGTGTATATATATACATAAATATATATATTATAATCAATTATAATTGAGACAAGGTTGTTGTCATCAAACCTCCATTCTCCAACATTTTTCGGCTTCACATACAATAAAACCAAACATGTAAACAACATGTCTAGGACATGTCACATGTGTGCAGGGTAGTAGAAGTGAATACACTATCACAAAAGTATCATTTGTTTAGCACAAGTACAAGGGGTTCAAAACTTCAAACTTTACTTTATTCGGTTTAGGTCTTAACTTTATATTTGCAAACACTTAACATATACTTTTCAGTAGTGGGTTAAGTTATGAAACTACTTGGTAACATAAAGCATGGGCCCTTAAAAACACATGAACACTTGTTACCGTCACTCAAACAATAAAAAAGCCTCCCAATTTCCATCCAAAATTCTCATGACCACATCACAATGTGATGTAGGTGTTTGTGCTCCTTTCCTTCAAGCTTTAAGTCTGTATTCTTTGCTTCTACGTATTGTCAGGTCCTTTGTTTGAGTTTGAAAATGTTTGGAGTTGTCTCAATTTAGTTTTAGAACTTAAGCTATAAGAGAATAAGCAGCATGAAGACATATTTGTTTGTATTTAAATTTGTGAATGATCTTTGAATTAAGTGTGTGACGTGGATGTGATCAAGAAGTCATCACATCCATTTTAAATATCTTCTACAAATTCTCTTTAAAATATATTACCTCTCTAATCCACTTGCTAGCCACTTCATTAATTATTCCCCTAAATACTGTTAAGAGAATCTCCAACCCAAGTAGCTTATAATGTTAAATAAATCTTATGTGTTAATTGTAGTTCACAATTGTCTAATTAGCCAAAAGTAGCAAAATATTTTTAGTTAATAATAATCACCCTAGTAGTTTATAATTAGACTTGTCCAAAATGTTCGAGCAATATTTATCGAGGAAAAAACCATATATCAATAAAACGATTTTCATAGAGTATCAATTTTGAGAAGTACAAGTGTAACTAAAAGTTGAGGGTATGGGATGTGCGGAAAAGGAAGGAAAGGGTGGATTTAAGGAAGGGGTAAAACAATATAAAAGACATGATTGAAACCTTATTTTTTATCAAAACTAATTTCAAGTAATGTAGATTTACTGGTCAAATTTTCCTTGAAATATTTATTTTTACAAGAACATTTCACAAATGAGTTTCTTATCATTATCCATTATAAAAAAATTCATTAGGATTATATAATTTGTTTCATCATATCTAATTCGAATTTGATTATTTGAATAATTTAGATATTTAATCAAATATGAAACGTTCAAAAAACATGAATTGCTACCATGTGAAAATATTTCAAAAGGTTGCATATCTCGAACTCGCGATTCTGGACGTTACTAGCAAGAGGTTACCTTTATTATATTTTCATCTTCTTGTTTTTCCTCTACCAATTTGAGGGTTAATCCCATGGCGTCCGGTCCGTGGACGGTTTTCTTCTACTCCTTTCTTCTTTCTTTATTCTCCACCTCTTCCTCCAGCGTTCCAAGCAGAAATCAATTTCTTGCAGCTAAGGCTAGAAATTACGAAATGGGTTTGAAACAACTTCTTACCTAAAGACACCAATTTCATCTGCACACCATCGTATACAAGGTCTTTCAAAAGCATATTTGTTTTCGTTCATAGCTAAATTACAGCCAATAAACTATGCTAGTTTTTATAGAATAAATACTCAAGCATACTAAAAATATTCTTCTGTTCTTATTCCATTATTTACAAATGTTAAATTAATACTTCATTTTGATACATCTAGTCATTTAACAAGAACAACATCCATATCGAATTTAATTTGTTTTGAATGTCATTTAAATGTTACACAACTGCTACAATTACAGTATTTGTCACTAAATCAATAAACCTTGTATACTACAGAAAAATAAATAAAAATGAGCGGATCCAACAGTTCAAAAATCTCTTCTGATTATCCTAAAATCCCCGGATTCAATGCACTCTCCGTTCCCTCTCCATTTATTCAACAGCCTCAACAAGTCACTAGCCTTCTCTTTGCTGCTCGTACCACAGCTTCCCAACTGCAGAAGTAACAACAATTTCTGCAAAGCCCCTGCGTTTAAAGCTCTCTCAACCAACCCTTTTTCTTCCACTGCATTCGCATTCTGGCAAATATTCCAAATAGCCAAAACGGCGAATTCAGTTGCCATGTCAGAAACTCTAAATATCTTCTTAACCAACACAGGCATTGGAAGTGCATGAATATAAGCCAATTTTCTTGCTTTTTTATTCCTAAGGATTCTCTCTAGGACACACAACATACACTATTATCCGAATCTACTAACGTTTCTATCAACGCTGAAACTAGTCCGATACTAGTAAAATTCAAGATCGTGCTTTGATCGGATGAAACCAAATAGTATGCAATGACTAGGGATTAAAGGAAATCTGAGTTTTTTGATATTAGAATCGAATGAATTAATTTTACATAGATGTTGCCTATTTATAGATAATAGGTTAATGTTTGTAATGCAAAGAAAAATAGAAATGGGCTGACAGCCCAGCCCATGTACTTAACAAAGATAATGAAGGCTGGTCGTATCAGTTATTATGTATACACTTTACTAGCCTCCCTTGATTTTCTCTATGGTTCCCTCTTCCCTTTTGCGCCGCCACCATCTTCAATCCTCATGTCTTCTCTGAACTTAACAAAATTCTTCACCGATAGGGGCTTTGTTAGGGCGTCGGCTCTCTGAAATTGAGCAGGCACGTGATTTACTTCGAGCTTTCCAGCTGTGGTCTGTTCTCATATGAAATACAAATCAATTTCGATGTGTTTCGTGCGAGCATGTTGGATTAGATTAGCTGATAGCGAAACCGTGCTTAGATTATCACACCACACCACTGGTCTCTTGTTGGGAAGAAACCCTAATTCTCCAAGTAGTGAGGTTATCCACATGATTTTTGCCATGGTTCTTGCTAGTGACCGATATTCCGCTTCAGTACTTGAGCGCGAGATGGTTGGCTGCTTCTTCGAGCACCAAGACATTGGATTTGATCCCAAGTATACGTTGTATCCAGACGTTGATCTATGGTCATCAGGATCAGAGGCCCAATCCGAATAACTGTAAGCTTGAATATATAATTCCTTGCAAGTCTATAGTTTGATTTCATTGTTGACAGTTCCATTTAGATATCGTAAGATCCTTTTAACCGCTGTCCAATGTTCATTAAGTGGCGATTGCATGAATTGGCAAACTTTGTTTACACTGTAACAAATATCAGGTCTAGTCACTGTTAGGTATTGCAATGCACCCACTATGCTTCTATACTCTTTGATATTCTGAATGGCTTCAACCTTATGTTTGGATAATTTAGAACTTCTAGTCATAGGTGTTGGCATGGGTTTAGCCTTGTCCATCTTGTCTCTAATAAGTAGATCTGAGAAAGTTTGTATTCCTAGGAAGTAATCCAATTTTCCCAAATCTTTAATAGAGAAAGTTTGATTTAAGTACAATATAATTTTGTAAACATCTGCTTGATTATTCCCATTAATCAGGATGTCATCCACATACACTAGTATAAAAGCTACACTGTCTCCACTTCTTTTGATGTATAAAGAATTGTCAGATTTTGCTGTAGAGATTCCTAATTTCATAAATGTACCTTTGAGTTTGTCATACCAAACCCTTGAAGCTTGTTTTAACCTATAAATAGCCTTGTGTAGTTCGCAAACTAGATGACTGTTATGTGCATTTTTGTAACCCTCTGGCTGTTCCATATACACATCGTCTTGTAGCTCTCCATTCAAGAATGCATTGCAAACATCAAGCTGCCTTATTCACCAATGATTATGTAGGACAATAGTGATGATTACTCTTATTGTAGTGTGTTTGACCACTGGGGAAAAAGTTTCTTTGAAGTCAAAGCCATACTCTTGTGTGTAACCCTTTGCCACCAGCCTGGCTTTATGTTTCTGAATACTACCATCTGTTGCCTTCTTTAGTCTATAGGTCCATTTACAACCTATAATGTTCTTGTGATAAGTTGCTTCAACTGAACTCCATGTTTTATTTTTGATCAAAGCACCATACTCCTCATTCATAGCATTCCTCCACTTTTCACACTTCATAGCTTCATTGAAGTTTATTGGCTCTATATCACTGATGGATGTAGTGTATATTTTAGGCTTAAAAATACCATGTTTAGCCCTAGTTATCATGTGATGTTTATTTTGATCATGTTGTTCCTCTTCACTACTGGAGTTTCTTGTAGTATTGCTATGGTCATCAATAGGTTCCACATTAGCATTTTCTGCATCATCATTTTCTGCATCATTATTATTATGAATAGTGTCTTCATCTCCAATCAATGAACTTGCTGGACTGTAGTCGGTCCTGGTATTAGGCACACTTTCTGCATATGCATCTTCATGTTGAGTTTGCTATTTGTAGTTGCACACCATATCTTCAGTTAATTCAGGCAATGTTATGCTTCTCCTTTCATCATTTACTATTCTGTTAGTGGTTTTGATCCCTTTTTCTACAAAGGGAAAAACATGCTCGTCAAATATAACATGCCTTGACACATATAACCTCCCACTATCACTTAAGCATTTGTTTCCTTTCTGGTTTTCTGCATAGCTAAGAAAGGTACTAGGACTAGATCTCAGACTTAATTTATGTTTATTATATGATCTGAGACAAGAAAACACGGCAGCCAAAAGTTTTCAACTTAGAGAATCTGGGTTAACACTATACATCACCTCATATGGACTTTTATATTGTAGAATTTTTGTAGCCATTCGATTAACCAAATATACTGATGTCAGAAAAGCTTTTGCCCAAAATTTTAATGGTAGATGAGATTATGACATTAGTGTAAGTCCAATCTCAACAATGTGCCTATGTTTTCTCTCAACAAGTCCATTTTGTTCTAATGTATGTGGGCAGGTTACTCTGTGTAATATACCCTTGTTATTAAAGAATTTCTTTAGTGGTTTGAATTCACCACCACCATCTATTTGCATAGTCTAAACAATGCAGTTTGTTTGCTTCTCAACTAGAGTGACAAACTGTATTGTTATATTTTATGCATCTGATTTACTTTTGAGCAGATATATCCATGTAAATCTTGTAAATGCATCTACAAAGGAGAGGTAATACCTGTATCCATGATCTGTTTTAACTGGAGAGGGACCCCATAGATCAGCAGCTATGGGTTCAAGTGGCTTGCTGTACTTTGTATCAGACCCAGTGAAGGGTAATTTATGACTTTTGCCTATTTGGCAGTGTTTGCACATGTAATGATCAGGTATATTCTTACAGTCAATATTATTTTCATTTAAGACATGTTTCACAGTTTTAAAATGTGGATGTCCCAATTTACAATGGCAATCATTAATAGTTTTATACATGTTATCATTATAGTTCACTGATTCAACATTATAACAATAATTCCCATTATTAGTAGCATGACTTGATCCCAATTTCTTGAACTTGTACAACCCCTTATCCAAACTACCCTGTAGTAATGTCTTTATTCAGTAAATCTCTAACTAGGCAGTAATTTGGGTGAAACTCAAAGTATACACGGTCGTCATTAACAAATTGTGATACACTGATTAAGTTTTTCTTAATCTTGGGCAATCTAAGTAGATTGTTCAAATAGAGTTCCCTTTTTCCATTGATATAACCATGTCCTATATGTGATATACTAATAGTTTCACTATTACCCATTTAGATTGTACACATACCTGAGTAGCTTTTATTCCCCAGATTTAGATTCTGTAAGTTGTTTGTCACATGATTTGCAGCTCTTAAGTCTGGGTACTAGTCATCAAGATTTATGTCTTCTGATTTGTTTAATTCATCACTGCTTGAGTTTTGAGTCTGCATCCTTAATCCTTCAACATTGTTTCTTTGTTGTGCCATTTATGTTACATTAACATTTGTTCCCCTTTGGTTTCTCTGACCTTGCTGGTTAACATTGTATTCAGTGTTGAATCTGAAGTAGCATCTGCTAGCAACATGTCCAAATTTTTCGCAAATTTGACATTTCACCCTATTATTGTTGTTAAATTTGCCTCCTTTGCCTCTACCTCTTTGATTAGGGTTGCCTATGAATGACTGATTTTCTTATTTGTTGTTTTGACCAGTATTGCCTTTTCGCTAACCTTTGTTTCTTGGTGTGGAGGTAAAGTTGACTGAAAATTCTGATTTTGACAATCTTCTCTGTTCAACTCTTCCTTCATGTGCAAGAAGAGATGAATGCACATACTGCAAATCAGGTACAGTCTTTTGTGAGGCTATGAATGTTACAATAGACTCGTAATCTTCGTTTAAACCTCCTTTGATGTAAAGAACCTATTCACTTTCACTGATTATGTGTCCAGTAGAATTTAACTTGTCACATAGGGTTTTTATCTTGGTAAGGTAGTCATGTATGGTCATTTCATCCTTCCTCATGCATTGCAACTGTCTTCTATACAACATGGCTCTTGCAGCAGATTGAGCACTGAATATTTGTTATATGGTATTGCATATAGCGAAGGATGCATTGCATCCTATCACTCTTGACAACATACTTGCACTAATTGATAACATTAGCCATGAAACAAGAAGACTGTCTTGTTTTTGAAATCTCAGATAATCTTGATTGCTAACCAGGTTTCCATCTTTATCATGAATCATAACAGGTGGGATTATCACAGCTGTACCTTTGATGAAGTCAAGAAGCCCATATCCCCTCAATGCTGCTTCTACCTGAAACTTCCATAGCATGTAATTATCCTCATCGAGTTGGATGGTAATTATCTGACTTTTGGGCTTTATCAGGGGAAGATGTGGTGGAGGAAGCATGGATGTGGGATTTGTTCCAGAATTTGCAGAACCGAGAGCTTCACTGTTTCCAGTTCCTACCATTGTGATCAAGAAAAGTTACAGGAAGATTTTCTTAATGTAGTTGAAGGATGGTGGATCACTGCAAAGTGTCTTCAGCAACCTGGTCTTCAGAAAAGAAGTGTCCAACAGATGAAGTAATGAGACTCCATGATGGAAAAATCACCAGATGATGGTGTTTTCTGCAACCAGGTCCCGGCCAAATGATGACAGAAGCGTCATATGGCCAGAAATTGCAGCCAAGATGGAGGAAAGTGATGAAATCTCTCTGATTTTTCATCTTGGCGAGGCAATTTCGGATCAGGTAAACTGGTATGAACAGAAACTAGATCAGAGAGGGGTATATTCTTCGATGATGAAGATCTTCTGAGAAGAAATAAAAAGTATAATCTTCTCTCGATTTAAAACTAAGAAATGTGATTTTGTAATCTTGTATATATGTCGTTTGACTTATTGCTCTGATACCGTAAAGGAAATCTGAGTGTTTTGATATTAGAATCGAATGAATTAATTGTACATAGATGTTGACTATTTATAGATAATAGGCTAACGTTTGTAATGCAAAGAAAAATAGAAATGGGCTGACAGCCCAGCCCATGTACTGAACAAAGATAATGAAGGATGGCTGTATCGATTATTATGTATACACTTTATTAGAGATGCTTTTGTAATCCGTGAATGTACAGATGCTTTGATAAGACTTGTGATTGCTTCAAGTAACTCTTGGTTTTTGGCAATGGCCTTGGCTTGTTTCGGACCATTTTGGATTGTTTCTTTGAGTAACAGCAATGCATTCAACTTTGTTGATGAAGTACCACAAGTTAGAATGGATTTAAGAGATTTTGAAGCCCTCGAGGATGAGATGTTGTCCATTTGATACATGGTTTTTGAAGAGATTTGGATAATTATGGAAAAGATGTGAATAAACAAGATTGCATATATAAGGATTGAGAAGTTACGTTTGGCCTAGCAGTGCATGAAATTATTCAAAAGGCTTTACAGTTGACTGTTGACAGTTGAATTTTGAAGTTGTAGTTCAACAGCTTTAGCGATTTTGCCGTAATGGTGTTAGATGACTCGACTCTTATTTTATGTAAGATTGAAGTTTGAATGCATTGTATAATCTGCGGTTTCAAACCGTTGGTCGCGCTTTCTTTTACCTATGCATTTGAACTTTGAACGATTCGTTATAAAAGACTAAGCCAAATTTTTAATATAAATACCCCGACACCAGTGACAAATGGCAACTAAGTATTCACCATAATTAATGCTATTTTACTCGAATGAAAATAGGGTAAAATACCCGAATGTGAGATAAAAATTCAGATACCACCCTTGAATTGCTTGAATTCAACCTTAAAATTAGGATGTAGGATCTTATATTTTTCTCTCTTATTCGGGTGAAATACCCAAAAGTACTTCAGGTATTATAGCAAAGTTGATAAACGCAAGAATGAGTGGATGAAAATGAGACGACAATGTAAAAATGGAAAATAAATAAATAAAAACAAGGACAAAAAGTAGAAAGCTCAAATTATTATGGAAGAAATGTTTTTTTTTTCTTCTTCAAAATGTTGAGAAGACAAACCAACCATGTTGTCACTTACCCAAAATGAATTTCTTTGAAGCCAAAAAAACAGTGTGGCTTCTTCGGAGTTGTTTTCTTTCGTTCACCGTTGTTTCTCCAGGCGCATACCATTTCTTCTCCGATTCTGTAGATCGCCACAATCTCCCAATCCCAAATAAAACTTCAAATATGATTCCTATTATTTCTGCTTCATTGGATTAGATAATTTCTTTAAATAAACCTCTCTACCGATTCCTAAAACAAACCCTAAATCTTCACAAAAGCAATCCTCTTCACTGTTACGATCATTTGCATGTATGAAAGTTTAGGTTTTTCATTAGCAATTTTTTAATGTTTTGGAATCTCGAAACCTGATTGATATTTGTCTTTCAATTAAGATTTATGCTAATGTCTAGACTCTGTGTAAAAAGAAAATTAAACCCGTGGAAAATAAAGCATCGACTTAGATTCGTTTTTCGTGCTCATGCGTAAACTCTAGAATTTTCGGAAAACTTTTTGGTTTCTATCACTTTGTTATCTAGCTATTTAAAACTTCGTTTTTTCTAGTATTTTCATTTTCATACTAATTTTCAATTGCTCAGAAGTATTGCAGTCCGTTCATTTGAGATATGGTAATTTGCTACTCACTGAATCTTTTTTTCATGTCAACCACGGTAATTTGCTACTCATATTTTATCTGCCTAGTTTTTTAATGTCCACCGTATTATAGGATTACGAGTTAAACATGTTTTAGCTTAGAATGGAAGACTAGGAAGAAGGAAATATGTACGTTTGAAGGAAAAAAAATCAAAACAATGAACCAACCACATTTTAACTGGTTAGATGCATTGAAAGAAATCAAATGTAACTTAGGCTGGTGGAAGAAATCAAATCTAACTTACAGTAAGTTAACGAACCTCAACATTAGTTTGGCTCATTTTGATTATCGGTCAAGTTGCAGATTGATTTCATGGTCCGAGCTAGGGTTGAGTCCTGCGATTAGGATGGTTTTTGACTTTGCCTGCGTTTTTGAGCACCTATGTTTGCCTGGACTGTTTTCTTTAATGATTTTTCTAGTGTAATGTTTTTTATTTTATTTCATAGTTGATTAAAAAAATAGCGTGATGGTTCAACTGCGGCATACACAACACTTTAACATATGTGTCATAAATATGTGTATATGTATGTATCTATGTATGTATTTGTATGTATTTTTTGGTTTGTGATAGTGATTTTTTAGCGACTATATTCAAAACTCAATTTTAGTTCAGTGAGTTGTGAGCTAACTCTATGCAGAACGTTGGGGAGCAGGTCGCTTATGCACCCATCAAGACCCCCATTCAAAATTTCATAAATCAATGGTAATGTCGTGCTAGTGTGTTAGACTTTTCTTTTCTTTTTCTCACAAGTCATGTATTCTACAACTGCCACTCTGTTGGATGGTATGGTAAATTCCATGATAAAAAGCAAGGTTTTAAATTCCGGCCGACACACCGTAAATCAGGCCATTCCGGTTCGGTTCCGGCGATGATCGGGTCGGAAATCACTAATAATTCCATTCCATTTTGTTGTACGGTAAATTAAAAAAAATACATCACTCATGGTAAATCTTTGAAATAGAAACATTACATGAAATTGAATCATAGTTTTGCTACAAAACCATACGAAAGCCAAAAAAAAGATTCAAAATCAAAAGAAAACTAATCTTTTTTTTTTTTTGCTTCTTCTTCGATTACTTCATCGTCGTCTTCTTCAAAGCAGCTGAGGTCGTCTTCAGTAGTACTGATTAGCAGCTCGGAATACTTTTTGTTTCATCTATTGTCGATTTAGGGCATGTGTTTCCCAGGTTTTGACTTTGAGCGGCTGAGGTAAAAACGAGATAGGCCAGAGAGAGAAGATGCTAAAATTGTTTTATTTGTTTAACTGGCCTCATATTGGATATGGATCCTATCGGGTATGAGAAATGCCATGTCATGCTGAATATTACTACGCACATTTAAGTTCACTTTTATTACTACTAAGTAGTGATGCTGTGTATTTGTTTTATTAAATCAAATTCTAAGCTGTGTAATTATTTATTAAACCAAATTCTAAGCTGTGACAGCATATATAATTGCCTTTTTACAAAGAAAAAACACCGGAACTGTCAAATCGGAATTAAACCTGATTTTCCAGAGTTTTCGAAACGGGACCAAAATTTTAAATTATCTACGTGACCAGAACGGAACTGGAAACCGGAATTTCGAACCTTGATAAAAAGAGCATGCACACCTATGAGTCCTCCTAGTTGAATACATCTGCATATTGTGTAGGTGTAGGTCAAGATTTTAAATGGTAACTAATTATAAATAGTTTTTTGTTATTTACATATACAACTATCTTTGTTTTTTCATGGTGTTATTTCTAATATTATACATGGTGGTGTTGTATTCCAATTTACACATGTTGTTAAGCCCGGGTTTTGATTGTCGCGATATCCTTCAAATATAGGTGGCACGATTTTCTATGAAGTCCAATAAATAATTGATGTGATATTTATAAGCAATTAAGTTGGTTTATGGGACGAGTAACTATATCAGAAGGTGAACGATATATGTAATAGATGATGTGAAGTATTGCAAATGGATGGGACTAATATGTAAGTTGATGCCAAATCGGGTTCATGTTTGATACTCTCGTACGTACGTAAATCAAACGGGAATTGTTGGGAAGACGTGAATCCTGAATCATGGGGAGCCAGCCCACAAGGTCAGGTAATGAGTTAAATTTTTGATATAATCATAGCTGCATATTCATAATGTAAGTCTCTGGTGTTTGATATGAAGCACCTATTGGTGGTTCAGGTGAGGCAAATATTGCAGGCGTGAATTATAAATAATAATGATTTTATATCTACCTTGTAAATCATGTGATTGTAGTATATAGATGAAGCAAAAGGAATACATGCCTACTTCGTAAGTTTAAGCCTCCCCCACCACATTTAGATCATTTGATAATTTAATAGGGTTGTCTTTTGTTGGAGTTTCTAAATCAGACAAGGGGCATCTGAATTTACTAAATTCATGTCCATTTCTAAGAAGTTTAAGTTTGACGGCGGTTAATCATCTTCCCTCATTCACAATCAATGATCCTAATCATGTGGGGCTTCTTCATATAAAGTCATTTTATTCCTATTCTTAGTTTAAGTATACTCCACGGTTGACCTCTGCGACTTTTGGGAAAAAAATCCTACATTTTCACATCCTGCAGACTACGCAGATTGTAGAATAAGCGAACTTCTTGTTCCCTTGCCAAAACTGTGGTGCCTTAGATTTTATGAATAGGCATGGCAAGTATAAGACATAACCTTTTATATCATAAAGAAAAAAGGTTAGCATTAATAATTGGTTCATGTATTACAGAAGATCAGTATTGTTTAGTGTAATTTAATTTTTGAATGCTAAACCTCATTCCCAACTTGTAAAACTGTTTTTAAAACTATATAAATTTGCACCTTCAATTGACTTGCATTGCTCGACAATATAATGCCATATGATAAAAACTGGTTGGCAACTTTTGTAAAATGGAATCATTATAAGTTTTCTGAATTTTTTTATCAAAGTTTACAGAAGTTACTTTTGTGAATTTAGTGTTGGTGGTTTTGGGTATTTGGAAGTGTTAGTAATGAAATTATCAACGATAGTGCTACTAAGAACTCCACGTTTTATGTTAGCATTTGGTTGTTTGTGATGTTCCAGAGTGTCTTCCATTAGTATGTCCAATCAGACATATGATGGTTTGCATTAATTCTAAAGACTTACAAGAGTTCTTGGCTGCCCTTTTGCGTGTTCAGAAGCTCTCCTTTTCTTCAAATGCTAGAATTAACTGTAAATGTACTTGGAGAAATGTTTCTTTTCTAACTTGTTTGACTACATACATAATAATGCATGTTGCATCTAAAAAGATGCTCTGACATATTTTTGCATTTTGTAACTAATACTTTTTAAAAAACACGCAAGCTCTTGCTTATGTGTATTATGTATATAGGAACTAGGAAGGTGTTAGAATTTGTGATACAATATTTTCATTTGCTAAAGATTGAAATATATTATTTATGGTGGTACAATATTTCCATTTAGAGAAGTTTTGAGAAATATTGTTAATTTGGGAATATAATATTTCCAATTTGCAGAAGAATTGGAAAATATCAGACATTTATTGTTCTTTTATTTGTAAAAGGTATAGGTAATAAATTACCTACATAAGTGGAAGGATTTGAAGAAGGTTTCTTTTTAGGATAGTGAAGTAAGGAACTAATTCCCTAATTAATTGGTTAAACAAGGAAGCCTATCAGGAGAATTGGAGAATTAATTAGACATTGATTTATATCATAAATCAAATACTTCAGCCCCAAGCATTAATTATTATATAAGGATAGGGATTAGGTGAATATATTATCATCTCAAAAATGTGAGATTATCATCTCTAAAAGTTTTTCTTCTTCCCTACTATTAGTTTTGTAATTTTTCTTATTGAGAAAAGTAATCAAATCTCCTCTCCCCAAGTGGACGTACACTAACAAGAGTTAGTGAAACCACTATAAACCTCTTGTGTTATTTCTTTTATTGCTATAACCGTGATTGCTTTGCTGGTGACTATCTGTTGTTTGTTTTGCCTCACCATCAATCCGTTCCTATCCAATTTTTTTCTGCAACAATTGGTATCATAGCTACGTGGTTGATTGAAAAAGGGTGTTAGGCATTATGGCAAGAGATGAGGAGAATTCATCAATTGTATCAAGGCCATATGTCAAAGGGACATATACGGCAGCAGGATCTCAGTTAGCAATAGAAAGATGGAATGGGGATAAAGACTTCAAGAAGTGGCAATGGAGGATGAAAGTTGTTTGATGAGGAATAACGTTCATCCTGTGGTATTTTCTCTTGAGGAGTTGACGGATGATATTTCAGCCATGGAAAGGAAGGAGATGGAACGATGAGCCTTTACTACTCTACAATTGGCAATGGGAGAAAATGTCATTTAGAGATTAGTGGTGAGACCACTGCTAAGGACATTTGGACCAAGCTGGAAAAACTCTATTTAAAGAAGTCACTAACCAATCGTCTGATTTTGCTGAAGACGTTTTTCACCATGCGGATAAGAGAGGGTACTTCAGTGAAGGCACATCTTGATGTGAAGGCAGGTCTTCTATCTGAGAACTTGAAGGATCAGATGAAGGGGTTGAGTGGAGGTAGAAGAGGAAGTAGTACGGAAGTCTTATTAGCAGGTATGGAGAGAGGGGAGAAGAAGAAGAAAATAAAGTCAAGAGATGGAAAGCACCGTACTTGGAGAGTCAAGGGTTGGAGCCTACAGTTCTCATGGAAAGATGTCAAAGCTGAGCATACGAGAAGGGACTTTGAGTTTCTGCATAGGCAGAATATGATCACAGGGGAAAGCTTCATCAAGGTGGAATTTTTCCAAGAGGATGTGCTTGATAAGAGGAATAAGGGATCGTCTGAAGTTGGTCAAAGATCAAAGGAGAAAGCAGTGGATATGCATAAGTCTTTGCAGACTACTAAGTTCGGGCGTTGCTCGAACTGGAATTGCTTATCGAAATGCTAGGTGCCATGCGGTGGCACGGTGTGGGGAGAGGGTTGAGATGGTACATGGAGACGTTTGTTTTCATGTTGAATATTGATAGGTCTTACTTGAAGGGTTACTTTGTACACTTTGTTGGCAGGCGGTGGCATTGCCGAGGTTTGTTAACAAAGTGCAATGAGTGATGGCCATGCCGAAGCTCGTTGGGGAAAGTAACCATGGTGTCTTATCCAAGAAGATGCTTAGAGTAAGAGAATGTGGGTGGAGTTGGTATGCTTTTAAGGAAATATATATCAAGGCAGAGATTGTTAGAATTTGTGAGACAATATTTCTATCTGCTGAAGATTAAAATATATTATTTATGTTGATACAATATTTCCATTTAGAGAAGTTTTGAGAAATACTGTTAATTTGGGAATATAATATTTCCAATTCGCAGAAGATTTGGAAGATATCAGAAATTTATTTCTCTTTTATTTGTAAAAGGGATAGACAATAAATTACCTACATAAGTGGAAGGATTTGAAGAAGTTTTCTTTTTGGGATAGTGAAATAAGGAATTAATTCCCTAATTGGTTGGTTAAACAAGGATGCCTATCAGGAGAATTGGAGAATTAATTAGGCATTGATTTATATCATAAATCAATTACTTCAACCCCAAGCATTAATCCTTATATAAGGATAGGGACTAGGTGAATGTATTATCATCTCGGAAATGTGAGGTGTATCATCTCTAAAAGTTTTTCTTCTTCCCTACTATCAGTCTTGTAATTTTTCTTATTGAGAAAAGTAATAAAATCTCCACTCCCTAAGTGGACGTACACTAACAAGACATTAGTGGAACCCCTATAAACCTCGTGTGTTATTTCTTTTATTGCTAGATCTGTGATGGCTTTGCTGGTGACTATCTGTTATTTGTTTTGCCTCACCATCAATCCGTTCCTATCCGGGTTTTTTTTCCGCAACAGAAGGATCCACATCCATTATTAATAATCCCCTAACACCTATTAATTCTTTTATGCTTGATACTAAAATGATTTTTTTTTTGTATGTTTGATTTATGTGGTATCATGACCGTCTTCTTAATTTTTGCACCATTCTGAAACTTCCTAATTCCTTCAGTCAAAATAAATTTATACATGATATCATCTTATAAATTATTATTTTTTGTGAAGCTTTGTTCTAAAAAAGGATGAAGCCAGGACATTCTATGATGGATTCTGGGAAAGAGAGCTGGATCTTGTTGTCAGCTTCAATTATTTGCAAGAAGTATTGTTAACTAAATTCACTGGAATTGAATCCGAGCTTAAATTTGTCGAAATTCTTCTTGCTTCTACATCGGTCCCTAACACAAAGGATATCAATTTTCAAGACGACAAAGAATGTTAAAGACTCGTTTACCATTGTCATAGAGCTTATTTGGTTTCCTTGTGTTCCGCCCAAAGCCGATCTTTCCTTACCGTCTTATCCCAGCGTTTTCGTATGAATGGCTGCTATCTAATATTATTTGTCTAGCTCTATTTAGCTATATGTACCTCTTTATTCTCAATTATGATATGAACTACTGCCGAAATATTTAGATTGAAACGGTCTCATCTTTAGTTTTTATGTCTGACTTATTTCATTGTTGTTATTCATTAAACTGGGCTATGTGTGGCTTTTTATCTATTTTTAGTCGGTACATCTTCGGTGTCATGGAAACAGTCTCCTATTTGTAGTGTTTTCATCTTTTAAGGGTGCGTTCTTTGCGAACGGGAACGGGGTATTTGAGCGTGGCATTTGAGCGTGGTACTGTAGCAACGGGGAATTGTGTTTTTAGCTGCGAACGGAGTATTTGAGCGTGGCATTTGAGCATGGTATTTTTGAAATAAAGATAAATAGATATGATATGTCGAATACGAATACAAATACAGTTACAAATACAGCTACAAATACAAGTACAAATACAGCTACAAATACAAGTACAAAGACATCTAAAAATACAAAGCCAAATCAGTGCAGACCAGCAGCAACCAACCCATCTCTAATGGAATCTCGAACTAATGACATCTCTTGGTGTCCATCTCGATGCACAGCCTCAATGCCTCTATTCGTCGTATTTCTCATAGTATAATATTTCGTCAAGTACTCATCGGGGATTAGTTCGGGATCATCATCAAAAGCCATAAAATCTGGGTCACCACTATTATATTTGCGTATGAAGTTGTGTAAGGCCATTGTAGATACGACAACTTTGACTTGAGTTCGAAACTTATATGTAGGCATCTTATTGAGAATGGTAAAAAAAAATTTCCAAATACCAAATGTTCTTTCTACGGCCATCCGTAAGCTCGAATGATAGAAATTAGACACTTCATTGGCCGATTTTGGTTGATTCATGGTTTCATGGAAATGCGGAATATGATACCTCATATTTCGATATGGCGGTAAATATTCGGTCTTTAGTGGATAGCCCGAATCAACCAAATAATATTGTCCAGCTGGAGGTTTAGGAAAGTTAGAGTTTCTATCGTTTATAACAGCATTAAAAATTCTACTATCATGTGCAGTCCCTTCCCAACCAGCCATCACATACGTAAACTATAAATTGAAATCACAAACCGCTAATATATTTTGAGTTGCAAAACCTTTTCTTCCGATATACGGGGCAATTTGATCACGGGGTAATTGTGCAGATACGTGCGTACCATCTATAGCACCAATACAATTTTTGAAATACGGATAATACCGGAAAGATCTGATGTGTTGTGGAACAGTATTAAATTGTTGTTCCGTTGGTCTTATTATAACAGCAGCAAGTGATTGAAAAGCGTTTAGTACATCATGAAAACAAACGGAAATAGTGCTACCTGATCGTTGAAATCTTTCACTAAGTTGTCTATTTGAAAGCCCTGTAGCCATTGTATAAACGAAAATTCCAACCATTTCGATGACATGCATTTCTGGTCTAGAAGCGAGACCATGCTGTTCCAATTTTTCACATACTGCGTGGAAACAAAGTCTTTTCATCCGAAAATTATTTTGACAACGGTTTTGATGACCATTCAAAATTTCGTTAACCCAAGTTAAGCCAGTAAACTCTGAAGTATGTATCCTCGTCATATGATTTCTACTAGCATCCTGGATGAGTGAAATCCCGTAAAGATCAAGTATATCATTGAAATCGGAGGATGAATCGGAGGCAGACATTAGTTTAGTTGAAGAATAAGATTGAGATGAAGAAGAAAGGAAGGAATATGATGTTGAAGGGAAGAAACGAGAAAGGTATAATATATAGGAGGAGAGGGGAAGTTGAAAATCAAGCCGTTGGCGTCCGACGCGTCGGACGCCAACGGCTTGATTTTCAACTTCCGACAATCGTTCCATTTGGGCGTGGTTAATTCCGTTCGCGTCCGACGCGTCCGACGCGTCGGACGCGAACGGATGTTTCAGCGTGGAAACAGAATGCTGCGAACGGCCCCTAATTGTCCCACTTTCGACGCTGGTTATGTTTGCTTAAATGGTATAGAATCATGCATGTGCATGTCACTGTCAGACTGTATTTTGTATAGGGTAGGAAATGCACATGCTCTTTTTTGTAGTGGTTTTAGAATGTCCCATATTAACTTTGCTCATATCTTCTTAGTCAGGTATTTATTTTGTTAATTAGTTCAATCGATTTTGTAGTTTTAGATGTTTTTTTAATTATATTACTGTACAATTATTATATGTTACTTGAATTATTTACATCCTAAATGATTTAGCAAACCCGATGAAAATGGGCATGGGGAAGTAGATTGTAGACACATTTGCTCGCATACTGCATTGCATGTTTATGTTTACAGAAATTGGTATTTGGTATTTCACTGAAATTGAACACTGGTTTAACTTCATCAGTTCAATCAACAAATAAATAAATAACTGGCAACTAACAGTCAATCATTGGCAAGCAGGGCACACAAAATAAAAACCCAATTTATATATAATATAAATGGGAAAACTGAGTGAGTTTAACTCACCTTGATTTCCGTTGTCGTTAAAGCGGTTCAGGTTTTCTGTTAAATTAAACAATGTTTAATTTAACAAGAGATTCTAGTAGCGTTCATTCTTGTCCAAATCAGTTCCAGAACATATTGTCCATCACCATGATCCCAGTGGCTTTTGTTTCGTTCAGTTCTGACCACATAGGTTAAAGTTAAACCGTTATTAGATTACGTGTTTTATATAAATTAGTTAACAAATCATTTCCTTAAATTAAGATTTAAATCTAACTAATTACCTTGATTATAATATCGTCGGCCGATCATTTGTGTTACAAATTTTTCGGACCAGACAACATGCTTCTCTCCGTTCCTTTACTGCTTATTCATGCTTCTATGTTCTGGAAACAAAACAACCAGTTAACAACTAACATGCTAGTTATACTTTCAACACAACTTAGATTAAATAAATACTTTAATTAAATAATTAACCTTTCTTTTAATCACCTTTAAATGTTAATAAATTACATTAAAAAGGAACCGATCCCTTCTGCTTTTAGAAAGCACGATTGACTCCATCCTGCAACAAAAATTAACTGACCAAGTCATTATGATTTAATTAAATAAATTATTTCCTTAATGGTTGGTTAGTTTTAAATAATTAACTATGTAATATAAACTAATCACATGGTTTTGAAAAACATACGGTCCGATCTGTCCTTTCTCCTGGTTCCTGAAAAACATATATTCCCGTTCCTCTTCTATATCAGTATTAAACAGGCCGATGGTTCAAAAACTTCGCAGATTGATGATTCTTCTGTTTAAATTGCTCCAGTCTTTAAAGCACGTTGCTTTTGGAAAAGGGAAAAACGCGGTGAACTGCCTGCACTTTCGATCCAGTCCACATGGCCTTCTCGTTTGCTGTTTCAAACTAAAACTTCCAACCCCTTCTTTAATTCCTTATTTCCCTTCACGCTCTGATACCCTCATCTGCTTCACGTTTCCCACCTCCTCACCGCGCTCAAGAATCACCTCGCCTCCCTGACTGTGGCCAACGCCCAAGAGCCACCACGCCCCCTCTCTGGTCTGACCTGGACCCATCACTTGCCTCGCGGCTCCCTCTGCCAGCTATGCTTCGAATAAGCACAGAGCCAAACTTTTTTTTTTATAACTAATGGGTTCGGTTGTCTTAAGCTGAACAAAAGAATGGAGGAGAAAGCTTTCATATGGTTGCTAAGGAAATAAACAAGGGTACGATATATATAGGCGTGTAAATGGATGGATAAGAACACGGTCACCTCTCGCTGGATAGGTGGTAGGCAGTAGCTATGCAGAAGAAGGCATATGCACGAGTACTGAAAAGGAAAAGAAAAGACATGGTTGTGTAAGAAATCTCAGTCCATCAGCTGCAGTACGTAGTACATATAGGTATTTTATGGTATAAGGCTATTCCTTAAGCCTTAAGTATGTAGATCTGCGGAGAGAAAGATAGAGAAGCATGTGCGTAGTGATATTGGTTTTCCAGTAGCAAATCGGTTGAAGAGAAAATACAGGGTGGTCATTTCAGTTTCCCTATAGGTGCAGCTATCGGTTTTAGTCGATGTAGACCATTGGAAAGAAATACAAATATGTAGGCTTGAAAAATAAAAACAAAAATATTATAGCTGAGTTTGAGGGTGGCTATTTAAGTACAGGCCTACACGCCTTTCATTTTCATCTCTATGAGATGAGCTGTTAGAGTAGGCATGTGTAGAAAGATTTCTATGGTGTAGGCTGATGCATGTGTTATCACATCGTTAGCATGTACTTTCGGCCTACTGAAATGAAAGGCTGAAGTGAAATGGCATGTGATAACTTGGGGTGGGAAGGAACTGAGGTAGGCAAAAATGTGGCGGGATGAATTTATATAGACAATGATTAAAATATTAAATTATTAGTTGAAACTTCATCACAAAGTAACAAGGGAAACTAATCACAATCGCCTTCTGTTTACTGATAAAAAGGCTAATCTTAGTATAAAAAGTTATTCCGGACCAAATGGGACAAGTTTCGTCGAAACCCGAGGTCGTATGAAAAAAATTCCTTTATAAAACCAAAAAAAACACGCGTTTAATTTTTCCGCGATCACCCGATAAATCAAATCAACTTGAAACCTTGCAATCCTATAATAATTTTTCAATACGAACCCAATGGCACCAATTTCGTCGCATTCTGAGACTGTTTCCCCCGGTAGGCTATTTTTATGTGTGCCGCAATGCCCTTTTTAACGCCAAATTTGTCGGTCTCTAAAAATAACAAACTATATACCTATCCTTACTCTAATCGACGATACAAACTCAACGGGACTGTTTTCGTGGCCTAATTCGATCGTCTGTTCAAGTTACACTCGAATATCTCTTTATTATACTAATTACACGCTATAGAAAATGAACAGGCGTTTACAGCTATCGTGGTCACATACGACATCAGTTTGCCACGCAGTTTGATTTCCTTATAATAATTTAACAATACGGTTCCAATGAAATTAATTTCATCGAAAACAGAGACCGTTTGCAAAATGGCCATTTTAAAGGCCAATATTTAAATAACGATTTTTCACAGCGACTATTTTAAAATTTGATTTGGCCATAACTTCAAATCTATAACACGAAATCTAGTTTTTTCTCTTTCATATGAAAATTACCATCAATACGTTTCTTGTTTCACAAAAATCCGACTTATATCGGATCCTGTATATTCCGTTAAAGTTCAAAACTCCATATTACGAACTGCACGCCATTTTCAAGCTCGATTTATATTATATATAAATATATAACGTTCAAACGACCTTTTAAATAATGAATTTAAATATTAAAATCCTTTAATACTCAAAATATAATATTTAAAATAATAAATTAAATTAAATATTTGATGGCCAAAAACATGGGTCGTTACAATTAGCTTCTGAGGTAAATAGAATAAATCACATAATCACATACAAAGAAAAATAGAATATCTCGCAGCTGAATAAATATATTATACAATAGTAGTTCATGAAGCTACTAAATAAAAAATAATAATTATACATAATATCAGAGTTAAAAAATTAAAAACAGCGAAAGTCTAAATACAAGAATTTCTGATACAAAGGAGAATTAACCAAAATCAACAGATAGAGGTGATGTCTTCAGCAGTCTCCAGCTTCGAAAGGTGAGATCTCAACACTGCAATACTCAATCTGACCCAAGCAATAATTCAAAACAAAACAACTCGGATCAGGACTAACATTCTTATGGAAGTAAATCAACTCAAATGAAATGTTAAATGAGATGCATCAGTAACTTAAAGGATGTTTGGGATCACCATCCTCTAAGGATCCGTTAAACTAATATCATATAATATAATACGCTATTATAATAGTCTCTACGGTTAAATATAACATATTAAAATAGCGTAATCGGAATTACATTGTTGCCCTTACACTGTTTAAAAACATTGTCGTAAACATTGCATATAAAACACCAGTAATGATCGGTGGATAGGGATGCGTCGCTATACGACAACGTCAAATCAAAATCGTAGAGGCTCGATCAGGATAAATATGACAAGGCATCGAGGCAATACCCATCAGTAGGATTCTACCGGATTGCGGACCCAGGCTGGTGGTAACGCATAGCCGCGACTACCGCCCACCCCAGACAATACTCCCAAAATTAAAGGCGCCAATTAGTAACAAAGTAATATATATGGTATCGAAGAAGCATATCTACTAAGAGGAGCTAGCTCACATTAACCTGGGTATGGCTCCTGTTTTAGTCATTTTAATTATGACCCGAAGGTCAAGGCTACCCATCATTGTTCTCTTTCTTCAAATCCAGTAATCGCCTCCAGATCCATCCTGCTTCATTCTGGAACTCCACCGTGTACACAGTTGTTAAAGTGGTTTTGGGTATTGGCACAGAGTATGAAAATATCCGATCCCGGTCGCTTTAACAACCAAACGTTTACATGTTTCACACCGTGGCCATTTTATAAAATCGTATCTTGAAATAAATTGATTTAAGAAATTTTTTTTTCAAACCAAACAGTTTCTGAATCAATTCCATATATAAAAATATTTCAATTTATAATCGAATTCATATATTCTTATCAATTATAAATTAAAATTCCAATTAATTACGCATTTCATGTTCATTTCCTATAAAGTTCAATATTTAAGTCAATTCAAAATTCACATTTGGTTGAATTAAAATCCAATTCATTGAATCAACTATCGTTATATATATATTTAAATCCTTAAACCTTGAATTTAAATCGCAAAATCAAAACTTATCCACTGAGTTTATTATTAAAGTTTATAAAATATATATAAAATAAGCATTGAAAATATATTTATAAGTTATAAATTTATATTGAAAATAGCTTTATAAGCATATATAAGTTTAAAATAATAGAAATAGGTTTAAAAAGAATAATTTACTATATATTAATTTAAAGTAAAAATGCATATATGATTAAATTATACAGTTTAAAATAAATAATTTACAAGCAAAATCCGAAATAAGCATTTAAATACATTTTTACTCATAAAATCATTTTAAAACATATAATTTAAAATTTACAAAATTTAATTATAAATATTGTAAAATATGAAATCTTAAATTAATATTATTACAATCAATTTTTCCAAATCATTTTAATTCGGTAACATGATCAACGGTGTTCGTATATAGTTTTCTACCCTATGGTCAAGTGATACGGATATTTATCATTTCAACCCGCAATTTATAAAATTTCTTCGGGTTTCACTAGTACAAAATATGCTTGTTGCTTCACCTCATTTGCTTCGGTTGTCTTTAAAGATGATGCAAATAGTGTTATTTGCATCGATTTTTGTGGAACCGATGCGAATACACAGAAGCAAATAATAGTATTTGCACCGATTTTCCTCGTAACTGATGCAAATAGCATTATTTGCATCGATTCCTCGGGAAGTGATGCAAATGCACTGAAGCAAACAGTATTATTTGCATCGGCTCCTAAGGAACTGATGCAAATGCGGTGAGGCAAATAGTATTATTTGCATCGGTTGTCCTTGCAACCGATGAAGTAGTGTCGTTCGCATCGACCCATGAGTAACCGATACAAATGCAGTGAAGCAAATATTTTTTATTTATTTGATAAGTTATTATATTTAGTTATTATAATTAGCAATTTTGTTAATATTTATTAATTTTAGTAAATATTTAACTAATTAATAATCAATACTTAATAATTAGTATTTAACAATTAACATTTAATTAACGTGCAATATTTTATAATTAATAAGTCATGTTAAGTAATTAATGATTATATTATTTATAATAAAATTTATTATTAATGATTAATATGTAATATTAACAATTATTATAGAATGAGTAATATTTAACAATTAAAAATTATTATTCAATAATACCATTGAATAATTAATAGTTAATAATTAATAATCGATTATTAATTTTTAATAAATATAATTAACTAATAATTAATAATTAATTACTATTTTTTAATAATTAATAATTAAGTTTAATTAATAAGTAATATTTAATAATTAAAACTTGATATATAAGAATTAATAATTAATAACTAATAATTACCTATAAATAGTTAACAATATAAAGTAATGTTATTATAAAATTCGAAAAAATCTAAAAAATTCAACAATTTTTTTGAAATTCTAATGTGAAATAGAATTATAACTTCTGGAAAATTTTAAATCTAACAAAATTTAATTATTTGTATATAACAATTTGTTATTGTTAGTAATTAATAATTACTTATCAATAATTAATGCTTATCAATAAATATTTTATAATTATCATAAACAATAACTTATAAAAACATTATTATTTATAATGCATTATAATTAATGATTATTAATAAATATTTTACAATTTTTAGATATTATGTATAATCAATAATTATTTTTTATATTATTAATTTATTATGATTAATTATTAGTAATTAGTAAATTACAAGTAAAATTTATTGATTACATCGTAACAAATAGTGTTATAATAAGTAATAAACATTTGTTTTTTACGTTTAATAATTAGCATTAGCAAATACGGTCGAAGGACAAACACCACCGCCGACGACGATCGACCTGACTAGTCCGGTCGTAGGGGTACGGGGATGGCGTCATGTCTAACACACGGTATACATATTTTGCTCTTTGAATTTGAAATAAATATGAACATATATATAATATAATAGGTGAGACCAAAATTTCTCTGCTCGTTTCACATAGTTGTCACTTAGCCGTGGTTAAGTTTGAAAGAGAATAAGTTAACTAATTATAAATCAAGTTAGGACAACTAATTGACAATAATTAGGAAGTTATTTTTATTATATAATATTTGATAATTAATAATTATATTTAACGTTAGAAAACGTTGGAAGATAAAGCCCAGATTTGAATAGGAGAAGAAACATAGAACCACGTATGGGAAACAATCCCATTCATCACCATTGAAAGTGGATCGATCCAACGAACAGAATGCCTCCAATGCTTTTATTTCAGATCTCTCTATTGTGCTTTCTTCTGTAATTCACTTAACCCTTTTCAGCTTCAACCCCGATTCTTCCTCTCTTTTTAGTTTTCTTTTCACTCAAAGCTCATCTGGGCTTCAACTCAGAAATCACCGCCACTACTTGTCGTCTCTAAATATGTGTTGTAGCCATTGTTGTTAATTGATCTGCGTTTCAGATCTGGAATTAATCAATTACCGTATTGTTTTCGTAGAGTTTGATCCGCTGCAGAAAGTCCAGAGATGCTCTATCTGGATCTGGAATTCATGTCGCTACTGTCGTCGAAGAGAAGTACCCGTTGTTTCACTGATTCAGTTATGTTATCTTGTTCGTGCTTGCTTCTCTAGTTAAATTGTCGTCTTGAATCACGGTGGTCTGACATCAAAGGAGTTCGATAAGGAAATTGGTGTTATTCTTCCAGATATGACGAGTGCGTCAATGGTAAGTTCCATCTTCCTTTTATCTCTGTAACAGTGCTTTGATTATGCTAGTAGAATCCCGCAATCATGAATAATCAATTGCTATCTTGTTTGTGTTATTTGTGCTTTGGTTTAAAGCGTCCTGTGGTTGTGTTTTTGCCGAAGATGCCATAACTAGCTTTGATAAAACTACGGTATTATTGGGTGAAAAATAAAATTATACTTTTGTTAGTAGCATACATCTACCCTATGGGAATTCATCAAACTAGACTGGATTAATGTGTTAATTGTCACTTCATCCATTGTAGATTTCTATATGCGTTTTAAAATTGATATAAGAATTATTTAATACAGCATAAACTACGTGGGTAGCAATGTGATTTGCTGTGATGAACTGCTAACGTACTAGTAGGTTCAATTATTTTTGGATCTTCAATGAAACACACATGTTACCCTTGGCTTCTGAGCTTTGATTTCCCTCTGCGACTCTGCCACAAAACATGACTTAGTTGATAGTCCTAAATATATTACATACTACCATGGAAAAATAAAATGAGTCCTTTATACATATTTGGTTATTTTATGCATTTCCTTTGGATAATTTGGTATGGGATGAATGATAACTGTACATTTCTATTTGAGTGTCGTACAATTTCTATTTCTTCTTAATACAATATGGCATTCTTGTTTCCATTATTTGGAAGTTCATCGGTAATTAGATAATGGTTTTAAAAAACGTGGTGATATGTACATAAATATAGACATGGTGATAGTTTGTACTCAATTTGTACAAGGCATTGTACTGCGTCAGTTTATATTTGACTGAAAAAGATGGAGACATGCTTCAGTTTGTACGTTTGCTTCATTTAATTATGTCCAGGGAAGCAACACGTCTAGATCCTTGCATCTTCTCCCCAGTTGATGAAACGCCTTCTCTCCTAGTCATATTTACACTGATAGCCCCTGGTAGAGTCTTTACGTTCATCCATGCGGTCTATATATATTTTACTTGTAATCAACTTGATCAATAATCAGCAAACTTCAATCTAAGACAAGGGAACTGCACACTACAACTTCACTATAATTAAAATTCAAGCTTCTTTTTGTGTATGTGTGTGTCTATATATATATATATATATATATATATATATATATATATATATATATATATATAGTTGCCGAGAGCATGCTGTGTGTTATTTATATACATGGTTATTTCTAGCTCAAACCCATTTTGGTGGTGGTCGGGCCTCCACCGGCCACAAACTAGTAAACTTAATCCACTGTTGCACTCTACTATTCAGTATGATCTTATAGTATGATGTGTTCCAACCGTAGCGCACACATTCCTAGTATGAACACGAATAGATATGACTGTATCATTTCTGATCATCTCGGAATTCCAAAAGAAGGCGTAAGCTAGTCAATTTGTTCATCTAACTTCTACAATTTCTTCTTTCGTTGCGTATTCAGATTCGTCTTAGATTTTGAGATACAAGAGACTAAAGTTTTTAAAGGAAAATGAATGAATGGTGCGTGTATTCAAGCTTCATATATGTGGAATTATCATTCACGTTTATGCTTTTGCTCAAATCCAACTTCAAGTGTAGATATATTTTAGTAGAAGAGAGTACTTATATTTGTAGTGAAATATGGAACTGAAACAGAGAAGTAAACTCATTTTGATTTTCATTTTTTCTGTTTTCTTTTTGACGTTTGGGAAGTGGAAATTGCCATTGAGATGGTGAAATAGTTGGGGAAGACGGATGTTTATCATTTGTTCACATGTTCATCATTTTAATGGAGAGTCTTTATTACTACTTGTTAAGGCTGTTTTAATAAAATTTTCAAATTATTTTCACAGATGGAAGCATATGTTTTAATATTTCACTCTACTTACGTACACGCACACACAAACACACACTCTTAACAGATTCACACCATTTGTTTTAATCCATTACCAACTGGCACCAAGCTTTCACCAAATTCTCACCATTATAACCAAAACAAATTTCAGACCTCATCTGGATGCCTGGGTAGATCTTGCTTTGGTTTTTCTTGTCCAAATATCCCACACCTTAAGACTGGAATCCTTACTTCCACTCAGCTGAAGCCTGCTATCAGCTGACCAACTAATTTGGTATACAGGTCCTGCATGCCACTTAAATGATGTGACAAAACTCCTACAATTCCAAAACTTAACAGATTTTTCAAAAAATGCACTTGCAATACATTGCCCGTAGGGAGAAAAATAACCTCTACTAAAAGAGTACAAAGTATTAACCGATTGTAAAATACAATGAATTAGGCTTTCATATAAAGAATGAATATGAAGTCAATGTATTAAAGACCGTCGACATAAGTCAGTATAACGGCTGTCGGTATCAGTTCATATCTTATTCTAGTCGGCCCTATCTTGTGTCCTACAGTGTGCTTCATTAACCTATTTTAATCAACAGCATCAAAATCTGATCAAACTTACCTTTGTCATGCTATAGTGTCTCATTATGGATTATACAGAGTAGTGCCTTTTACAAATGATAACGTGAATGCTTAAATTTTGTCGTGTAGGTGTAAATTAGTTGCAAAGTTTGCCATGCTGGTCCTGATTACCTGATCTGAATAATTGTGAGATATTACATTACTGTTAGCAAGCTAGCATGCCTACATGTTCCTTGAAATGTTCAGTATGTTCAAAAATTTATACTTTGAAATTAGTTTATGCTTGCAGCTTGTTTTTAATTTTCAATAACCAATTGGGACATCAATGTATGTTTTTATTTCGAAGTTTCAAATATATTTTTATTTATGGGCATTACATCTATTATCTCAACTTTAGGTTTTTGTTTTGGATCGAAGTGAAGAACGATGCTAAAAATTGTTGCTGTATTAGAGTATTTCATACTCTAGGCTATATTGCTTCTTAATGATTGTACATATCAAATGTTTGAATTATTGTAATAAATTGAATTTATGTTTTTTGTGTGGATTATGGATCTATAATTGACTTTTTATCTTATTTAATCTGCATTTTTCATCAATTTGATTTAAATGATTACAATATTGTATATAATAATTGTTTGTTATGAGAAGAGGTTTTTTGCATTGGCTATCGATATTTGAAGCGGTCGATGCAAAATAAGAATGGCCAAAGTCAATGTTCCCTATATTGCATCGGTCAATGGTGATGAGCAGTGCAAAAATATTTTTTTGCATCGGTTATTACTAGTAACTGATGCAACTTAGTAACTAGTTTTCAGACAAAAACTTTCCTTGTACATCGGTTATTTCTAACAACCGATACAAAATTAGAGTTGTTGTATCGGTTCTGAAACCGATGCAATTACTTTTACCTTATTGCATCGGCTGCATATGCATCGGTTGCTAAACCGATGCAACAGGGGGGTAAACAACCGATGCAACTAACCTATTTTGTAGTAGTGTTTATCATTTCAACCCAAAATCCTAAATTCAGTAATAATCATTCAGGTCTATTATTTCAACCCATAACGATTTTTCCCTAATCTAATGTCTGTTCGGGTTGTATCATTTCAACCCTTAGTGATTTTTCCTAAACTGGAGGTATATACAACATAACAAATCATCACATATCATCAATCACATCATAGTCATATATATACAGTGTAAGTACATGTCAAATGAATATCGTGTCACATATGAAAGTGCATATTTTAATCAAATAGTTTCTACTGGCAATCCTATACATTTCATAACAGTTCATTTAGTTGATCTAACAACTATGAAAGAACGTGAGTCCGGTGTGAGATAAACTCACCTTTTGTGGCGTAGATTAAAGACAATAGATGGATTTAAGCAGAATTGAAATGATGACTTCCATGCATGATTCAGAATAATTTCAGCTCAATGATCGCTCAATATTATTATTATTATTATTTCATAAGAGAAGGCTAGGGAATGTCTCAAAGGATCGGTAAAGCTACTGGTTTCAGAACAGTCTTTAAACTCAACACCAAACCGACTTAAAATATAAACACAACATTTACTTTTACAAATATTATATATATTTATATATACAGATACGAATGGTGAAATCATAACATATATATATAATTCAAGTTCAACACACACCAAAAGATTTTATAAATTTATATATTATATAACACACCGAAAACTATATATATAAAATAAATATACAATGCAAACTCACACACAAAATACATTGAAACCATTGTACGCATATATAAACATTGAAAGAAATATATATATATATATATACACATTTTTTTTAACAAATAAATTTTCAAAACAAACTCAACACAAATACACACACACACACACAATGCGGTACCCACACCATTTCACACGCAAGAAAACACACCTAAAGCTTGTATATTATAGATTATATATAACATATATACATACAAATAAATTTTCCTTCCAAATAAATTGATTCAAAACAATACATTTATTATTATAAAATATAACTTTTTATTACATACACACAAATACAAATGCAATTACGCACAGCATTATAAAATACACACTCATTACAATAACTATACGCATACAGTATGACTCACGCACCACACACTAGAAAAAACACTACACAGAACCCACACATACACACAAACAGGAATGCACATACATAATACACTACGCTACACACAAAACAATACACAAAATCAATTAAATATATATATATATACAAACCTTCGCAAACTATATATTATATATAGACAATCGTTAAATATATATTTACATACATATTAATAATAAAATAAAATTTCAACAAATATATATATATATATATTCATATATATATATATACACACACACACACACTGAAAATACATATTTATTTATTTAAAAATCAACACACACGCACCACCATTTCAAAATCCAATATATATATATATAAATCAACACACATAAAACTATTATATATATATTAAAAAATTTAAAATACACATACGAACATCACCCAAAACACCACACAATAAATACACACACACACGCATGGAACAGGCATTACACACACAACACACACAAACACAATTACATACGTAAATACATATTATAAACACACATAGTCAGCACTCAAAAACATTTGATGCTATAAAATATGTATAAACGCTCCAAAATCAATAATTTATCATTATATTATCTATTAATTTAACGTTAATCTGAAATAGAATAAATTTCAAATCAAAATGAATAAACTCGATTTAGATTTTTGGAAGTGCAAATATATTTGCTATCATAAATTATATTCATACCAAACTATTTTCAAAACAACTCACACAAAAATCACACATAAATTTACCCTCAAATATATATATATATATATATATATATATATATATATTTCTTATATACATAAATATAAATTTATAAATTCTCACACAAATAAAATCACTCATGCGCCCACACAAACAAATACAAAGCACACACAAATATCAACACAGTACTCCCATAAACTAACAAAATACACACACTAATACAAAATATAATAATAAACTGGAAATATTCTCAAAAGGAAGAGAAAGGTGGTGGTGTCACTAAAAGGCGCAGGTTAGGGTAAATGGCGGGGTCAGTATGTGAAAGAGGAGAGGCGAGGCTTGGCTTTGGCGTAGGCTTCATGCGGGTGCATCTATGGTTTGAGCTTGGTCTAGTGATGTGGCACTGGCAGGTTATATGCACGAGTTTGATCGATTGGGGTTGTGAGGGAGCAGAGGACTTATGTCTGAGTGAGGAGAGGCAATGGTGGCAAGCAGGGAAAACTTGATGAAGGGTACAAACGTGGAGAATGCTAGAAGAAAACTGGTGTGGGTATAAATTAGAGCTACTATGCCCATTTTTCTTTTGTCTGCGAATAAATGGGAAATAAAAGGGATAAAAGGGAGAAACATGAAGAATAAATAAATAGGATGGAGAGCTTTAAACAAGGAATGGAAATGGAGACAAATATGGTAATGGGAATAAATGGATAAAGGTAGATTCAGAAATATATGGAAACGTAATGCATACATAGAAAGGTGTTTATTGGCATTTAATGCTTAATAACGCTTAGCAATAAATAAATAAATAAATTCAAAATTCAAAACGCACAACGATATTTTGGATATAAAAACTTCCCATTGGAAACATATGTGAACGCATGGAAATAGGGAAAAATAAAAAATCAGGAACGCTGCTCGAAATGTGTAATATTAGAAAATTTAAGTGGACGGATACTAGACAAAAAAAAATGGAAACAATAAAATGAAGAAGAGTCTTCTAAAAAAGGGTGTGAAAGATAAATGAAGCGATGGTTTTGAGAAATGGAGATAGTCTAAAATTTTATTTATATATATGAAAAGCGATTGATGTATAAATATATAGGATGAAAACAAAACGAAACTGACATGGTTTATATTAAATTTCCCATGCGTGTTTTGGAAAGAATTGAATGGTTCTTTAGGAATAATAAACATACGGAATTTATGCTTTAAATTCATAACAATCATTTTGTTTAAATTTCAAAAACTAATGGTGCGGTTAAAAATAGAAACAAGAATTAAATAGTTTACAAATTTCATTTACCAATTGAAAACATTTTTAAGATAAAAGAAAACGAATGGATTATAACATTAAGGAATGAACGGTTTAAATTAAAAAAAAATGAACATGTAAGGAAAACATTAATACTAAGGAACAAACGTTGAATAGTAAAAAGGTAATCAGTGTTTGCAAATAAAGGAAACAATGTACATAATTTTGCAAATCAAATAAATAATAGACGAAATAAAAGGAAAAAATCCAAACAAACAAAATAAAAAAAATTAAATAAAATCATTAAATAAAATGTACTTAAAATTGAGGTTGTTACCGGGTTTTTGAGATAGGAAGAAGAAGAGCCTGCTTTAAGTGCCGTCGGATTTCGATTATGAAGCGGGAAACCAAAACAATTAGCAGGATTAGTAAATCTATGGATGCACCTGAAACAAAAATTGCTAATTTTGAGGGTTGCGGGTTCACTTATATTTATAGTTTGGTTGTATTTTGGCCTTTCACAATAAACCTGATTATGAATGCACATAATCCAATCATTTCATATTGTTATTTTATAAACCCAATCCTGTCACAATAAACCTGATTATGTAGCGAGATTAAGTCAATAATTCATATTAATTAATTCTCGTTACTTAATACTTATTATATTATAACTAAATACTATTTCGTACTTTTGTATTCAATATTAATACTTTTTAACTGTTAATCATTACTATTTGTTAATTATTAATCATTATTATTTAATTATCAATTACTAATATTAATTTATTATAATTAAATTTTATTATTAATTAATAATTATCAATCTTTTACGTAATTACCAATAGTTAATTATTTAATAGTAACTATTTAAAATTAATTACTAAAAGTTAATATTATGTTTTTCGCAGCTTGCTTTACTAGTTGTAAAAAAATACAGTTATTGCAAGTGGTGAGAACTGTTGCTAAAGATATTTATTCGCAACTGGCTTGGTAGCGCAGTTACAAATAATATGTTTGTTGCAACCGTTATGGAAGCACAATTGCGAAAAGTATGTTTTTGCAACAGGAAGGGAAGCGCAGTTGCTAAAAATATGCTTTTCGCAACAGGAAGAAAAAGCTTGTTGCTAAATCAAATCTACTTAAACTGCTATAATAGGTTTGTTGCTAAATATCATTTACTGCGACTGTCATGTGTCGCCTGTTGCAAATAGCTAGTTACAATAGGGTATTTTTCTTGTAGGCGATTTAAACCTACTAAAAAGTCCATTATTTAAATTATATTAATTAACTGAGTTTGCATATTTACAATAATTTTCATTTTTTTTAAATAATGAAGCTAATTTTTCTTTAAATTCTTGTTTAACTGGATATTCACTTTTTCAATTATTTCTATTTTCTCTAAAATTACATTATAATTTTTTCATTAAAATCCAATTTAAAATCTTGAAGTAGCTCATGTATGCTTTCCAAACTCAAACAGAAAACAGAACGAATCAATATGCAGAAGTTGGGCTGGACGCAGGACACCACCATTGGGTAGTTAATTCTATTAGTTAACACTACTAGTATAACTGCAAAACGATGGAAAAATCGTTGTTTTGATTATATAACTTAAAAAAGAAATGTTGTATTTATAAATTAACTGACGAGACGATAACATGATTGATTGGAGATCATCGCAGTTTAAATTGGAGTAATCATCGACTATAGTGGTGTGATAGTTGAAGGAGATCAAAACAAATGATATTGCAGTAGGAATAAGATATTAAATGTAGATGTGAAGTAGATTTGAAGTGCAATGAAATTTAAATATCAGAATTTGTATCACTGAAAATGTTAAAGAAATAAATTTCGAGAAAGGGATAAATATTATTTGCATTTTAGAGAAATTAATTTTGGACAATGACGACAAGCAAACCCGATCTTTTTAATAAGTGTTAAAAAATAGCATAGTTAAATATAACAAAACTGGTAATAGAAAAGTGGAAAATTATAACTATTCTTGACTCCATGACCTTGCTCGTATAAGAGACACCGACTTAGTCATTCTGATAAATAATAATATTTTACATTTGTGATTATTGCAAACATTTTGTTGGGATAATATTTGAAAAACGGAAGTTGCTAAGTTTAACGAAGTTAAATATACCTAATAAAATAAACAATCTTTTTGAACCATTTATTTTATTTTAAAATTTTTATAAAATCAGTAGTTCTCAATTTCTTATGCATGTTGTACTATTCAGGGTGACAATATACATGAATGCAAGAAAGTGATCCGACTGCCACTACAACAAATTGACCATATTACGGCAGTGGAAAACAATTGTAAAATACGTTTTACAACGGTGATACAACCATCATCTATTAAGAAGTTGTAATAGACTAAAATATTTTACAACTTTTTTGCACCATTGCACACCGTTGTGACTTCATATATTTTACAACTGTTTTTCACTGTTGTACTAAACTTTATTACAACTTTTATGTACCGTTGTAGTAATCCCTACTGGAACTATTATGCACAGTTGTGAATTCGTAATTTTTTACTACTATTTCTGTCGATTGTAATACACTTTATTACAACTATAATTGAATCCATTTTATAAGTGCAACAAAAGTCGGATAAGCAGAAAACAAATTGATATAAATTCAAAGCATCAAATCCATTCATACAAAAAATGTTACAACTTTATATCCAAAATACAAAACTAATAATCATACATCATTACAGTGATATATATCAATTCTTCATTACAAATGATGATTACAAAAACTAACATCCGTTTGAAAGACTTCTACTTGTCCAGATTTACAGCAACAAATAACCAGAAATAAATTAGTGAACTTATAAGATGATTATAAAAGATCATACCCAGCAAAACCAAGTCATGAAATGTAGGATTATGTCTTAACATACCTGGTCATATATAAGTCATAAAATACATGATTGTAAATCCAATGGCGTCTGTGTTTATTCTTTATGGAACACTACTGCAACCCTTCTTTTTTGGTGCCTTGCTTAATTCCAATTCATCGATCTCAGCTGCATCCTCTTTTCTTGTCCTTGCAAATGTTGAATGTATTTGATTGCGTCCTTTACTATGGATGCGTTATCCATCTGAACCCAAATCATAATATTTAACCACTACTTTTAGTTAACTCATCATACATAATTTGTATTGATTTATGTGTTATTTGTGTATATATAAATACCTTAGTAATATTTAGAACTAGGCAGCGAAGGGAGTATAGCTTACCATTGAGCTTTCTTCTCTGATTATTTCCAGCATTAACATTGGAAGTAGAAGGAGAGTTGTTTGTTGTTACTGGTTCCAAATACACTTTCAGTATATGTAATGACAAAATATATGTAATGACAAAACAGCTCTCCAAAACTAAATGCATTTTTCAAACATTTACTCAAGAAAATGGGTGTCTATAGCTCCATGCTTTTAAGTAGACTGAGAATAATAGTACACGCACCACAAAATTGGATCCAATCATTCTAATTTTGTGATTGTCCGAAGCAGCCAGTATAGAAAGAGGCTTCTTTTAGCTTTACTAAGATTATGTATTTCCCCACTTTTTCCATTTGGGTCTATCATCTCTTGTTTTCCCCATCTTTATTTTTTTCCCTCCTCCTTTAATCGTTTGCTTCCAGTCTAATCTGAAATTTACACATTTGACAAAAACACTAACATGTTACCCAAAGTACACACAAAACTTGGATACAAAAACTACTACAACGGTTTTTGTTAATAGAAAGCCTACTTCCTTCTTCCTGTTCTTCTCCTGGCTTTTTCTTTATGTTCATAGCTAGATTTTTCAAGAAATTAATTTTGAAGGAGTTGCTTCAAAAGGATTCGTTAACTAACAAGCAGTGACTTTAAAAAAAACGCTGAGAGGCAAAACAGAAGTAAAAAAGGGCAGAGAATGATACAAGCAGGCAACTAACTTTTTCAAAGAGAAGGAATTGATTGTCAAAGAAAGCATTTGAGCTTTCTATTCTTTGTGATGCTGAAGTAGGTCTTATTGTTTTTTCTCTTAGATTGCAATTTTTATTCACATTCAGACATGATGTTACAGCAATCTCCATACACTTTTTGACCACTAGATCGGGAGCATCAGGCAAAATTAATTAAATAACATCTCATGCATTTCAAAACGCATATGATTTCTCAAGCACCAGTGGCCATAGAGTTGGATTAACGGAAACAAGATCATCCACATTTATTATATAATTAACAACACACGAATGAGCGAATCATGCTACTCAGAATAAAATGGGCACTAAGTTCAATTAAATAATAGAAAATATTTCAACAAACCTTCGTTGCTATATCCACGACATACCTAATTAAATCTGTCTTAAATCAAAGTGATAGTCTTCTGAAACAAGCATCAATATAGAAAGAGTCTTATTGACTGCCATGGTTTTTTGCTTTGGATATCACTTTCCTCCTCTTCATTTTATCCATAATTTTAGATTTGGTAGCCATCTTTTCAATCGGAACACACTTCACCAAATTAAACGGTGCTTTGAATTTGGTAAACTTGCCACTTGCGCCGACTGGGCTTCAACTGGCAGGAAAGAATCTTCTTCAAATTTTCTGGTAGGCCCTTGTTTTTCTCTCCCTTTGTACTTAGAAACTACATCGCTAGATCTGGTTCATTCTTCCCGCGCTGGTATTGCGTCCTGGATCATCTCGCGATGTTTGGGATGAGAAGCGGCATGCTTTTTTTGTAGCCACTTAGAAATTTGAAACTAGGGTTAAAGGGAGGAGAATTCAGTTGCCTTGAGAGGATGGGATAGGAATAAATTGTGAAACTGGTTCGCCAAGCTATTGATGAAAATATCATTTCTCGCAGCGAAAATTTCTCTGGTTGGAGCCAAATATTTGGGCATTTGAGCCAAAACTTGTACTTTGGAGCCAAAACGATCTATGAAGTAATATAGAAGTGAATTAATAGATGCATTCGAGGATAATGGTCTATATACTATGTGTTTCAATGCACTTTGTACCGTAGTTACTAGAAAAATATTTCAAATTAAATTCCTTTTACGAATTTTTCTAAAGTATTGGATGTTGTATAAAATTTTAACTTTACTTTATTCTAGCGGAAGTAAAAATTGTATTTATGATGTAACGACCCGTATTCTACGCATCATAGGATCGTAGAATATTTATTTCTTTCATATACAAAGTCGTATGGTCATGTAACTTTGGGAGACGACTATTGGGGTCATTTCCCACGTTCATGATTTTTTTGTCGATTTTTAAATGACCATTTTACCCCTAGTTGGTACTGTTTTGGCCATAACTTTTGACTGGAAAGGAATTTTGACCTAAAACCACATCCATTGGCTCCGAATGATGGTTTACAATTCCGTAGAGTGGTCACATTAGCCAAACGGACTCACCGTTTGGGAGATATGGCTAAAACAAGTTTCAAATGGTGAAAAATAGCTTAATTGGGCTTAACCGGGTAATTAGCAGCTAGGCCCAAAGGGGATTTCGGGACTGGAGATGTATAGAGGCTGATTAGGGTTAGAAAAAATTTCTTTCAGCCGCCACTTTCGTTCTTGGAACCCTAGTAATGACCTCCAACACCCAAATCACCATCTAATCACTTTCTAATCAAGATTTGGCTTAATCTACATCACATTTAGGAGAGAAAACACGAAAGCAAGACTAGAGCTGCTGTTAGACATCAGTATTCACCCAAATCAGCGAGGTTTCAGTTCTGAGAATTTTATTTGTGGCCAAGGTGAGTGATTAGCATTGTTTTAACACTAATTACAGTTAATTAAGGGTAATTAGTGAAGATTAGCGAATTTATACACTAATAAATTCTGGAAAAATATTCATAAATTCGAAAATAATATTTTATGCCTCTGGTAGAAATTTGGTTTAATTTGGTTAAGTTTTGTTAACCCTATGATTAGTTGTGCTTAAACACGCTTAAGGGAAAATATGGGGTTTTGGGTATATTTGATCCATTTTGACATGTAAATTCATTGTTTTGGTGTTTGTGGTTAGTTTGCTATGTTGCTATGACTATTTGGGATGATTTGTGATTGATTAAAATAGTTAGATTGGTCGAAAACGTCATCGAATGGCGTAAACACTTGCTGGAAAAGTTTCAGAAAACAGTGCAGGATCTGATCGGATCGGATATGGTGGCTCGGATCGGATAAGTTGAACTTGGCAAGGGATTCGATCGGATCGGAACCTGACACTTGAGAAAATTGACAAAAAGGAAGGCCACGCTAACTGAACTGGGATCGGATCGGATAAAGGAGGAGGGATCGGATCGGAGCACGTGAAGAACGAAGGAGCTGATCGGAGCGGGAGCATGAACTGGATGGGAGATGGCACCCGACCCGACCCGAAGGAGGACACCCGACGACCCGAAGGGGGGCACCCGACCCGAACCGACACGATGGAGTGGACCCGAACCGAACTGCTACTAGAGGAAGACCATGCACCAACGCAACGCAGTGGACCCGACCCGATGGCTTGAAAGGAATCCGACCCGACCCAGTATTGACCAATAACCCGAGATGTAAAGGTAGTCCAATATGGGAAGTTAGAGCTCAGGATCTAGTTGGGAACCGATGAGTTCACTTCACGATTGGGCTTTGCTGCAGGACGTGTGCTAAGGGGCTATCGATGTCTATGACTTTGGATCACTATGTATGGGAGGTACGTGAACGGATTCAGGGCCACAGTGGCCTAGGTACGACTAAAGGGCTATAGACCAATGAAGTGGGGTCATTTGTAAAGATTTGGTCATGACTCCATGTGGTAAGCTTGGTAGTAGCAGTAGTTGTATAAGTTGAACTCCGTCACTACTTCGATGGGTCTAGTGATTGACAGTGGTGGACATCGTACGCTTTACGCACTGAGTGAGAGATGTGAGGATGGTTGTTATGCTGGATTTGTTTGCCACCATTATGAATACACACCCCACCCCCGTATTCTTTACACTATTTATTATGGCACCTTAGAGTACTCTACGGTATGTGGTACTAACTCTTTGGTTGCAGGTCCAGGTTCAGGTATGTTTAGTATACCTGTTATTGTTCTCTTTAGATGCTTATCGCTCATACCGGGCTTTATGTCTGACCCAGAGTTTTATGTCTCTTCTTATTACTCTGGGTGCTCACACGAGCAGACTAGAGACAGGTTAGCTGGTGATGCACGGGTAGATGATCCGGAGACGAGCAGGAGGCTTCCATGTAATATATATATAGTATTCTCCATGTGTTGTTGAAGATCACTTCTTGGGCATTGGTGGTGCATCTTCTACTTTAGCTTTCTTTTGTTTAGAGACAGTAAATTTGGAAAGTTGTAATAAGCTGTATTTGGATTTCCGCTGCTCTGATGTTGATGTTGGTTTTAGTTATCAGCTTATGCACTGTCTCACCTGTTTTATGTCAAGTATGTTATTATTATATTTTATTCCATGCGCTGTGAGACATTCTACAGGTTCCTCGTTAGTTAATTCCCTTCTTTCCTTTCTTCTGACGACCATCCCGTGCTAGTCGGGCATGTGTACAGCTCACTTTCGGAGGAAATGCAGGCTGGTGTGGGGCGGGCCGTCACACTTGGTATCAGAGCTCTAGGTTGCGTAGTTAACCTAGGGAAAGACACCAGGGAGAGATAGTATACGTATATGAGAGAGCGTATTTGTGATTACTTTGGTTTTTAAAAGCTATATATGTATATACTATTAGTAGTATAAGGGTGAAGTCATACTGCACTGCACCACTATGGGGTCGTTAATCGTTTCCTTTTACAGATTGACGATGAGCCGATATAGTAGAGGTGCTGGTAGGGGAGCCAATAATGGGAATGCTGCTGACATGAGGATGATGTTTACTGAACTCATGAGAGAGATGCTTAGGGATGTGCAGAGGGCAGCTCCCAATGGTGGAAATGGTGGTGGTCCAATAGTGCTGGCGCCGAGAGTCGACTTCGCCAAGCTGAATAAGGATTATACTAGCCTTAGTGGGAAGCCGTTCCACGGAACGGAGTCGGCTACGAATGTTCAGGATTGGTTGGATAGTTGCGAATGTATCTTCGAGGATTTGGGTATCGAGGATGCGATGAAGAGAAAGTTAGCGTCCCTTCAGCTGCAAGGGCGGGCAATGAATTGGTGGAATGCTACAAAGGCAGCTACTCCTGAAGATCAGATTACTTGGGAGCAGTTTAAGGTTCGCTTTAGCGAGAAGTTCATTCCAGCTGCTCAGAAGTCAGTGTTGTTTAAGAAATTCTTGGAGCTCAAGCAGAATGGCAGAGCTGTCTCAGAGTATATTGCTGAATTCGACACTTTGTCGTAGTATGGGTTATCTCTTATTGATAATGCCGAGAAGAAGAATGAGAAATTCATAACTGGTTTGGATCAGTACTTGGGGGAAAGGCTTATTAACCACATCGATGAGACGTTTGAATCGATTGTGGGGAAAGCATTGAGATCAGAAAGTCTCTACCCTAAGCCGAAGACTGAAGTTGCATCTGCCGAAGAGCCAAAGCCACAAGCAAGTGGTGGGGGCAAGGGTGGTTCCCAGAATAAGAGGAAACAAAATCAGACTAAGGATGGCCAGAAGAAAAAGAATAAGCAAGATGTTGAGTGCTTCAGCTGTGGTAAGAAGGGCCATTATGCTAGTAATTGTCGGGCCAAGCCAGCGGATAGGAAGTGCTTCAACTGTGGCCAAATGGGACATCACAAGGACAAGTGTCCACAACCCCCCAAAGAAAAGCAAATGGTGAAAGCCTATGCCCTTAATGCTATTCCTTCTTCGTCGAATGCCCCAACTGCGGCGGGGAAAGGAAAGAATGTCGTCATTCAAGGTATGCTTTCTGTTTATGATGTTCCTGTTAGAGTTTTGTTTGATACCGGAGCTTCCAGTTCTTTCATATCTAGTGACCTGGTAGATAGGTTGGGATTGGAGCCCGAGATTGTCGATAGACCTTTAGTAGTGTTGAACCCGATTGGTGGTTCGACTAGCCTTAGCATGATTTGTCGTAATGTGGTCTTATCGAGTCATGGATGCATGTTTGTTTGTGATTGCTTTGTTTTGGGTTTTACTGGGTTTGGCATTATTTTGGGAGTAGATTGGATCCAAAGATACGGGGTGGTGGTAGACTGTGAGGGATTTTTGGTGACAGCTAGAGCGGATGATGGGCGGAGGATAGTGTTTGGTGGTCTACCTAGTGAGGGGGTATTGGCTAGTTTTCTAAACTCCCTCGACATTCCGCATAGTGAGTTGTCAGATTTGCTCGTGGTTGGCCAGTATCCGGATGTTTTCGAAGAAGTGACCGGGCTTCCACCACATCGAGAGATTGAGTTCCGTATTGATTTGGTGAAAGATGCCAGACCTATAGTGATGCCACTTCGTCGTATGGCACTAAGGGAGCAGCGAGAGCTCGAGGTGCAAGTCAGCGATCTTTTGAAGAAGGGATTTATCAGAAGGAGTGTTTCTGAATGGGGAGCATCAGTTGTGTTTGCTACCAAGGCGGATGGTTCCCTTCGTTTATGTGTAGACTACCGCGAGTTGAATAAACTGACGGGGAAGAATAAGTATCCTCTACCCCGGATAGATGATTTGTTCGATCAGTTGAGTGGCACGAGAGTATTTTCTCAGTTGGATCTCGCGACAGGTGTTCATCAGCTTAGAGTGGAAGCTGAGAGTATAGCTAAAACGGCATTTCGGATGCCGTATGGATTTTATGAGTGGTTGGTCATGCCATTCGGGCTAACCAATGCCCCAGCATATTTTGTGGATCTTATGAATAGGGTATTCAGAGATCAGTTGAATAAGTTTTTCCTTGTGTTCGTTGATGATATTTTGGTCTACTCGAGGACAGAGGAAGAACACAAGGAACATTTAAGAATAGTGATGGAGGTGTTGAGAAAACACCAATTAAAAGCAAAGTTTTCTAAGTGTCACTTCTGGAAGAGGGAAGTGAGGTTCTCGGGCCATGTTGTTTCAGAGAATGGTATCGCCGTGGATCCTGCGAAGGTAGCTACGGTGCAAGATTGGTCTACGCCCAAGAATGCAACAGACATAAGAAGTTTCTTGGGATTAGCTGGATATTATCGTAAGTTTATCCAAGATTTCTCCAAGATAGTAGCACCATTGACCCAGTTGACCAAGAAGAATCAAGCTTTTGTCTAGGATGAAAGGTGCGAGAATGCATTCAAGAGTCTAAAGGACAAGTTGACAAGCGCACCAGTGTTAGTCATTCCTAAGGGGAATGAAGAGATGACGGTATACACGGATGCCTGTGGTACCGGACTGGGTGCTGTATTGATGCAATGCGGTAGGGTTGTAGCTTATGCAAGTCGGCAATTGAAACCGCACGAGAGAAGATACCCTACCCATGATTTAGAATTGGCAGCGATCGTGTTCGCGTTGAAGATGTGGAGACACTATCTCTTGGGAGAAAGATTCGAGTTGTTTACAGATCATAAGTCGCTGAAGTATCTCTTCTCCCAGAAGGATCTAAATCTCCGGTAACAAAGGTGGTTAGAATTTTTGGCTTCCTATGATTTTGACATCGCATATACCCCGGGAAAGGGCAATGCGGTGGCTGATGCATTGAGTAGGAGACATGCCAGTTTAGGGGCTATGTTTCTAGAATGGAAGCAACTGGAGTACATCGCTGGGTATGATTTCAGACCAAAGTGCGAATTGGATCCAGAAATGTTAGCAAGTTTGACGATCAGACCCACTTTGATTGAGCGGATCGGCTCTAGTAAGAGGGACGATCCTAACCTATTGGAAATCATCTCCAAGTTAGAGATGGGTATCGATGAGGAGATGAACAAGTATGGGCTTGATCGAGATGGATGGCTTAGAAAGAGTGGAAAGCTTGTTGTACCCAATGTCAATGGATTGAGAGATGAAGTACTTAGAGAGTGTCATCACTAAAAACTGACAATACACCCCGATGGTAACAAGATGTATCGAGATATGAAGCAGACCTACTACTGGGAAGGGATGAAAAGAGACATTGGGAGGTTTATATCCAAATGCATGAATTGCCAGCTAGTTAAAGCCGAGCAAAAGAAGCCTAGTGGTTTGATGCAACCATTAGAAACTCCCGAATGGAAATGGGAGCAAGTCTCGATGGATTTCATCGATGGTTTACCAAGGACTAGATCGGGACACGATAGCATTTGGGTAATCGTGGATCGATTGACTAAGAGTGCAAGATTCATACCAGTCAAATCGACCAGAACGACAGCTAAGTTAGCAGAATTGTATATGAAGTGGATAGTGAGATTTCATGGGGTACCTAAAAGCATTGTGAGTGACCGATACCCGTTGTTCACTAGTGGGTTTTGGAAGAGCTTACAAGAGGCTCTAGGGTCGGAGTTACATCTCAGTACCGCATATCATCATCAGACCAACGGTCAGACGAAGAGGGTGAATCGTTTTTTGGAAGATCTCTTGAGAGCATGTATATTGGATTTTGGTGGATCATGGGATGACCATTTGCATCTAGTAGAGTTTGCATATAACAATAGCTACCAATCCAGTATCGGTATGGCTCCGTTTGAAGCTTTGTATGGAAGACCGTGCAACTTACCGTCATGTTGGATAGAGACCGGCGAGAAGTTTATGCTTGGACCAGATGAGGTGAGGGAAACTTCAGATAAGATCAAGATCATTCAACAACGAATGAAGGCTGCCCAAGATAGGCAGAAGAGTTATGCTGATAGGAGGAGAAGAGACTTAAAATTCTCCGTTGGTGACTTGGTGTTTGTCAAGATTTCTCCGTTGAAGAGCGTGATACGATTTGGCAGGAGAGGCAAGTTAGCACCAAGATTTGTTGGCCCATTTCCCTATTCTTGAACTAGTCGGGAACTTGGCATATAGAGTTGGCTTACCAGAGAAGATGGCAGGAGTTCACAATGTATTTCATGTTTCCCAACTAAGGAAGTTCGTCCACAACTCAGATATGACTATTTCACCTGATCAGTTAGAGGACTTCGAAGTAGAACCTGAGGCGGTTGGGAACCGCAAGCCGGTCCGTATTGTCGAGCACGACATGAAGCAACTTCGAAGGAAGGCGGTGAAGCTAGTCAAGGTTCAGTGGGGCAAGGAAGAGAATGATTGTACTTGGGAGATAGAGGAGAATATTAGGAAGACATATCCAGAACTCCTTGCCTGGTAAGATTTTGACTTCGATTTAGTTTTCCGCATGCTAGGATAAGCTTGTTTGCTTGTTTTGCATGTTTGATTGTTGTATGTGGCTGTTAGGCATGCGGGATCCTTTGTATGTTTTGGGTTAAGGAATTTCGGGGACGAAATTTCTTAAGGGGGGAGAGTGTAACGCCCCGTATTCTACGCATCATAGGATCGTAGAATATTTATTTCTTTCACATATGAAGTCGTATGGTCATGTAACTTTGGGAGACGACTATTGTGGTCATTTCCCACGTTCATGAATTTTTTGTCGATTTTTAAATGACCATTTTACCCCTAGTTGGTACTGTTTTGGCCATAACTTTTGACTGAAAAGGAATTTTGACCTGAAACCATTTCCATTGGCTTCGGATGATGGTTTACAATTCCGTAGAGTGGTCACATTAGCCAAACGGACTCAACGTTTGGGAGATATGGCTGAAAGAAGTTTCAGATTGTGAAAAACAGCTTAATTGGGCTTAATCGGGTAATTAGCAGCTAGGCCCAAAGGGGATTTCGGGATTGGAGATATATAGAGGCAGATTAGGGTTAGAAAACATTTCTTTCAGCCGCCACTTTCATTCTTGGAACCCTAGTAATGGCCTCCAACACCCAAATCACCTTCTAATCACTTTCTAATCAAGATTTGGCTTAATCTACATCACATTTAGGAGAGAAAACACGAAAGCAAGGCTAGAGCTGCTGTTAGACATCGGTATTCACCCAAATCAGCGAGGTTTCAGTTCTGAGAATTTTATTTGTGGCCAAGGCGAGTGATTAGTATTGTTTTGACACTAATTACAGTTAATTAAGGGTAATTAGTGAAGATTAGCGAATTTATACAATAATAAATTCTGGAAAAATATCCATAAATTCGAAAATAATATTTTATGCCTCTGGTAGAAATTTGGTTAAGTTTTGTTAACCCTATGATAAGTTTTGCTTAAACACGCTTAAGGGAAAATATGGGGTTTTGGGTATATTTGATCCATTTTGACATGTAAATTCATTGTTTTGCTGTTTGTGGTTAGTTTGCTACGTTGCTATGACTGTTTGGGATGATTTGTGATTGATTAGAATAGTTAGATTGGTCGAAAACGTCGTCGAATGGCGTAAACACTTGCTGGAAAAGTTTCTCAAAACAGTGCAGGATCGGATCGGATATGGTGGCTCGGATCGGATAAGTTGAACTGGGCAGGGGATTCGATCGGATCGGAACCTGACACTTGAGAAAATTGGCAAAAAGGAAGGCCACGCTAACTGAACTGGTATCGGATCAGATAAAGGAGGAGGGATCGGATCGGAGCACATGAAGAACGAAGGAGATGATCGGAGCGGGAGCATGAACTGGATGGGAGATGGCACCCGACCCGACCCGAAGGAGGACACCCGACCCGAAGGAGGAAACCCGACCCGACCCGAAGGGGGACAACCGATCCGAACCGACGCGATGGAGTGGACCCGAACCGAACCGCTACCATAGGAAGACCATGCACCAACGCAACGCAGTGGACCCGACCCGAACCGATGGCTTGAAAGGAATCCGACCCGACCCAGTATTGACCAATAACCCGAGATGTAAAGGTAGTCCAATATGGGAAGTTAGAGCTTAGGATCCAGTTGGGAACCGATGAGTTCACTTCACGATTGGGCTTTGCTGCAGGACGTGTGCCAAGGGGCTATCGATGTCTATGACTTTGGATCACTATGTATGTGAGGTACGTGAACGGATTCAGGGCCACAGTGGCCTAGGTACGACTAAAGGGCTATAGACCAATGAAGTGGGGTCATTTGTAAAGATTTGGTCATGACTCCATGTGGTAAGCTTGGTAGTAGTAGTTGTTGTACAAGTTGAACTCCGTCACTACTTCGATGGGTCTAGTGAATGACGGTGGTGGACATCGTACGCTTTGCGCACTGAGTGAGAGATGTGAGGATGGTTGTTATGCTTGATTTATTTGCCACCATTATGACATACACACCCCACCCCCGTATTCTTTACACTATTTATTATGGCACCTTAGAGTACTGTACGGTATGTGGTACTAACTCTTTGGTTGCAGGTCCAGGTTTAGGTATGGTTTAGTATACTTGTTATTGTTCTGTTTAGATGCTTATATCTCATACCAGGCTTTATGTCTGACCCAGAGTTTTATGTCTCTTCTTATTACTCTGGGTGCTCACACGAGCAGACTAGAGACAAGTTAACTGGTGATGCACGGGTAGATGATCCGGAGACCAGCAGGAGGCTTCCACGTAATATATATAGTATTCTCCATGTGTTGTTGAAGATCACTTCTTGGGCATTGGTGGTGCATCTTCTACTTTAGCTTTCTTTTGTTTAGAGACAGTAAATTTGGAAAGTTGTAATAAGCTGTATTTGGATTTCCGCTGCTCTGATGTTGATGTTGGTTTTAGTTATCAGCTTATGCATTGTCTCACCTGTTTTATGTCAAGTATGTTATTATTATATTTTATTCCATACGCTGTGAGACATTCTACAGGTTCCTCGTTAGTCAATTCCCTTCTTTCCTTTCTTCTAACGACCGTCCCGTGCTAGTCGGGCATGTGTACAGCGTACTTTCGGAGGAAATGCAGGCTGGTGTGGGGCGGGCCGTCACATATAAATTTTATGAAAATTTTAAATTAATTTAAGGAAAATTCAGAATTTTAAATTTTTCAGAGTTAAACATTGAACGTACTATTAAATAATACATATTGCTTAGAAGTTAATTTAAGAACATTTAATAAAAAAAATAGCATTTTATGAAACATTGAATATATCACAAAATTTAAAATTATAATATTTTTCGTTTTTGAATTTTGTGATTTTAAAATTTTATGCATATTTTTGAATTTTATGAAAGTTTTTAATATGTTCTAAAAAAATCATAAATTAACATTTAATTTTAAGTAAATTTATCAATTTTAGTTATTAAAAATTAAAATCATAAACATCTATTACAAGAAAAGTAATAATAAAAGTTGCCGAATATAATCATCGATTACAACTGTCAGAAAGGAAATGTTGTAATAGACGTTTACTACAACTGGCAGTTGTAGTAAATGGGTTTGTTACAACTTTCTAAAAAAAAGTTGTAAAAGACCTTTACTACAATTGTCAATTGGTGACCGTTAGTAAAAATACAGTTGTAATAAGATCTTCTTGTTATAGTGTGCATCGAAATCCATTCTTGTTTCATAATATACCTAAAATTGAATTAAGCATTCTTGAACCATATATTAATTTTGATGCCCGTGTGAACTCCGAAGCTGGTAGAATACCATCACAATGGAGTTACAATTTAAAAAACTTTTTTATTACTAAACCATACTATGTACCTATCGTTGTGCCTTTGCTTTATATGTTTTGTGAATAAAACTAGTAGAGGAGATATCAAAAATAAATTAAGAAAATGTATTCTGGTGCATACAAGATACCACGTAATATAAAATAATAGGTCAGTATCAAGAATACATAAGAACCAACTACTGAGAAATGTTAAGGTCTCAAATTCTGAATTACATCTCACACAAATAGTAGCAATGAGGGCAATTTGTTAATAAAATTAGAGTCATAATTTATGCACTATGCAAGGCTACTTCATTTGTGGTTTGATAACATTAGCTTCAAACCGCCTCAAGAGCTTCAAAAATTGGTAATAAGGTTTAGGTCTATGCCATCAACATTCCTTCCAACTCGAGCTAGCAAGATTGCCTGTTTATAAGAAGACAAGTTAAAAATGAGCACTAAAATCTTTAAAAACAGAAATTTCTCTTAATCCTCAATTCAAACAAAAACACGCCCAAAATGATTTAGCTTTTCTAATTCATGCCATGCCATAACGTACATCTTAGCTCATTAAGACTACCCTCGATATCATGTTTGTAGAATTTATTTTATGCTAATCTCCTCTGACTTAAAATCTATGAGGTGAATAAGCTAATTAATTTATTTTTATAGAATTTATTTTGTGGGTGCGGGTGCAGTGTGGGCTTGGGCTTCGGCTCGGGCACAGGCACCGGTGTGAGTGCAGTTGGTGCATTGCACCACCCTCTGGGATGGCCAAGTTTAGTCGTCTCTCTTCATTTCATAGTAACAATACTATAGTCCACAAAGTATTATATAAACACATATTGTTCATTATATTCTACTATATAGGACTATTTATCTTCCAAGACATTTAATGTCTTTCTTTTCCCAATGAAATCCTCTCTTCCCATTAACTACTTCATTCGTTTTTTCAATATTCAACACATGTATGTTCGTATTCATGAATTTAGGATAATTTACTGTAGCTAAATGTCATACAAAAACATTTATCAATTTAAAAAATATTTAGCTCGCTTCTCCAAATGGAAACGTAGACATACATTTAATAAACACATAAAAAAATATCAAATAAAAGACTATACAAAAATAATAGTTTAGAAATTATTAAGTATTGTTTTCAAATAATTGTCATATATTTATTAATAGTTATCGTGTAAGACTGAACTTTTGGTCCGACCGCGAACTTCTAAAAATACCTTTACGTTTTTAGCTTTAGGGGAGGTATGACTCGTGCTTCTCACATGATAATAGCACACGCTTTGCACGTGAGTTATGCTTTTAAAAAGTGTTTACATTTGACACACTCAAATGAAAATGATATGCATTAATAATTAGTTATATTTTACATTTGTTAGATCTTATTTTTAGGTGATATTAAAATAAGTTAAATTTTTTATAATTGTATTTTGAATGTCAAAAAAAGTAATTGTTAGGTCCAACTTCAAAGTCATGCATAAAGATAGAGATATGTAAGGGTATTTTTGGTAATTCATAGTCGAACCAAGAGTTTTTGCTTTTAAGCCAACTATTAATGAAGATATGTTCCTTAAAAATAAAATCTAACAAAAAATGGTTTTAAAACTGATTTCTACACATTAAAAAAAAATCTTTATATCGATTAAACATAGAATCTAACAAGTAGACATTTGTTGCATCATTGTTGTTTATTAACTAACAACACAAACAAAAATTAAAACAAATTAAAAATATATATTTGTAACTTAGAAATAAAAATTCAAGCTAATCACACATGATATCAATGCAAAAATATAACTAAATATTTGTGCAAATCGTTTTTTCTTGAACGTGTTAAACATATACATTTTCTAATGGGACAGTCTGACTAAGGTCCCTGTTAAGTTTTAAAGTACACAAAAACTCGAAGTCTTAAAACTTTGTAAATTAGGTCTCTAGTTTTCGAAAATAATCAAAAATCAACGTACGAAACTAGCAAACTTCAAAACTTAATTCAATATATCGTCATCTTCATATTTATGCAAAAAATATAAAAAAAAAAAAATACTTCAAAAATTGTTTTTGGGTTGGTCCTTGTTATGGCATGCTTCGTTTGCTCTTAGTCACGTTTCTGGCAACGTAGGTGAAGCTCTGCTCTCAATGTTGCTATATGATGTTGGTTGTTCTTATCGTCTTCCACACAGTCCAACCAAGACAAGGTGATAGCTGGGACTCGTTCCATAATGATGATGGTATGTCATTCTCCTATAGTGACCTTTTGGTACTATGTATAGGTCAAAGTCAAAATGCAAAGTTCCGTAGTGATTCTGCCGTTGAGAATCCGGGGAGTAGCTTTTGTTGCTTCATTATCAGGTCTAATATGTATTTCCCTACTATTTGTGCTGAAAGTCTAATCATTCCTCGGATGGGAAGCCTATGAAAATCTCTTTATGGAATAGATGTGTCATGCTACAGCCTACAGTGCTTTCACAACAGCAGAATTGTCATTTTGTAACGGTTATAAGTGTTACAAATTTCATTACTAATGGTTAAAACCGTTGGTAGGAGGTGCGTTACAAGTTTAGTAACGAATTTACTAACGATTATAACCGTTGTAATTATTTTTGCTTCTAACGATTATAACCATTTGGAAGTTTTGTAGTCCTAACGGTCATAATCGTTGTGAAATTTCACTGTCCTAACGGTTATATCCTTTAGAAGGTTATGTAATTCAAAATGAATTTTTTTTCTCCCAACGATTGTAATCGTTAGCAATTTCAATACATATCTTTAGCTAAAATAGCTCCCTAACACTTATAAGTGTTAGGATTTTGGTGTTGTTGAACCTATATTTCATTTAGCATCTTATTATATCATCACATGTTATTTAATTCAGCTATACAAATACAAATTTATAACAGTAACAAACATGAAACCAAATTTCGAACTAACATTTCATCAAATTGAAAAGAATGCATTAAATATACTAAACAAGCCATATCAATTCTACAAAGTTAATTGTGACAATTTGAAGTTTCACTACTACAGAATATCCCTAAGCTTACAAAATATCTTAAGGTGCCTCAAACAATGGCTCATCTGAACATTCTCTGTCCAAACAACTTTTCTCCATTTATAAACCTTTCTACCATGATAAATTTTCTGCATTCCGAGATGTCCTTTAGCTACCACCTTCAATTCTCATGACAATAAATGCACCTGTTGCATTTCCAACTCATTTTTTTATAAATTGTAGTACTATTACACCAATGCAGACAAACACCGTCTGGGATTCATAGTTAACTGCTATGTCCTTTGATTCCACTTATGAGTTACTATATTGTGCCCATTAATTATGTAATGGCCGAATGGACTCAGCACGCATTAATGAGAATACACTCCTGGACAAAAACATTAGTGCATATTATAACATGCTTAAATACTTTTAAACTTCAAAATTTCACATTCCTAAAACAACTTCAATACTTATTTCGTATTGAAATATCTTTGGAAAATATTTCACCACTATCCGATAATAAAATCAGAAGTTATGATCATATTCCTAGAACAGTTTGAAGATGTCGAGTTTATAATTCTTTTTGCAGTTTTTCAGCAGCTTACACATGTTAATCAATTAAACTCATATTACCATAAATGCATAAGAATAGAAGCAAAGACACAGTGGTATGATATCAACTGTGTTAGTTTTATAGAATAGCATAGATTTTTAAATTTATATGTATTCAACTATGAACATTGGTTTTATGGTTCATATTGAGAAGTGCATATGTTTCCAATTTTTCTCAGGTTTACTTTATATGTGCTATTCCCTTCTCAACAACTTATGGACTGTTTAATAAAATTTAGGAAGCTTTCTCTACTGCTCATTGGTTTATATTACTAAATTATTCTGAAATTTGTATAAAATTTATACAAAGTTTATTTTTCTTTAATGCAAGATTCAAAACAATTTATATGCAAAACTACATTAATTAACATACTATAATTAAAATAATACTGAATTTTTATACAAGAATTAATGCGAAAATTCCAAAAATATCCAAAATTGAACCAAAATTTGAAAATTTCTTAATGACCGGGAACAGGAAAAAAACGAAAATTTGAACCTTGGTTCTGACATTGTAGAAGATGTATCAAAAGAAAAATGATGTTATTAAGAATTATTTAAACTGGAACAAACACGTTGGATGAAAACATATAGCATGTCTGATACATTTTTCACCAAAGATGTTAGATGAAAATTTATTACTGCCTATAACTATGCATAAGCTGTCAAAGATTTAGAGGTGCATCTATATTTAAAAAGTACAAAGATATATTTGCTATAACCAATTTGATTAAATTTTTGGTAAGAGAAAATAAATAATACATGATCCTACATTTGTAGCTTGTCTTTTACAAAAAAGATAAAAATGTGTTAGCGTAAAAGAGTAACCGAGTATCTTATTTCATTCGATGAGCAATTTCTCCAACACAAATCAACTGTCTTAGCAAACAAAACAAGAAAGGATTATTGAACCCATTATTGTCTATTAAGATATGGACAATTTCAACCTTTTCGAATGCCTTTTAAATACAGGATCCATTGTCTATCAATGAGTAAAATCAGAAAGTATATGCTAATTAAATGAGGTGTAAATAAAGATGACTAGCAAGAAAATAACTGTTGCTGAGACACAGAGAAGATAAATAAAAGCATAGAAAATGACAAGCATTATTTTTCATTTGTTGAGGGTATAAAGAGGAAAAGTTAAGTTTAATTTTACTTTGAGATTATTAATGCTTCAAGAGTTAAACGTGATGGCTACATTTTAAAATGAACTTATTTAACTAAGAATTTCTAGAAAAATAGAGTTGTTTTAACTATGAACTTATTTAACTATGCGGGTGTGTGGCTACAATTCCCTGTGGTTAAGTGTGAATTAGTGTTTGTTTCTTTATTTTTTCTAAAACAATTTTTTGTTTCGGTTTAACAGAGGGTAAATATGAAGCGGCAGCACAAATTATGTTCAGACATCTTCAAAATACCAAAAGAAAGAAACACATGCCAACAGCCATGCGTTTACGTGGATAGTTAAGAGTGCAATTCAGAGGCAAGTGGACACGTAGGTCATGGATGTCAAAGGGGAAATTTAAACATATTCATATAAACAACAAAGTAGATTACTAAGGTAAAATTAGTGCACCAAGATTTTTTTATAAAAAGAATCCCTTTTTAAGATAAAATTTGATTACATAGACCTCTATTATATACGTTTATAATCTATATGCATGCTCTCGTTTCGATTTATTTAAACAGCGATTTGCTGAGTGCTACCGCTGTTAATAAAATAAGAATTCAATATATACCAATTAATAACCTGTAACAAACATCATATAAAATTGATTATGGCGGTTTATATTTATCTAAGTAATAGATAAAATATGTAACTTATTTTTGTAAAACTCCTTGTTATTGTTAAGTAAAGATCAATCTATTTTATAAATAATCACGTTATTTCTGTTTCTTTCTTTTAATACACAAACAAACTAAAGATTCTTCATAAACTTCTAAAATAATATGCTTCCATCTCATATTAAGTGCTTTGGATGATTATTAAGAGATTCACGGAAGTAACGATTTATATTAATAAAATTTGAAATATTAAATACATATCTTTATGCCATTTTCCCATCATGTCTAGAGATGTACCATTTTCCAATCACATTAATTAGATATTTTTCAAATTCTTAAGTGTATGTTGTCTACTACAAAAGAATCATCAAAAAATGAATAGCTTAGATGACATAAAGGATGTGAAATTGAAAAAGATCGTTACCTAAGATTTGGGTTATCGATGGAAGCAGATGATTGGACCCTAGTTGAGAAAGCATATGCGCGTTATCTACATCTGAAATGGAATGATGCAAAAATAAGTATGAAAAAGGCTGTCCAATTGCTTTGATTGTATTTACAGTATTACCAACTCTCCAAATTATTATAAGCATTGTAATCTAAAAGTCACAAAAAAACCAATTTTGCAAGTAAATAACAGTAGTAACTATTACTATTTCAATAATTAAACTGGATGCATGAACAAATGGGTTAATGCAAAATGAGCATATGCGCAGTTATGCAAACTGAGCACAGACCGGTTGTGCAAACTAAGCACAACTCATATGCAAACTGAGCACGTGCCAAGTTTATACAAACCGAGACACATGCCCCTTTGACAAATTAAGCACATGCCCAGTTTGTACAAACTGAGCATGTCCAGCTATACTAAACTGAGTACATGCCCAGTTTATCTTAACCGAACTTAGCTCCTTTTATCTAAGCTAAGCACATGCTCAGTTGTCTAAATGAGCTTTGCCCAGTTGCCTAAACCGAGCATATGCCCAGTTTATCCATTGCTCCTTTTGCATGAATGCGACAACAAAGGTTTCCCTTAATCACGGCATGAGCCACTACGTACTTGTTGCATATAGGCATGCATTTGCCACCTTATCCATTGCTCTTGCCTTTGATGGTAGAGACATAACCTCACAAAGGTTACGCTAGAATTTCATCATAAATCCCTGTTACTATTTCTTAAAAATGATGAATTGGATAGTAAGACCCAAGATCACACTACCCTTTTTCACTCAATGTTTCATTCCTGGCCTTCTCGGGTTAGTACATGTTTTTCCAATGAAGTAGGATCATCTACTATAATTTCAAAACAGAGTTGGTAAAAGATGGAGAATAAGAGTCGTTATACAAAAAAAAATTAATGGTTTTTTACTCATAGTGCACTTCAGTATAATTTTATTCATCCAAGCTATAGTGTTGGTTAAACACTTTACAACTTTTGTACAATGGTTAGTATTATCCTTCTACTTTAAAACAAGAACAAAAGACCCTATAACATCTTGCATAGTTGATTCCATTGACATATGACATTTGATGTGTGAAATACTTACCAGACTTGTGGGTGACCATTGAAGCTCTATCTGCCTCACCATAAAAGTTTTAGCTTGGGCTCAGCTCTTCATTCTACATGTCTTGTAAACTAGATTTTATAAACTAAGAAGTGTGATGTGACAAAAATGAATAAGACCACATGCTCTTGTTCAACACTAGATTTGGAATACGGTGAAATATTTGAAATACGATGAAAATGACTAAAATGTTAGATACTAAAAAAATAAAACTTCGAAGACATAAATGTCAAACTTAGGTAGATTTAAGAATAAAAATCAAGTTTCCCTCAAAGGAATGACCTCTTTCATCAATTATTTCTATACAAGAATTATTAATTTTTTCCTTACCAATGCCCACTTTTAGTACACGAATTGAAATATGTACATGAATCAAACTTTTCAAGTATTCGATACAGGGAACAAAATTCAAAATTGAATTGAAATTAGAAATCGAATCACAATTAAAAGTAGAATAAAATTACTAATTTAAGATTGGGAAAATGATAAGTACCTGTAGGATTGAAGAGGCGATAGCGGTTAACCTTGGCAAGGCGACGACAGTTGCCCTAGACAAGGAGATGTAAGTGAACAATTGAACAGGTTATAAACCAATGAACAAGTTAAAAAAATAAGTTAGCCTATAAAAGATGTCAGGCTATGTACCCAACAAAGTCATCCTATGTAATAAAAAATATCAAGCTATTGATATATATTGTGCTATGTTTTGGAAGGTACCGTGCCACATATGAAAATTCGATGCAAACAAAATAAACAATGTATGCACATAATTTCAACATGGCAGGGACGAAAGAATAAAATATATGTAGGACATGAACGAAATTAGTAGGTTATCATGGCATGGGTTAACAATTCAAGCTACTAAATAATAGTATGTACAAAGAAAAAGGCCTGTGTAGGCATTATTTATAGGTTTGTTTCAGTATTGAAAAAAAATGACAAAACAAGCAACTGCATTTCAATTTAACTTAGCAAAATCACGCAAGTCATTTCCACTATCGAGCAGTTTAACACATATAAACATATATACATAAGCCCTATTACAATAATACAGAAATAGCCACATTTAAACTCAAAACGTACATACTTGCACTTATTTATTATGCATGCAACTAGTAGAAATCCCATATGTTATTATATATAGTAGACAGCAAATTTCATTGCACAATTATAAGTGATTTATTGCAAGGATGCTCTAGTTAGAGCTCTGTGTTGGTGTTAACCGATTCGGCTTATGGTTCAGCAGTGGCAGCTGCCACCACCGGCAGCAGTGGCGGTGGGAAGTGGCTGTTGCTGTGGAGCATCAGCAGTAGCTCGTCCACAAGAAAGTTAGAGCTCTGTTTTGTATAATGGTCAACATGTTAAATGGACCAAAATTGAGCATTCGCCAAACCGAATATTCAATTTTAAACCTGTACTTAAAACTATCAAAAGCCTAAACCTTAAAACTATCAAAAGCCATACTCATTCAAGTATAAATTCAGTTCAAACGAGATAAATGCATACAACAATGAAACAACAAGGTAGTGCATGTCAACATACAAGCTAGGACAAGAACATAATGCTAAGTCAATCACATCCGGACTGATAACACATATGGATATGGGACACACACAAGATCAAGTCCCGTTGAAATTCAAGTGTGCACACATTTAGGCATTCATGCACTAACTATAGCAGCAACTATACTGTTGTAGTGTCTCATTTTTATTTTTATATTCGTTTTTTCAGTGATGTATGAAAAAGATGCAAAGACAATCAAGAAACATTTAAGCATATGCCTTCCTTCGGACAGTCAGTTATATATTTTAGTGGTAGTGCATAACTATCAATTTTATTGAAGTAAACTTCTACTAATATTAATCTTTTTCCTATTCGGGTTTCAAAATAAATCATCGCAACCCAACAGAGAAACTCAAAAACATTCATCCTAACTCAAGCATATTTGATTACAAATAACTTTGGACCCAATTGAAATTGAGTAGAGACACACATTAGCTCTAATTATTTGGTCTTTGTAGAATATAAAATTAGGTTTATGTTAAGTTTGATTCATCGCGATTACGGATACACACTTATAAGTTTAACCAACACTTCTATAACTGGTTAGTATTATCTACCCATATAATACAAACAAAATCACGTTTTTAATTTATTAACTTATGTTTCACCTTTGGGTATATGTAACTTATCTTATAGTTAGGTATATGTATATATAGTTCAGATGTGCGATATATTGAATAAGTTAGAAGAAAAAAATATGTACTTATATTTGTATATGATATAATATAATATACTTGTAGTTGCACATGTACACGAAGAATAAACCAATTTGTATATATCTATTTACTTTCCCTTTTTTTTTAATGTTATACTGTAAAATGTCTTGATAATATTTTCATGCATGTACTAACTATTGATACAGGGAGCAAGACAAGTACATCTGCATTTTTCAAACCCAGAAAACAACCTCATGTTCTTAAATAGTCTATCGAATAGATGCAGAAACTTGTAAATCCATGACTGATGCAAATTTAAGCTGACCATATTACTTGCGACAGTTTTAGAAAATTAAAAATACACAACTTATTAACAAAATTCATTTACAGTATCACAGGAGCATAAAAAACATGCAAAATTACAAGTAAATTGGCGAAATTGTAGTTAAAACATACCTGAATTGTGTGACACATAGCTACCTCGATGAAACCCTAGAAACTGTAATAGAACGCGTAGGCGAAGGCGAGTCTCCTAATACCCAGGCGGAGGCGATGGAAAGAAGTTTCTCCGGTTCAGAAAAGGTATCTGAGACCGCAATCAAATGTAAAACGTCGTGCAAATAAAATTAAACTAGGAAGAGAAAATTAAATTGAAGCCAAATCAATTGAGTCGAGAATCGAAGGCGGGGATCACTAATGTTACTCTAGTACTGTACACGACGAAGCCCTAGAAAATGATAGCAACTTCAGTCGAGAATCGAAGGAAGCTGATGCACAAGATGGAAAGAATAGCTTCACCGAATCAAAAAGGAGAGACCACAACAGGCGACTGCATTTGAATTCAAAGAAGAAAACTATGTTGATTTTTTACTTTCGCAAGAAAGGAGGCAAGATAGGAAAAACGTGGATCTCTAAGCAATGAAATGTGTTAGTAAAGAAACGGAGAATGAAATTACCAGCTTACCCCCTTTAATTTACTATATTTAAATCTTCAATGGTATACTAACGGTTTTAAAAGTTATGAAACCTAAATAACACTAATAACCAATGGTACGTTATTACATTATAACTGTTATTAATTCTAAAGGAATAAGTGTTACAAATTGACAGATATGGTGTAGTGTTTGATGGTCAGTGTCTTTGACATTTTATCTAGCTAGTTTGTGTAGTATGGCTCACGAATTGTGCCTATGTTCTACTGCTTTGGAATGTGTGTGCCAATTTGTTTGTAATTTATTCTGCCTTCCTGTGTGGAGTGCATTGGTAAGTGATTGTATAGATATCCAAGTTTATGCCTTGTACTATAAGCTAGCTTAGCTGTAGTGGGCGGACCACTCTAAAACCGTATGTACGGACGGTCCACCTTTAATGTAATTTATTGTTCCTCCATGTCTGTAGTTATTTGATACATTCAGATATGTCTGCAATACACTGATGGATTTTTGCATATATATCTGTACTTATTCACAATAAGTGTAGGCATTTCAGCAACTTATTTTCTTTTACGCAATACACTGTGGAATAGTTGGTTATATGTCTTCATTTATTTATTTCGGCAAAGCTTATGTCTGCATTTATTCATAATAAGTGCAGACATTTTAGCAATTTGTTTTTCTTTTCCAGTATTGATAGTACACTATGCAATAGTTGTTGATATGGTTGCTCTTTTGCACAATAAGTGCAAATATTTCAGCAATTTCCCTTTACTTTCTAGTAATCTTCCATTTATATTTATATTTTTTTGAATTTTTACTAGAAAGTAGCAAAAAAATTCATGGAAATACATTGGTACAGTAAAATAGGGAATCACGTTACATTGAAACTTATGTAAGAATCCTTTTGAATTAAGATTCATTTTAGGGTTGCGCCTCTATTATTCACTTTTTAAAAAGCATAATTCATGCGCAAAGCATAACATCTATTATGATCACGTACGAAGCATACGCTATAACGCCCGTTTAAAGAAAAATCCTTTACTTTAAAAATACATATATACAATTATTTATTTAAAATAGATTTAAACTTGAAATTAAAAAGATCTCACCAAAGTAATCGACTCGACTATCATTTTGGTCACTAAAGTTGAGAACAACAACATAACGGCCAATGGTATAGATGCCAGAAGTGCTACTATAGATTCAAAAACTGTTATTGTTGATTGTAGTCAAAAAGTCATGGCAGAGAATAGTTGAAAATGCTTGAAAGTTTGATTTGCTTTCTTTATGCTAAAAAATATACAAGATCTTGTTACTCTACAGAAAGTTCTTTACTTAGAGTACAAATTGAATTGCCACGAAAATAAACCTTATAAGGATATGTTTTTAAACCGTATTAAAAGTCACCAAAAACAAGGTATTTTCATGTGCATAAGTAGCAACCTTTTCAACTTCTAACTTTCTACTTTTGTTCTACATGTTTTACACATTTTACAAACATATAAAGTTGTCGCATACTTTACTATAAGTGTAGTGCATAACCAAAATGTATTTTATCAATAAGTTTACATACCACCACTTTGAAGCAGTTTTATCACTATAGATTAAGTCGTGCTTAATTATAACTTCCTTTCTCGCTTCAAAAAATTACAGACATTTTTTGTTAGGGATTGCGGAATGGATCGTTAAGGCAAAACTAACACTAAAGGGGGGTGAATAGTGCTTTTGAGATTTTAAACAAAATCTAAAACTTATATGATCTACTATATGAATCACACATCACAGAAACAATCACAGACACAAAATCAAAAACAAACACAAAAATAAATAGAAATAAAATGCAGAAAAGGGAAGAACACACCGAATTTTATACTAGTTCGGAATTTCTCTTACGTTCAGTCCCACGCAGCACTGGATTGCACAGAGTTTTATTACTATATCAATATCCAATTACTCCCCTTGATTTCATGGCTACAAGGTTAACACCGTTCATGTTCTTTGGTTTCACGGCAACAAGGAAAACACCGATTCTGTTCCTTGATTTCACGGCTACAACGAAAACATCGATTCCAAAACACTTCCCAAACAATTACAATAGCCCTACAACTCTTCGGTAGCACTTCGATTCAGAGAGTAATGAGTAGAGAGTGAGAAGAGGAGAAGTTTTATATAAATAAAGTTGAATTCGGCAGAGTATAAGTGAAGAAATCATAAAAATGAGAAAATATAATGGTGTAAAGAAAGAGGATGAAGACGGAGAAGAAGAATGATAAAAAAAAATTCGAAATACGGCCCTATTTATAAGATTTGAAAGGTTGCAACGCTTCTGGAACGTTATTAACGGTGAAAAGACACTTCCTTTCAAATTTAAATTTCTGACAGTTATATGTCGACACATCCATGTATGTCCACCAACATATCCATCATATTTTTTATTTTTAAACCATTTTTAAAGTATTAAAACCAGTATTTAAATTCTGGAAGTTCCAGAAACAAAACTAGTTGCTAAAACATTATTTTTCAAGTATAAAAACAAAAGAAAACATTATTTAAACATATGATTAAAAACTTTATATATATGTGATATAAAACTATATATAATATAATTATAAACGTATATATAGGAATTTAATAAGAGATATTTATAAACTATATATAAACAAAAAAGGTTATATGAAAACTTAGAGTTTAAATAAGACTATTATAATCAGATATAAACTTAGTAAAATATATTTAATAAAACTACAAAAATAAGAATACTTATAAATTAGGAAATATATTTGAAATCATAAGTTTGAAATTCTTAGAAGATTAAAAAATTATTTGTAGATAAGTTGAAATCAATTTGAAAATAGTTTGAAATTAATTTTGAAAAGAGATAATTTGAAAAACATAGTTTGAACCTGGAGTGCTATTCGGAGTCTTATATATAAACTAGAATCTATTATTATATTTTTTTTGAACTGTTGAAATCTAGAAAGCTTGATAACTCATGAGTCTTGAATCTATCTGGAATTCTGAATCTTATGAAACTCTAAAACTGTACAGTCTTCAATATTTAAGCCCTGTATACAAATCCTGCATATATATGTTTATATATTCTAGATAGACGGGTTAGTATATATATATATATTGTAATCAATGATAATTGAGACAAGGATGTTGTCATCAAAACTCCATTCTCCAACAAAATCCCCTTTTTTGATGATGACAACCTTGGTTTATAAAATATTCATACCTGATAATCTGATTCTTCAATTACTCCCCCGTTCACCATGAATTCCTTCTAACTCCCCCTTAAACTGTATTTTATGATTTCTCTCCTTATGTCATTATCAAAAAGAAATTCTAGACATACTCCCCCTCAATATATAACCTATATTTATCTATATATTTTATGATTATAATACTTAGTTCTATACTGAAGTACAAAAATACATAACTCCCCCTAAATTTATGCCTATATTATATCCTTATTCTATTATAACCATTCTAATATTCATCCCTAATATAATGATCATAGATTTAGAGGAAATATAAGGTTATTCAATTCAGGGAGTAGTATACAGGTTATTCAATATATAACCTATAATATATGCTATAAATGACTGTATACTACTCCCTGAATTGAATAACCTTATATTTCCTCTAAATCTATATTATATCCTTATTCTATTATAACCATTCTAATATTCATCCCTAAATATATGCTATAAATGACTGTATACTACTCCCTGAATTGAATAACCTTATATTTCCTCTAAATCTATGATTATTAACCTAAAATATTATAAGCCCCCTAAAAATATGACTATGCTACTCTAATAAAATAAATTAAAGGATAATAAACTAAGAAAACAACTCAATATTTATAATCAATTCAAACAAGTAAATCAATCCAAACAAGCAATTCAAACTAACAAATAATTCAAACGAACAATAGCAATTCAAGCAAACAAGCAATTCACATTTCACAAATGAGTTTCTTATCATTATCCATTATAAAAAATCATTAGGGTTATATAATTAGTTTTATCATATCTAATTCGAATTTGATTATTTGAATAATTTAGATATTTAATCAAATATGAAATGTTCAAAAATCATGAATTGCTACCATGTGAAAATATTTCAAATGGTTTCATATCTCGAACTTACGGTTCTGGATGTTGCTAGCGAGAGGTTACCCTTATTATATTCACATCTCGAAATGGGTTTGAAACAACTTCTTACCTAAAACACCAATTTCATCTGCACACCATCGTATACAAGGTCTTTCAAAAGCATATTTGTTTTCGTTCATAGCTAAATTACAGCCAACAAACTATACTAGTTTTCATAGAATAAACACTCAAGCATACTAAAAATATGCTACTGTTGTTATTCCATAAGGTTTAATTAATATTTCATTTTGATAAGTCTACTCATTTAACAAGAACAACATCCATACCGGATTTAATTTATTTTAAATGTCATTTAAATGTTACACAATTGCTACAATTAGAGTATTTGTCGATAAATCAATAAACCCTATATATTTCAGGAAAATAATAATAATGAGTGGATCCAAAGTTCAAAAATCTCTTTTGATCCCCGGATTCAATGCACTCTCCATTCCCTCTCCATTTATTCAACAGCCTCAACAAGTCACTAGCCTTCTCTTTATTATACGCACTAGAGCAACCCAGCTGCAAAAGCAACAACAATTTCTGAAATGCCCCTGTGTTTAAAGCACTCACAACCAACCCTCTTTCTTCCACTTCATCGGCATTCCGGGCAAAATTCCAAATAGCTGAGACTGCAAATTCAGTTCCCATGTCAAAAACCCTAAATATCTTCTTAACCAACATAGGCATTGTAAGTGCATGAACATAAGCCATTTTTCTTGCTTTTTCATTCCTAAGCATTCTCTCGAGGACGCACAATGCCTTTTCAGATACACTTTTATCCGAATCTACTAACGTTTCTATCAACGCTAGAACTAGTCCAATACTAGTAAAACTCAAGATCACGCTTTGATCGGATAAAACCAAATAGTATGCAATGACCAGAGATGCTTTTGTGTTAAAATCCTGATAGCATGCTCACATGGCAAAAAAACGCATATGGGTTCCTCACTTTTATGTCCTATTTCATTATCATATGGGCTTGGAAATTTTATCCCATCTTTTTCTTTTATCTGCCTATATAAGGCTACATATTATACCGAGTCATTTATTCGAATTACTCTACTTTACAAAAGTATTCCTTGTACAAAAAAAAAGATTCAGTAATAATAAAAGGATCATTACAGTTTCTTGCAGAAAGTTTATATGATCATTACAGTTTCTTTACAGAAAGTTCATATAGTATCAGAGCATGCTTGCCCAACGACATTCTACAGATCATCTTTCTCATTTTGAAGGAATACTGTGTTAGTCTCCTCAGAAAAGCATCATCATCGGAGAGCATCCCTTTTCTGATCATGTAATCTCTGTTCTTATCTGAAACAGTGCCTTGCCTCGGTCGGAATCAAGATCCTCACCGACTGAAGTTGTTTCTTGGCCATCAGAGACAGTTCATCTCTTCATTTGGGTTCCCACCTTCCGATAACCAGATTCTTGCATCTTAAAGAAGATACAAGAATCACCATAGCAATCTTTCTTAATCCCTCAGCTAAATATAGTGCAGGCTGCCACCACTTGTGCAGTGGCCACGCCATACACCATCCCCATGCTTTTCAATACTGTCTTTTGAATAGTGCTGAACAATGGTAGGTGGAAATAATGATTTGTCATCTGCAACATCAAGAAATAACACTTTTGAGTCGACTACATCCACCCAGACCCTTATTAAACCAAAAACACAAGTTATAACCATACCTCTCGATAAAGACAACTACCTCTTATGGAAATTCCAAGTTGAAACAGTCTTGAAAGGTCATGACCTTCAAGATTACATCAAAGGAACCAAACCTGTACCGCCTGCAATGATCCTGAATCAAGAAGGAAATACTGTTAGCAACCCAGAATTTTTACATCATCAAAAACAAGACAACTTACTATCATCTTGGCTATTATCGTCAATCAGTGCAAACCTGTTGTCATAGGTAATAGGGTGCAACTCATCATATGAAATTTGGTCAACCATACAACAGATTTTCAACTCTCAGTCATCAGCCCAGATAATGCATTATAGAAGAGAGTTGCAAAATGCAAGAAAAGGCGACATGAGCCTGAGAGAGTATATTTCAAAGATTAAAAACATATGTTATAAACTTAACTATGTAGGGCATCGAATATCAGAAGGTGAACAAGTTCTCACCCTAACTAATGGACTTAACGAAGAGTATGAGTCAATAGTAACCTACCTAGCAACTCAACCCAAATTACCAGACATACAATTTGTGTACTATACTTTATTGGCTCATGAAGGCCGTGTTGAACAAAGAAAGACGATACAAAATGATTATAGTGTTAATTTTGCATCAAATTCAAGGAACAATAATCAGTAAAGAAATGTACCTGGTTGGGGCAGAGGTAACAACCAGGGGCAGAGAGGTAATTCAAATGCAAGGGGTCGTGGACGAGGCAGATCCAACAATACAAACAGAGTAAAATGTCAGATATGTGAGAAACCTGGACACACTGCAAACAGATGCTATTTCAGGTTCAATTCTGATGTGAATAATGCGCAGCAAAATCAGTTCAACCAAAGAGGATCCAATGTTAATATGGCTCAGTCAAGTCAACAAGGCAGAAACAACACTGAGAGCATTGTTGGACAGAATGCAAGCAGCGATGATCTGGCCAAGATTGATGATATCAACATTGAGGACTGGTTTCCAGATTCTGGAGCGACTAATCACATCACAAATAACCTACAAAACTTAAATCTTGGAAACAAGAACTACTCAGGTATGCAAGTCATTCATACTTGTAACGGTGAAACTATAAATATATCTCATATTGGGACTGGTTTTGTTAATGGAAAGAGAAGACTCTACCTCAATAATTTACTTAGAGTTCCCAATGTTAAGAAAAATCTTATCAGTGTATCTCAATTCGCAAATGAAAATAAGGTATATTTTGAGTTTCACCTTAAATATTGCCTAATTAGAGACTTGCTAAGCAAAGATATATTATTATAGGGTAGATTGGATAATGGGCTATACAACACTACAACAAAAACATCTTTTCACAGCGTTTAAAAATCGCTGTAGTAAGATACGACAGCATTTTAATAAACGTTGTATAATGACATGCAATCGTGGGTACAGAATTTTTAACAGAACTTGTAGAAACTTTGTAGAAAACTACATTTGACAGCGGATATAATGAGCTATTAATAGTTTCTAACAGCCTTTGCAGAATGCTGTCAAAAGCAGATGCATTTGTGTTTTATGCTTTTAACAACAGTCTATTAACGTTATTAGCTTCTACAACGTTTCAAGTTTGCTGACATAGTTTTTTTTCTTCCACATTTTCCTCAACATTTAATAAACGCTATAATTAAATGTTTGGCATTATGTTTTCAACGTCACAACAGCGTTAAATAAACACTTTGTTTTATTGTTTTGACTTTTATAGCATTTACATTTTGCTATACAATCAAGTATTTATGTACATGCATATCATCAGCATTAGAATATGTTTTAAGCAACTACTATCCATAATATTGTTGAATCAAACATAAATACTACCATAAAAACACACAACTATTAATCATTTACATAAATTACATAACGCAATATTCGTAAATAAAAACATCTATAAGTCAAGTTTATATAGTTTCCATAAACAAAAATAAACCGTAAACTAAGTTCATATAATATCTTTAAACAAAGACACATGTAGACAAAAACACTATACACATAAAATAAGTTTGCATCAAATATTATAATAAAATTGGCTTCCACAAAGTTTCATATGCTTACTATGGATAAAGCACATGTTGTCTTCTTTTTTTGCACCAACGGTCTTTAGTTACCTACAATAAATAAACCATAAGTTAGTAATTCTATTAGCAATATTCTCGCCAATTTCGTTATATTCAAATGATATGTGTCTTTGTTTATGGAACATATAAAGACTAAAAATGTGACTAGTTTGATAGTTGCAATGCATGTCAGGTTGTTCAATTTATGCGTTGGAAGCAAGAAGAGATGAATGAGGAATGCATTAAAAGGAAAATATTTGGAATACATAAAGCGTGAGCTTCAGGTACCCAATATTGTGTTTTAACTGTGTATCTAGCGGACAACTTGTGACAAGGATGAAGACATTATTTAATGATGGCCACGACAATTAAATTCATGCATCACGATGGCTTTGAAATTTGCAGTTTGGGATTGGCATCTTGTTTCTTTTGTAACTGATGAAGCGTGTATAAATTTTATGGGACTTAAAAACACTTGTAATATTTTCTATCAGTGTTGTGACAGTATCCAGTTCGAGGCAATTCCTACTGCCCTTTCGCTTTTTCCTGATTTTTTTTCTAGTCTGCTAAATTTATTTTGCAATGATCTTCTGTGTCCTTTGTTGTTACGGTGGTTGACGGATATCATATAACGATGTTAAGAGGTTTTGAGTCGCTTTTAGGACAAAGCAACTTTAGTCAAACTTGTAGAATTCAAACTAGATTGGATTTAAACCAAACTTACAAAACCACTTACAAAATTCAAACTAACCGAACTTGATTATATTTTTATAATATTTAGTTAATTTTATATAAAATTTAGTTAAGTAATTATTATTATTTATAATACTTGGTTAACTTAGTTAAATTGTTATTATTAGTATGAATTTAGTTAATTAAAAAAAAACTCAATTAACTTGGTTAATATTATATAGTTCCATATTTTTATACAAACTTAGTTTATTATCATCATTATTAATATAAGCTTGTTAATTTTTATTAAACTTAGATATATTAGTTAAAATTTTATAATATCTGGTGTGTTTTCATAAATCTTAACTAATCTTATAAAATTTAGTTAACTTAAATAAATTATTATTATTATATATTTAGTTAATTTTTATACAATTTACTTATTCATTTTTATTATTTATAAAACATAGTTAACTTAGTTAAATTATTATCATTATTATAAATTTAGTTGATTTCTATAAAACTTATTTAACTTGGTTATTGTTTATAATTTATTATTATTATTGTAAACTTAGTAGTTGTTGTTGTTATTACTATTACTACTACTATTACTATTATTATTATACTTAGTTATCTTTATGAACTAATTTACTATTTATAGATCATATTTAATTATTATTTTTCTTTCTTAAAAATAATTGCATGGTGGAAACAGGTCAATTTCCATAGTTATTGGGAAATGGCCGTAAAAGGTTTCTAAAAGTGACATGCATTAACAAATTTTCTATCTTTGAATTAACAGCGGCCACAAAAGAAAAGGGCAGTGCACTGTTATAATTAACTTAGGTTGTAAAGATGTGCAATGAGATTTATAAACAAAAATATATAAGGAGGTAAAAATGGGGCCAACCTAAATATGATCAAGCTTCATTATAGCCCTGAGGATTTTGCTTGAAACACCAACTCAGAGTTACACTTGCATGCTGTAAACATTATGAGATAAAGGTTTAGACCTGTAAACATAATAAGCATAATCACCAACGTAAAAGTGCATATAAAAATCATACATCAACCTTAGACTAACCAACCTTAGAACAACAGCAAAATCCAGTTAACCTTCTTAACAAGAAAAGTAGTGGATAGTTAACATAGATGAACAACACTACTTCTAGCTCCAAACAAATCCAGTAATCACGCTCTAAGCATCAGCACTGCTTCCATCCTCTGCTGATGCCAAAACCATCTCTGGATGCGCTGCTCCCTCTAGCGCATTCGGCTTTCCCAAAGCCTTCAACGCCAGATGCGCTGCCTTTTACCCCGAAATCATCATAGCCCCGAACGTTGGCCCCTGCATCGCTGACATATACATATATTATTACCCAGTTCATTCATATCATGTCTTTAAGACCATTTCAAATACTCTATTATCATTCGAGGAGAGCCATCGATCTCGGCAACCTCCATACCAGTAACTATCATGCCAGGAACAACCTCCCTAGTCATTGCCACTATCTCATCGTTTGCTTTGTTCATATGCCAGCAGCAACAACTTTCATGGTCAAAATAAGCATATCTTTATGTGCAAGTGCATACTCACTAATCAGTTTAATTGTATATTTAAGAGATACATAACTATGCCAGTTTAATTGTATATTTAAGAAGTAGGTAAGAAATTATACCGATCATAATCACATCCTTTTGGATTAGTGAGCACTCCTATAGCTTTCCACATCATAGTAAACATCACAACAATCCCTTTTGCAAACAATCTGCAATGTGCAACATTAACATCACAGTAAACGTGGCATTTAATGAACAATTAACAAATATGATTAGAGTAAGCAAATCAAACCAGCAAACCAGTAGTAAATACGATTAGAGTAAGAAAATCAAAGCATGCAATAGCAGAGACAATATCGATGAACATACCATTTCAGAAAGAAAGAATTGGCTCACCTTTCACATGCAAAACACAATCATTCTTTGAACTCAAGAGCACAAAGGCAACACCTATTTTAATTTACCAATTTGTTCTCTTTACATGGATTTACAAGTATAAAACAGCCTAATCATAATTAAATCGACCTCAAACATCTTAGATCTGAAGTAACTACAAGAATTAAGATTAAGATGAAGGTTACACACTTAAAGTGGCGTTGCTGCACAACTATGTGGTGCTGCTGCTGCACCACCATGGTGTTGTTGCTGCAGTGGTGCAGCAGCACCACATAGTGTTATACAGTCAAGCTCTTTTAAATGGATAATTAGAACCCAGACCGGATTCAATAACTCAAGATGCAGCTTATTTCTGGTGGACTGCAACTGCAATGTAAATTGGAGTCCTCGAGTCTTGTCCTGCTCAAATCCTGGATCTCGTGAAGCAAAGTGTTTTAAAAACTAAGAATTCGTTAGGAGAATGTTCACCTGCAGTGATGGATACAATAATTGAAGTCATAGTTGATTACCTGTCCAATCTTATATCCAAAAGCACTCAAAGCACTCAGAAATTTAGGATCATCCTTGCCAAAAGACAGTCATCCATATTTCCATGGTGAACTGCAATGTAAAATGTAACATTACACAATGTACACAATTAATGCTAAGTACGACATGTTTATCCAACAATGCTGTAATTTTGTTTAAAATTATCATCTTTAGCTTCAGGCTTTCTTCCAACCCTAGTGAAACAGAACTGTGATAATAGGTGAACCAAGTAAAAATTCATTGGCACTATTCAAACCTGATGATTTCTAACAAAAACTAACATTAAAGGGAATCCAAAAGAAATAAGGAATAAATTAATTCATAACACAAAAATATTAGCATATTTCAAGATCCAACAATAGATTTGAGAAGGATTACAATAGTATATAAAAGCAGATAAGAAGATGCCAATATCCACATCTGAAATCTATTATTTTGTAATTGGTTTATAAATTGATCTAAACTAGCTCAAAGTGGAAACAGAAATGATAATTAGTTTACAAATTACCTCATAAGAGTTGAATTATGCAAGGTAGAGGACGAAATTTTCAGCCATATTTCTGGTGCTGGGGTTTGGGTAGGAATTTATGTGTCGAATTGCATGAGCCAGAAGATAACTAATTATGTGCGAATTATATCAATTGATGATGGATAAAAAAGGATGAGAGAAACAAATAATGTAAAATGAGGCAATACATCTATTTACATATTTTTATCCGTGGTTTCATGATTATCCATTTCGTTGTTCGTTAACAATAGTAAGGGATAATCTAATTTGTCAGTTAAGTTACTGTATAAACTAACTACATTTTCTTTTGCTTTAACTGGAAAAAAAATATGAAAATTGATCTTGACATTATAGTAGTAAGCAGCTACTCTGCTACAAAAGTCTTCATTGTGCTTTACACACGTTGGATTGTGGATGGGTGCCAGCAAGCATTATTTTGTTGTATCCCAAACCACCCTTCACACTATTGATTTAATTTCTAGGCTTTCCACAGTCAATATTAATAGTTTGATTGCATGTTTACTAAAAATTGTCGTACATATTTATTGTGACATTAGGATTGTTGCTTCAGTATTACGACCTGCGCATGCTTCATTTATTACTTAACCGAATATGTTACCTCATCATGGGGAGGTGATCCTCTGGACCAAACATTACACGTTCCGATAGACCTAACCAATCACAGTCCCCTGATTTGTACATTTTGCAATTAAACTCATATTATTTCGGGGTCTTAACTGCAAAATGGAGGAAACCAGGAGGCTGTGATTGGTTGGGTCCATGGGAACGTGGAATATTGGGTCCAGATGATCCCCCCCTCACTATGTATAGTATAGTAGTACTTAAAGAACAAACATTTTATTTTTTCTCTTTGTACTTACAAGTTTAATTTGACAGGAATTATAAATCATACATTTCTTTTGTGATATTACTAAAATACAATTTTAAGTAACCTAGCTAATTTTTTTTACTTTGTAATTACAGACTGGCACACAACTCCCATATAACAAAAGGAATCCCATATGTTATATGCCTACCAACGCATATTTGTACTCAACTCCTTCAATATATTCCGTGATGTGGGACTATTGTATCCAAACCGTCATTCCTCCTTAACAATATGCGAGACAATCCTAACAGTCTCCCCCTTAACTCGCATCCAACGAGTATTTTTTGAGAGCACTTCCTTGCCCGCATGGCCCAGTCCGAACCTTCGGCTCTGATACCACTGTTATGTAACGACAGTAAATCAACTTCGTATTTTCAAGGAAACATTTGTTTACTTTGTAATTGATTAATTATTTTTGAAAAATAAAGGAAGATTATCAACTAATAAGATATAAATCAGTGTTTGTACCTGTATTGTGTCAGCAATCCTTGCTTAAGATTTGAGGATGGAGACAATCTCTTCTCGAAGCAAGGGAAATACTACATACAATCAACCTCCCCAAAGCCCGCTGTCATGCGGGGGAACCTCGTACATCTACAATTAAAGTTCATTTAGTCAATTTTTTTCCTTTTCAGCAATAGTTTATATAGTTCATGGCAGAGATGGCATTGGATAATAAAAGATAAAGTTAGGCCTACTGTCAGATCCAAAATTGGCTCTAACACCCAAGTTGTTCAGTTATGTAGAAATTAATATCAGGAAAAATGCTAGAAAATCAGAAAAGATACAAGATTTATAGTGGTTCGGTGTTAACGAGCCTACGTCCAATTTATATCAATGATTATACTTAAAATCAGAGTACAAGCGATGATTTATCCCTCAATCTCACTCTTACAATGTTGAATTCACTCAATAATTTCGAAACAACTCTGAATAATAATGGATGTGTGATAATGGTGGATACAGAACTCAGAATTGCCAAAAAAAGATCCTGAAAAATGCCAAGTTCTGGGCAGTTTATAGCTGATTTCTGCAGGTGGATCGCGGTCACAGGTGGCATGAATCCCGAGGATCTCGGACTAGTTCGTAGCTTGATGGAGAAATAGTCAAAATGACCGTTGTGGACAGGTGTCGTCAGATCCTATGTTTACGGATCGTGAATGACTGGGTCATAACCCTCAGCCTGACTTCTAGGAACGGATCGGGTCGTGATGGGAGGAGTGGATCGGATCATGGCGGGAGGAGCGGATCGTGTGACAGCGATCGCGATCGGGGTTGCTGCTTTCGCAAACGAGGTCTCGCCTTGAAGTTGTGCTCGTATCTTAGTGGCTTGGTCCAAAAGCTAGCCAACATTTTACCCCCTCGAAGTATGTTTCATCGAGGATGGATCATGCTTCGAAATTCCAGACATATCTTTTCATGAAGTGATACAAGCAAGAAAGTCGTATCTGTCTGAAACGTCGTACAGCTTCAGGGAGTCGTGTCTTTTGATTGGTATAAATATCCAGTCGATCTTTAATCATTTCCTTATTTACTGGATAGTCCTTTTTCTAGGAATTTCCAAGGATTTTGTCGTCAATTTTTCAGGTAAACTTTCAAATTTTTATAAGCATTTTCCGAATTTTCATTGTTGACAATCGTCTTGTGGGGTTGGATCGCCGAAGCATCCCATGATCCATTAGTCGAACGGTCCCTTTTCATAACCGCGATGGGTCATTGATCTTAGTTGCGATGTACAAGCGGAGCGGGCCACTCTTCAAACCATGGTGGGCCTCCACGAGTCCGAGTAGGAAAAAAATAAGAAGTCGAACGGTCCAAAACTTGGTTATATAAACTGAGACCCAACCCGTTTCCCTTCTCTTTCTTCCTCTCCTTGCCGCCGCCAGCCTTCGTGAGCAAAACCCTAATTTCAATTTCCGAACACCCATCTGATTTCAAACTTTTAAAAAGGTAATTTCATTTTCGTTTCTCCCTGGTTTGTATTGGTTTGGAAAGTGGAGGTAGCGAAGTTTTGTGAGTTTTGGGGGTAGCAAATATCCAGGTTCGGTTTCACGGGTTTAAGAGTGGAGAGAAGAGTTGAGGAAGAAGAAGGAAGGGACGACCAGGTCGGTTCGTGGATGGAGTTCGACTCGGATCGTGATAGCAGAAGGGAAAAAGAATGTCTGCCCTGGATAGAGGATTGGGCCGAGGATCGTTGACTCGTAGGGGAGCGGATAGGATGGATCGAGGGATCCTTATCACGAGTCGGTGGATCGCTATACTCCCTATCACGAGTCGATGTCCTATCGCCAATCCGTCTTACTAGCGATCTGGTTTTTGCGAACCGATCTGATTTCATCGACCAGTGTTTTGATCACGATCCGGACCTTAATACCCCAACGATCCAATCCGATCGTCAACTCCAAATACACATGAACTTGATCAATGTATTGTAATTATGACATATTGAACAGTTAGGCTAGAGCCCTCAAGATGGACTTCTTGGACTGATCAACAACAGAACTTAATAGCATGCTCGCCCCGCTTACTTAGTTTACTCTTGTGACTTTATTTTCCAGTATTACACATACTTGCACACGCGAGCACTTACACACACACGCGGGGCTCATGGGTAGTCATTTTCTAACCTCGCATGTTTGCTTGCCTAAACAGTAATGTTGGATAATCGTTCTCCTGAAAGATCTAAAACAGAGGTGGACCCGGAGGTGTCGGAACACCATAATCCCGAGGTTACTCCGATTAATCCAGAGGATGAGGACTCTGAATCTGAATATGAGGCTGAGACAGAGTCTAATTCATCTGAGAGTACCTCGCTAGAGGAGGAGTCCGAAGTGGATGACCGAGCTCCCGATGAGATTCCCGGCGTTTTAGGAATTGAGAAATTCACTGATTCTTTACCCTCCAAACTAGATGGTATAAAACTTAAGAAAATTTGTTTGAAACACGGGATCCCGTGGGACGATGTGAAAACACCCGAAAGCGGAGACAGACCTCATCTTGCTCCAGAAGGGTACATGGCAATCAGCCGACTCATGTGCTGGGTAGGCGTTATTCCACCATTTCCTCCAATCGTCGTTGAAACCTTAAGACGATTGTGTATTGCCCCTATGCAGCTTCATCCCAATGCTTATGCAGCCTTGTACACTTTATATGTCGCGTATGCAGAGGTTCTGCAAACTAAGCTTACTTTTAAAGACTTGAAATTCTACTATCTTTTCAAGCACCATTCCACAGCAACCCCAAATTTCTCTTTCTTTGAATCAGTAGCCAACAGGAACGTTCTGTCTGATGGTTACAGCAACATAGGGGATCCCAAAGCTGATTGGTTTTACATAGAACACCAAGCTGGGTGTGCGAGGAGGTGGCTCAAATCTAGTAAGTTTCAAGCCTCCAGATACATGATTGAACTACATAATCAAAGTATTAACATGTTTTCCTTTTCCTTTGTGCAGATCACACATTCCCCAAGACAAAAGGCTCAGTGTATAACGATCGATTATCCCATCTCCTAAAAAGCAAGTCGGACTTCTTGAGAATCAAGAGATGTACCACCGACGAAAACCTGTACAAACATCATCTTTTGGACATAAGGTTCGGACTTGGCGCGGGTGGCAAACCTTACAAGTATGTGCCCGCAGCTGAAGGAGAAGGAACTTCTCAAGCTACAGAGACGACTACTCTTCGCAAGAGTCCTTCACTGATGATTAATCAGGATGACGAAGATTTAAACGTGTATAAAGGAGATGAGGGACGAGCCGAAAAATCAAAGGAGGTTGTAACCTCCGTGGGACAGTCTCCACTGAGTACTTCATCGCCAGTTGAGCCTGCCACTCACGATGAATTAACGGAGGAACAGATTTTCCAGGAATTAAGTAACATTCCTTTGCCAGATGATATCTATACCCAAGAAGATTTCGGAGGGGAACCAATCTTTCCCCTTTCCGAGGAAACGGGTGCTCCGATTGGAGAAGAAGGAGTTACCCAAACAAGCCTAACCTCGGGCCCTGGTCTGTTTTCTAAAAAGGGGGATTCCACAGGATACACCAAAAACATGCACCATTTATCATAACACTCTTTTGCTACTATGGTTCACAGTTTCAACGCGCTCTTGTTTTCTTTGCAGAAAGAATGTCTCGCAAACGATCTTATTCCTACCGTTCCCTTCGTGAGGGCACCCCGAGCCTCCTTCCGGATCCTGAGCACACTCGTAGCGATAGCCGGGGAAGGGATAGCCGTCGACCCCGGGATTCCCATCTATCTTATCCTGCACGGCCTCGATCTCCGTCGAAGCAAAGTTATGGAAAGCCACCTAGTCGTCCAATGCCACCAGCTGGGGGGAAGCGACTTCCTAGGGATTTAACCTCTCCAAAAAGCACTCCTTCTCATGCCCAACCTTCTAAGAAACATGCTGAGCCAAAGGACAAGGACAAAGATGAGGGCAGGATTATAGAGAAGGGGAAGACAGTTCCTACTTCCTCTGGTGAACGTGGCCTGGACACTACTGCTGCAAGGGATGTTTCCCCCAGTTCTGAGATCACGGCCAGGTTGGAACGTTTACAAAAACAGTTTCTTGACATTTACTTTGAGAGGATGGTGTTCGTCCCAGATCTTGAACCGGTCCCCGAGGATTGGGACACAGAGGTGATAGGGTATGTGTGCCATGCAGCTAAACAATACGGGGTAATGAAGAAGCATGCGGCTACACTCTCTTCTATCATCCGCCGAATGGAGACGGATGCAGCCAGGGCCAGAGTAAAGATTGACAATGATGCTAGGGCCAGGTGCAAAACGGAAAAAGAACTGGAGGATGCACAGGCCCAACTGGCTTTAGCTCGACGAGACACAGAAAATTACAAGTCCAAGTTGGAAAGTGCCAGGGAGCGTTTTCGCAACGAACTTGACTTAAATAGCCAAGAACGGGTGGCCTTGAGAAAAGAAGTGGAGGATCTCATGGCGGTTAACACCGAACTGAAGACAGTTCAGGATCACTTTTCCGCTGAGAAAGAGGCTTGGGAGAAAGAAAAGGCGAGCTTAAAAAATGACCTTGCCCTTGCCAAGAAAGAGAAGGGGGTCCTAAATGATCAACTTGCTCAAGTTGAAGAGCGGGTAGCTGTCTCTGAAAGCAACGCCAATAGCGCTCTTGAGTCAGCACCTGCTGTGGCTGGTAAGCTTTCCGAAAAAGAGAAGGATACAGACAACTTTGAGGGATTGTTGTTCGATTTCTTAGGTCAAGTTATCGAGCATCGGGATATCTCTTGGATTCCCGACTATCATGTTACCCTGGCCAATATATGGAATTCTATTGTCGAGGGTAAGAAGCGGCGACTGGGGGTCAACGAAATTGGTGAGCACCAACTGATGCAAACTTTTCTTAGAGGTGAAGAGCCCGCGGCTTTGGAGGAAGGTAGACGCCTTATCCGCGAAGAAATAGAGAAGGAGAAGAGCAGGCTCAAGGGTAAGGATAAAATTGACGAGAGCTCGAGCTCGGTGGTAGATCCCAAAACCTCCGAAGTGGAGGGATATAACCCTGATGATCAATTGATCCCCTTGGTACCTACTCCTCCGATTGTTGGGACCACCAGTGCAATTTTGGGATATGGGTCAGCCATAGGTATTTCCACATTTTCTCTACAGTTCATTAAAGCAATCGTAACTCGTCGTCGTCCCATGGGACAGACAACTGATATGGCCACATCTCCTCCCGATTTGCTAACCCTTATCTCTAATGGTGTAGGTACTAAGGAGGTCGAAAAGGGTGCGGAGGAGAGGGCAGAGGCCGAGAGGTTTGAGATTCCCCCGATTTCTGGTATTGAAGCTTCTGAGGTCTCAAAGCAAACCGAGGGCTCAACCAGTGATAGATTTACAGTATAACCTACAGAGTCTGGCACTGGCGCTCCTGCAGATGCCGAGATCATTGCCGCTTTGCGCGACACAGATGGCAGTCATGGAGATGAGGAAGAGGAGGTAGAAATCATTGACGAGGCCAGGGGTGATGATAGCGAAACCTTGGCTGACATACAGGCTAGGAAGGAGAAGCAGCTGGCTCTTAAGAGGGAGGAACAGAATCCTGTGTTCGTGACTCCTATTTCTGAAATCGACCCCAAGACCGGGTTGGTTATAAGATTCTCTTCTAGGTCGATAACTTCACAGTTTGCCTCCGAACCCTCCAGTCCTTCCCCGGAGCCCCTTGTCGATAAGAGGAAGAGGAAGAAAAGTGACTGCTCTGGTACTGATAAAGAGGAGTTAGAAATGCAGAAGAAGGACAAGAAATCAAAACCATCTCCCAATCGCAAATAGAATGCAGCTATTGGCTCACATTTTAGTTTTAGAATTTCTTTTTAGCCAAAAGATGTAGTCGTGAGATTGGTGCTCACTTTTTGCTTAGTTTCTTGTTTTTTTATATATCCGTTTCCAGTAAATAAGGACCTATTTCTTTTGCATCATAGTGTTCCTGCAAATTCATCATGTTAGCAGAATTTAAGTAATCATAATTGAAGCTTTCATAGTTAAATGTTAAAGTTGTAAGTAACGATCATTAATCATAACGAAAACAATCATCGGTAAATACTTGTGTTGAGTAATCGGATAGTAAGGCACGTATACATTCCTAATTGATCGTCATTGTAGTGCCTAGTCAGGGCATGTTGGCGATCGATTAGAATTATATTCGCACTACCCTGATTTTTCCATGGGGTAATGGTTCTTGCGACGCTAACTCTCTAGCGCTTTTATACCCTCCCAATCCTTCAGCGGGTTAGAGTTTGCGTGACGCTAAGTCTCTAGAAGCTTTATACTCTCTCGATCCTTCAACGGGTTAGAGTTCGACCTCGATTTTTGGTCTGCTCACCGATCCTTCAGCGGGGCAGAAGTTCTGGGGGTGCTAAGTCTCCAACGCCTTTATACTCTCCCGATCCTTCAGCGGGTTAGAGTGTTGTCAAGGCGGATTTATCATGGTGCACCTTCATGCCTTGGGGACGTTATCTCTGCGTCCTTTATAATCTCTCCCTAATCTCGGGAGTTAGAGTGCAAGCTGTAGTGCGATTTACCTCGTTGCACCTTTTTGGAGCTTTAATTATCGTGAACTTTCTGATCTACTGAATGGCATTTTGAATTGGTTGTTTTGAGATTGCTGCAACAATTCTCGAAATGGTAGTAGTATATATCAAGATAAAAGAGTAAATAAGAAATGGTGCAGTAAAGGTAAATGACACACACTATTTTTATAGTGGTTTGGTCGAATCATGACCTACGTCCACTTTATAATCTTTTGTTTAGATAACCAGACTGTTCTAGGCAGGTCGAGCCTTTTTACATGGTTCTAAAAACATAAGAATAGAACTGACACTTTTTATGTCAGGTAAAGCCGCAAATGCTGGGCATTCCACACTCTGAGGATTTCTTCTCCATCTACGGTCGCCAGCTTGAAGGTTCTATTATCAAGTCTTCGCAAGATGGAGTACGGTCCTTCCCATTTCGGGCCCATATGCACCAGGGCTGGAAAGACAAGTTTCAGAACCAAATCTCCGGGTTCGAAGGTACGAGCTCGGACTCTTCTATTATAGTACCGAGCTACTTGTTGTTTGTGCCTCAAAGCACGTAAGTCGGCTTCGTCCCTTTTTTCCTCAACCATGTCCAGGGATTCAAGGAGCAACTCATTGTTGGTCATCGGGTCGTAATAAATGGTGCGATGGGATGGTACCTCTAACTCGACCGAAATAACTGCTTCGGCTCCGAAAGCTAGGGAAAACGGGTTGTGACCCGTTGCCGACTTGTACGTCGTTCTATAGGCCCATAGTGCCAGGGGCAGTTCATCGACCCACATAGCTTTGGCCCTCTTCAACCTTTTCTTCAGAATGGATTTGATCACCTTATTTGTTGCTTCAACTTGTCTGTTCGATTGCGGATGTGTCACAGAAGTGTACCTTTTCTCGATGTGATACTTCTGACAGAAATCTCGAAACTCCGTGCTGTCGAATTGGGTCCCATTGCTGGCTATGATGACTTTTGGAATCCCAAACCGACAGATGATGTTCTTAACGACAAAGGTGATCACTCGTTTGGTCGTAATCGTGGTCAAAGGCTCTGCTTCCACCTATTTAGTAAAATAATCCACGACCACAATAGCGAACTTTGCTCCGCCCTTTGTTATGGGGAGGCTTCTAATGATATCGATTCCCCACATAGCGAAAGGCCACGGGCTTATCATTGTCTTTAACTGGTTGGTTGGTGCCCTAGGGATTTTGGAGAATTTCTGGCAAGCATCACAACGTCTTGCATGCTTGGCTACATCCTTGTTTATGGTGGGCTTGAAATAGCCGTATCGCAGTATCATCTTTGCCAATGTTTGCCCTCTTGTGTGGTCGCCACACTCACCTTCGTGGACTTCCTTCAACACACGCTCGATGTCGTCATGAGCAATGCACCGAAGGAGAGGCATCGAGAAAACTTGTCTGTACAGGACTCCGCCTTGCAACACATATCGGGAAGCCTTCCATATGACCGTGCGCCTCTCGCTTTTCTTATTTGGGAGCGTTCCATTCATCAAGAAATTCTTCAAGGGGGTCACCCATGACTCCCTTTCAAGTTCAATTTCCAGTACCGAATCAACTTCCATCTGATCTACACTGGGGAACCGTAATACTTCAATCGGGACTAGCTCCATATGTTCTGGATTATCGGAACTAACCATTTTTGCTAACTTGTCCGCTCTTTGATTTTCTGCTCGAGGAGTGTGAGATATACCGTGGTGTCCAAAACCACCTAATAATGTTCTTGCTTTTTCCAAATATGATACCAACCTTGGACTCTTAGCTTGAAATTTTTCATTAACTTGGTTCACGACCAAATTGGAGTCACAGAAGATGTCTAGCTTTGTTACCCCTAGTTCCTTTGCAAGCTTCAATCAGGCGATCAGAGCTTCATACTCGGAATCATTATTGGTCGCATGGAACTCCAATCTAAGGGCGTAGTATATTGTCCGTTTCTCTGGGGTTTCAAGGACCACTCCGGTACCTTAGCTCCATCAGTATACAGTATCCAGGCATTAGGGTCAAGGAGTAGCCTTGGCGGATCATCTTCCTCAGTTCATGCATCATCTTCTATGATGGTAAATTCTGTTATAAAGTCTGCGAGTGCCTGCCCTCTTATTGACCTCCGAGGTTGGAAGTTCAGGTCGAATTGACTCAGTTCGATGTTCCATTTGAGCAATCTTCCCGATGCCTCTGGCTTTTGCAAGACTTGCTCGAGCGGGTGATCAGTATAAACAGTAATGGGATGAGCTTGGAAATAATGACGAAGCTTCCTAGATGCAATCAGCAAACTGTACGCGAGCTTTTCTATCTTTGGGTAATTTCATTTTGCGGCTGCCAATTTCTTGCTCAGATAGTACACTGGTCTTTGCACCTTGTCCTCTTCTCTTACCAAAGTTGAACTGATCGCGTGGGATGACACTTCCAGATACACGAATAAATCCTCGTGATCCACAGGTTTAGACAGTATCGGGGGTCTTTCCAGATGATTCAACAGATTTTGGAAAGCTTCTACACAATCAGGAGTCCATTTAAAGTTGCGCTTGCCTCGCTTTATTAATTCGAAGAACGGGATGCATTTATCTGTAGCTTTTGAAATAAATCTGCTTAGCGCTGCCACTTTTCCAGCAAGGCTTTGCATATCTTTAATCTGCTTTGGTTCTTGGATATTTTGGATTGCTGCAATTTGGTCTGGATTAATCTTGATTCCACGCGAGCTTATAATGAACCCGAGGAATTTTCTAGATGCTACCCCAAACGATCATTTCAAAGGATTCAATTTCATCCCATATTTTCGGAGAATTTGAAACATCTCTGCCAAATCGTTGGTATGACCGGATGACTGTCTGGACTTTACCAGCATATCGTTGACGTATACCTCCATCATTTTCCTAATCTGGTTGTAGAACATCCCATTCACCAACCGCTGGTATGTTGCACCGACATTTTTCAGACTAAAAGGCATTACCACATAGCAATATAACCCCAAATCTGTAATAAATCTGGTATGCTCCTGGTCTGGGACATGCATAGGGATCTGATTATATCCTGAATAGGGATCCATAAAGGAAAGGAGTTCATGACCTGCAGTTAAATCTACCAATTGATTGATTCTGGGCAACGGGAAACTATCCTTTGGACAAGCTTTGTTTAAATCAGAGAAACCGATACACGTTTGCCACTTTCCATTGGCCTTTTTACCAACACCGGATTCGAAATCCAGTCAGGGTACGTCGAATCTTTAATAAATCCATTACTCTTCAGTTTTCAACTTCTTCTTTTAATGCAGCAGACCTTTCTAGACCCAACATTCGCTTTTTCTGCTTGACAGGAGGGTGTTTTGGGTTAATGCTTAGTGAATGACTCATAACCGAGGGAGATATCCCGCACATGTCTGCACGGGTCTAGGAAAATACATCCAAGTTAGCTTTCAGAAACTTTATTAATTCCTTGGCCCAATAGGGATCCAACTGGGATCCGATCTTCAGGACCTTCTCTGGGTCACTATCGTCGATCGGTACATCCACAGTTGCTTCATTGGGAGTCGCCATTCTGCCCCCAGGCTCTTGATCCTCTCTGGGATCTATGTCCTCGGGCAACTCTCTGGGCGACCCTCCCAAAGTACTTCCTTTATTTGCTATGACGATTCCTCCCTCGGAGGGTAGGAGCCATCTTTCACTCCTATATCTCTTCCTTTGCGGAGCAGCTTTAACTCTGCAATGTAGCATGCTCGTGCCACGACTTGGTCTCCTCTAACAATACCCACACCGGAATCCATGGGAAATTTCAACAATAAGCACCAGGGTGCAATACAGGCCCTGAATTTGGCAAGGGCCGGTCGGCCCAATAAAGCATTGTACGGCGATTCAATATCCAAGACCACGAAGGGGAGGATCCTCACTCTCTGGCGTTTCCCTTCCCCAAGGGTCACAGATAATTCCACGTACCCTATTGGACTGGTTGAGGCCCCATTAAATCCACGTATCCAACCTTCACATGACTTTAAATCCTTTGGTTCGAGTTTCATTTGGTCGAACGTTTTCTTGAACAAAATGTTGACGGAACTCCCGTTATCTACCAAAACTTTATGAACTATCGCTGGGCCAATGGTGACGGTGATCACCAACGGATCTTCAGTTGGGGAGTGTACTCCAATACTCTCTCGCTCGCGAAATATGATGTCATCGGACATCATCTTTTGTTGCTTAATCGGAGCGCTGCCCTCGGGGTTACTACACTCTCCCACTTAGAAATGCTGTTTAGCTGCATTTACGTATTGATCCATAGCTATGAAACTGTGCCCCGCTAGGTGGAGCCCACCAATTATGGTATTAATAACTATATTTTTCCCTTTTTGCTGAGTCGTTGGTTTGGCAGTAGATTCAACCTTATACTCATCAAGCTTCCCTTCTCGGAGCAGCCTTTCAACTACATCTCTCAAGTGACGACATTCGTTGGTGGAATGACCGTGGATCTGATGAAAAAGCCAGAATTTCCCAGTTTCTCGCTCTTTCTCCATTGAATCTCTTGGAGGAGGCCTTTTGTATTGGAGGACATTATATGTATCCAGAAAGATGTTCTCCAACGTGTCATTTAACGGTGTGAAGTTCTCAAACGGTATGGGTCGGGATCTCCTCTGAGCGTCATTTCCTTGATTTCTTTTCCGATTATTATTGTTATTCCCTGATTGGCGACTGCTGCCTTGATTCTTGTTCCTAACGTTAACTTCAACCTTTCTTGAGCTATCTCCCGTTTGCTTGATGGCCACATTGCTTTGGATATCTTCCTTTTCAGTAGCTTTTCTTTTTCGATTAGCGTATATCTCCTCTCGACGCAGGCGAATATTGGCTTTTTCATAAAATATTTCTCTGATCGGGGGAGGTTTACCAGCCAAATATCTTCCAAACTCGGTATCTTTATCGACGCCATCAATCAAGGCCATCAACACAGTTTGCTCATGCGAATCTTTGACTTCTGTGACAGCCAAGTTAAAACGATCCAAATATGACCTCAGGCTTTCGTCCGGTCGTTGTTTAATGAGGGATAGCTCGATCACATTCTTAGACCTCTGGGCATGAAGACGGAATTGGTTTACGAATTTCTCACTCAATTCCCCGAAGCTGGATATGGACCGTGCTGGAAGGCGGGTAAACCACAGTAACGCCACATCTTCCAAGAATATAGAGAAAGCTTTACATTTAACTGCGTCTATAGCTGCAGCGGCATTCATTGACCAGGAGTACCGCATTAAATGCTGGATGGGATCAGTCATGCCCGTGTAGCGATTCATGGTCGGCATATTGAAGCGCCTCGTAAATGTAACATCCAGTATGTCGTCAGCAAAAGGTGTATGACTGCGGTCTATGCCCCAATCTTCATTCCTTTTTCCACGGCTATCTACCATGACTTGTCTAATCATTGCTCCAAACTCTACATGGGTCAGGGTAGATTCGGGATCAGCACTCCTTGCCCGACGTCCTCGTCCGACGTTTCTTTAATGTGCTGCTATAAAATCTGGGCCCTGAGCAGAACTCCCTTGCACCCTGTTGCCGCGGTTGACCATGCAACGAGCGGGAGGCAGACCATTCCTTGGTGGTAGAACAGGTTCATTTAAATTGCAGTTACCAGTCCCTTGATTAAATGCCTCTTATTCACGAGATGGGAGTGACCCAAATCGAAGTTATTCTATGTTTTCGGGCCGTTCTAACGGGGGCCGTCGTTGGTTCCTTCGGGGCTCTTCAGATGATGATGTATGTTTCGGAGAAGAAAGCCGGGTTGGTGAGGAGACCCTGTGCCTTATGAGGTCATCAATTCGCCTGTCCATAGCAGTCAGATTCTGTCGCAATATTGTACTCTCTTGCCTCTGAGCAGCTAACTCGTCAAATAGTCTGTCTCACATGTCAAGGATGCGAGAAAGATCCCCTTCAGTAGCCGGGGCAGAAGGATCAAATTGGTCACCAACATTCTCTCTTATACGTAAAGAGCTTGATCCAGGTCGAGCAGAGGTACCAGCACGGGAGGAACGAGCCATAACCTCCTTTACGGGTCGGGTCGTAGTCTGCTTGTCTCTTTGGATCGCAGAATCCTTACCTCGATGGCTCGGAGCGCCCTCCTGGGATCGGATCGTGGAAATGTTGGGGGTACGGTTCGTGACGAGGTCGTGGGAGCGAGTGGTAACCCCTTCAGCCGTTGGATCGTGATCCCTTCAACGGATCGGTTCGCCCCCTCCTCTCGGCGATCCAAGAGCTCCTCCTCGACCTGCTCGTGCACACTTTCCTTGATCGCTCCATTTGTAACTTTGTTCGCTTACGAAGCTCGCAATTCCTTAGACTTCTTTCCAGCCATGATATCGGGGTATCGCTGAAATCTTCAAAAGTCGAAACTGCTGAGTTTTGGACCGTCTTCTTTGGACTTGAATATCCAAACAGTAGAGCGACAATCCAACTTACCGAGACTCTGCTCTCAATGAAAGCACCAAAATGTTAGATCCAAAATTGGCTCTAACACCCAAGTTGTTCAGTTATGTAGAAATTAATATCAGGAAAAATGCTACAAAATCAGAAAAGACACAAGATTTATAGTGGTTCGGCATTAACGAGCCTAGTCCACTTTATATCAATGATTACACTTAAAATCAGAGTACAATCGATGATTTATCCCTCAGTCTCACTCTTACAATGTTGAATTCACTCAATAATTTCGAAACAACTTTGAATAATAATGGATGTGTGATAATGGTAGATACAGAACTCAGAATTGCCAAAAAAAGATCCTGAAAAATGCCAAGTTCTTGGCTATTTATAACTGATTTCTGCAGGTAGATCGCGGTCACAGATGGCACGAATCCCGAGGATCTCGGACTGGTTCATAGCTTGATGGAGAAATTGTCAAAATGACTGTTGTGGATAGGTGTCGTCAGATCCTATGTTTACGGATCGTGAATGACTGGGTCATAACCCTCAGCCTGGCTTCTGGGAACGGATTGGGTCATGATGGGAGGAGTGGATCTGATCGTGGTGGGAGGAGCGGATCGTGTGAGGGCGATCACGATCGGGGTTGCTGCTTTCGCAAACGAGGTCTCACCTTGAAGTTGTGCTCGTATCTTAGTGGCTTGGTCCAAAAGCTAGCCAACACCTACAAACAAAGGTCAAAGTACCATGTATTAAAAGAAGTGAAAATAATAATTAGCTAACTGATTTGAATGGGTTGCAAATATCCAAATTACCGAGACATGAAAAGTTATATTACTAACGTGTTCACTCTTGAATCATCTTAGTATATTTGTGCTATCCGCTCACATGTTCAATTTCCGCTTTTTATGAACGTTATAACATATACTCATGTTTTCGAAATTCCAAATGCATATACTACAGAATTAACAGCAAAGCATCATTTACCTGCATTCTCTATCCTATTTTTTACAGTCAAATAAATCAGCCATGTTAGTTTATACTTTCAAATGCATGATGCAAGCCAACTTGGAGAACAACGGTGTCCCGGAGCTATGTATTTCAAAATTTTGCTTAGCCAGACACTGCCGTGAAATAGTAAATTCTAACCTTAACAATATTTTGACATATAATTTATTTTAGGACAAAACTGTCACGTTTTATGTAAAATACATTTGTACTATTGAGGTTGATTTAGTGGAAAAACCAAGGTGTGAGCAGCTAATGAAAACTGATGTTTGATTTTGGCTGTGATTGCTAATGACTTTCTCATTTCTAATACCGATCTAGATAAGTTTCAAGTTGTTGCTCAATGGATTGATTAACATGCACTAATGTTTTGTCTAACTATGGCCTATTATGTGGCAGTGGCATAACATGCAAATAAAAAGTGGCACAATCTATATAAACTGGAAAAAGAAAATCAGAAACCAAAAACAGACTACATGGTTACAATTATAACTAACAACCTTTACTATCTGTTTCCCGTGTGCGTAGCACTGGTTACTAACTAGTTGTTCCTTGAAGACAGGTAGCTATTACTGAACAATGGGGATTTTAATTACTCGAATATTACTACATGCTCTTCAATCTTATGATAACAATGGTTCTGTAAACTGCATATGTATACATATACACACACATACACATACAAACATACATGGAATTATGGGAAAATCCACTTATAACAAATAGTAATAACATACCCGAGGAGGACGTGCGCCTTTTTCCCTGAAAGCTATCAGATTTTGCAAACATATCACAATGTCATTGACTTCATCTCTCACAGAATCAACACTTGCAAAACCACTTAGTCGTATAGGTGGATATTTTACCCTCTGAATTAATCAATCACGAACAGAACGTAATATAATAAAAGGATCATCCTTAATTTTCCATAACAAATATTATGATATAGCTTATTCTTTCATTTATATTCATACCTTCATCTGATCAAATGCAGAATGGGTCCACCCCCTTCTTCTGTCTAACTTGGATTGGAAATAAGCTTTCCGTGCCACACATAATATAAACCACAATTACTATTGTGTGGAACCAATAACTTGCTTGAGCTTGCAATATTTTAAAGGACATTAGTAAATTATTTTTCTTGCTTAAAAACTTGCAAAACAACATGGCCAAGCAATTAAGATATAAAAAGGAAAATAAACACATTGCATAGCTATGCATAGGAAACATTATGATATACATAAATGCTTAAAGAACTGCAATTTTATGATAAAACATAGCATCAAACATAACACGACTAGCATGATAATTAATTAAGCATAACTTAAATACAGCATTGCTACTATTCAGTAACAGGACAATTGCCTTGTTGGGTGTGCTCACTTAACAGGTCTCATTGTTAACAAAATTAATTTTTGTTGGTGTTTCAGGAGGAAATTGCACGGGGAAGATTTAAGGTTTTGGCCCCAGATTTTTTCCTCCTCCATTTTTGATTTTGTCTCTCTTTATTCACTTTGTTATATATAGCTTGACTATGATGATCCCCCACATCCAATTCAGTAAACGTTCATTGGTATCTATTGCCACATAGAGATACATCTTAATGAATGACAATTTGATGCAATTACTTAATTACAAATCAACTCAGACATGGTCAAATGCATGCAGTACTACTTGGAAATATTGTCAAATCATTATGATCTTTGTCTACTGATCCAAATGTCATAAAGGTGCTTATCGCCAAATAGTCTTCTTGAATGCAGCATTGTTTGATATTAGTACATAAAATAATATTTTACTCAATCATCCAACAGATATATTTTGTAACATTGTACCCAACTTTGCGAAAGTTCTCTTTGCTAAAAATTAGTCAGCAGCAATGACTTATCAATGAAACTAAAAAACTAATCAATGAAAAACTATTAAATCTAACATATTGAAATAGATCGACAATTGATTGTGCATCTTTGAAATATATATTGAAACATGCAACTTATCAATGAAAAAGAAAATCTGACAAAGACCAAAACTAAAACTGCTGTTGCATTATAATCATTTCTGGTCTTACAAGCTCACTAAACAGCGACTAAAATGTGAAAAATAGAATAAACACAGAGTTTTATAATACTAAAATATCTATATAGATAAAACATAAGAACTAAATGGAAGCATTCAAGTGTTAGCCTTCAAACAAAACAAATGAAGTAAAATTATAGAACAACTTTTACAAATTACGGTGTAAGGATGAGCATAGCCACTTGCAGCAGAATATATACAGTTCAATGAAACAAGGTCCAGGAGAGCCATAAAAACCAGGTGTTGAAGTATGCGATACTATGTGTTAGATCTAGAGGATATTTTGGATCAGGAGGATATTTTGGATCTAGAGAATATTTTGGATCTAGAGGATATTTTGGATCTAGAGAATATTTTGGATCAATAGGATATTTTGGAGGAAATTTTGGGAATTTCCATATACATCTCTATGCCTATATAAGCTACATCGAATACAAAAGGAGGTGGATCACAAATCAAGAGATTAGATCTAAGATTATTCTAATTAGGTTTTAGGCAATCCTAATCTTCTTCAATTCCTTTCTCCACAAAATCAAATTTTTCTAGTAAATTTGATCATTGTAATCAATCTCTTGTACTCTTCTATTGATATTAATAAAGGTTTGTCTCTCAAAGTGGACGTACACTGACAAGACGTCGGTGGAACCACTATAAATCCCTGTGTGATTTAGTTTATCATTATTGCTTTATTATTTCCATTGTTTGGTGATTGTGATTGGCTTGGATAAGATTGAGATTGTTCGATTGGGTGTTTTTGCACTATTACCACGATCTCATTTTCCACGGCGTTGGGGATTTTTTATTTAAGCGGTCTTGAATCAAAATTTCTCCACAACATTTGGTATCAGAGCATTGGTGTTGGTAGATAGTTATAGAAATGCCGGAATTAGGTTCAAATAATCCATCAACAGGTGGTCTAAGTGGTGTAGCTCCTTATGTATGTGGGTCATATGCAGCTGCTAGTTCACAATTGGTTATCGATAAGTGGAATGGCGATAACGATTTCGAAAAGTGGCAATGGAAGATGAAAGCGGTTCTTAGGCGGAATCGGGTACATCGGGTGGTGTTTGATACACATTTATTGCCGGAGGACATCTCAGATGTAGAGAGAGAATGTGGGCATTCACTACACTTCAACTTGCCATGAGGGAGAATGTTATTTCCGAAATTAGTGGTGAGACGACTGCTAAAGGTATTTGGAACAAGTTGGAGGATTTGTATATGAAGAAGTCACTCACAAATCGACTGGTCTTGTTGCGGACTTTCTTTACCTACAAGATGAAGGAAGTAACTTCGCTAAAGGCGCACTTAAATGTGTTTGATGATTTGCTCATGAAGATGAAGGCGGTAGATTTGAAGATTGAGGAGGAGCAGAAGGCGATGATATTGCTATGTTCGTTGCCTGAACGCTATACTGGGTTCTCAAATAGTTTGATCAATGGTCGGGATACATTGACTCTAAATGATGTCAAGACAGGTCTTCTTAGTGAGGAATTACGAGATCAGATGAAGGAGCTGAGTGATGGTAGTAGTGGTGTTGGTAATAGTCAAGGTTTATTTGCAGAGAAAGAAAAGTTAGAGAAGAAGGGAAACCGAGGGCGTTCTAAGTCTAAGAAGCCCGGTGGAAAAGGAAAATCGAAGGAAAGAAATGGCAATTGCTTTATATGTAAGAAACCTGGTCACTAGAAGAATGATTGTCCAGATAAGGGAAAGAAGGAAGTAGCATCTTCATCAGTTGCGGTGGAGAGAGATGTTGGTGAGGAAGACATAGATGTTTTATCGGCTGTTGCATCGGATGTTTCGGGCAGCGATTGGGTGCTTGATTTGGGGGCTTCATATCACATGACGCCTAATAGGAATTTTTTTCTTCTTATGTTGATCAAGAAGGAAATTCAATTTTTATGGGAAATGTTGTAGTTTGCAAGTCGAAAGGCATTGGATCCATACAAATTCGAATGTTTGACGGAGTGGTTCGTACTCTCACTAATGTGCGCTATGTTCCGGGACTACGGAAGTCAGTTATCTCTTTGGGACAGTTGGATACTCTAGGTTGCAAGATCACCATTGAGAGTGATAGCTTGAGGGTTTCGAAGGGTGCGCTTGTGGTTATGAAGGGTGATAGAACTCATGGTATCTATTTGCTTCAAGGAGTGACCATGGAAGGCAAAACTTGTGTCAGTGTTGATAGCTCTCGTGGCTTAGATGCGACACGGCTGTGGCATTTGAGATTGGGTCATGTCTCGGAGAATGAGTTTAGATGTTCTTCGTCGAAGGTAGATGATTAATAGTGAGAGTTTCAGCAAGTTAAAGTTTTGCCAGGAATGTGTCATGGGGAAGCAAACTAGAGTGTCATTCGGTAAAGGAAAACATGATTCAAGAGGGATTCTTGAGTATGTGCACACGGATGTTTGGGGACCAACACCTGTAGCTTCTTTGGGAGGAGCAAGATATTATATTTCTTTCATTGATGATTTTTCTCGAAAGGTTTGGGTGTATGTAATGAAGGCCAAGTCGGAGGCATTTGCAAGATTCAAAGAATGGAAGGCTCTTGTTGAGAATGAGAGTAGAAAGACTTTGAAGGTTCTTAGGTCCGATAATTGTGGCAAGTATGTTTCTGAAGAATTTCTGAATTTTTGCAAGCATCATGGTATTCGGCGGCATTTTACTGCACCGGGAGATCCGCAATCTGATGGAATGGCGGAGAGAATGAACCGAACTCTATTAGAGAAAGCTCGATGCTTGAGATTGACATTGGGTTTGTCTAAGGGATTTTGGGCCGAAGCTTTGTCAACCCCGGTGCATATTATTAATCGAATTCCGTGCTCGGCTATTGGTAACAAAATTCCGGAGGAAGTGTGGAAGGGGAAGAGCATTGACTTGAGTTATCTTCGTGTATTTGGCAGTCCTGTTTATGTGCATGGTCCGGGGAATGATAAGCTCTCACCTAGAGCTTTCAAAGGGATTTTGCTTGGTTATATGGATGGAGTCAAAGGCTATCGGATTTGGAATCCGAAAACGAAGAAGGTTTCAGTTTCGCATCATGTTGCTTTTGATGAGTCGGTTATGTTCAAGGATAATGAAGGCTCATCGGATGTTTTGGATTTGGTTCATGGTGAATCAAAGGAGAAGGAAGTTATTTCCACTTTCAGGCCTAGAGAGAGTAGAGTTGTTGGAGGTGCTTGCGACGTGAATGCGGTTGATGTTACATCACATAGTCTATAGGATTCCTCTAGTAGTGTTGGTGATGTGCACGAGCCTAGAGAAGATTCAGTTCAAGGTGGAGCTGAAGGAAGACCGGGTGATGGTATTGCTACTCGGGTTGGTCGTCGTGCTATAAGTCCACCCGAAAGATATGGCGATTGGAACTATCTTAGCTTTTGTGAGAATTTGGACTATGCTCTTCATGTAGTCCAAGATGAGCTGATGGACCTTGATGATGTCATGGATTCGAGTGATAGCTCGAAGTGGATTTGCGCCCTGGAGGAAGAGATGCAATGGTTGATGAAGAACCAGACTTGGGAGTTGGTTCCACTTCCTCAAGGAAACCGTGCTATTGGGTGCAAATGGATGTATAAGGTGAAGGACGATGGAAGATACAAAGCTAGGCTAGTGGCTAAGGGGTTTGCACAGAGGAAAGGAAAGGAGTATGATGAGATCTCCGCACCGGTTGTGAGACATACTTCTATCCGGATATTACTTGTCATAGCTGCTATTCACGACTTGGAGTTGGAGCAACTAGATGTGAAAACCGCCTTCTTGCATGGAGACTTGGATGAAGACATCTACATGGAGCAACCGGAAGGGTTTGTTGTAGAAGGTAAGTCAGAACTAGTTTGCAAGTTGAAGAAATCACTGTATGGTTTGAAGCAATCACCTAGGCAATGGTACAAGATATTTGATCATTTCATGCTTGAAAGTGGCTTCCATCGAAGCATCAAGGATGCTTGCGTTTATTTCAAGAGGTTAGGAAATGATTGTTGGGTGTACTTACTCTTATATGTGGACGATATGCTCATTGCTTCTAAGGACAAGGCAGAAATCAACAAGTCGAAAGAGAAATTAAAGGCGGAGTTCGAGATGAAAGACCTTGGAGAAGCAAAGAAAATCTTGGGCATGGAGCTTGTAAGGGATCGAAAGCATTTTGAGTTGAGATTGACTCAAAAGGAGTACATTAAGAAAGTGCTTTGTCGGTTTAGCATAGAGGATGCAAAGGTGTCAAATACACCTTTACCTTTGCATATAAAGCTTTCGAGTAAGGGATCACCTATCGAGGAGAAAGACAAGGCTTACATGGCAAAGGTGCCATATGCTAGTACGGTTGGAAGTTTGATGTATGTCATGGTGTGTACAAGACCCGATATTGCAAATGTCGTCGGGGTGGTTAGTCGGTTCATGGCTAATCCGGGGAAATCGCATTGGGAAGCAGTGAAGCTTATCTTGAGATACTTGAAAGGTACAGCATGTCATGGCCTTGTTTTTGGGGGTAGTAAAGAGAAGAATTGCATGTTGGTTGGTTACTGTGACTCGGACTACGCTGGTGATAGGGATCGAAGAAAATCAACTTCTGGATATGTCTTCACTCTTGGTGGTACAACCATAAGTTGGAGATCGAGATTGCAGACAGTAGTTGCTTTATCCACTACGGAGACGGAGTTGAAGCTGCGGTAAAGGAAGCAAAGGAAGCATTCTATTTGAAGCGACTGTTGTGTGACTTAGGTTTTGGACATGACAGTGTTGATGTTCAATGTGATAGCCAAAGCGTTGTTCACTTGGCTGAGAATTTGGCATTTAGCTCACGGACGAAGCATATTGAATTGAGGGAGTCATTTCTAGTAGCCATGGACGAAGACAAGCAAGTATGCCTTCGGAAAGTGCACACAAAGGATAACGTGGCGGACATGTTCACTAAGGCGTTACCGGTTGGTAAGTTCGAGCATTGCTCGAACTTAATTTGCTTGGAGAGATGCTAGGTGCCACGGGGTGGCACATTTGAGAGAGAAACTTGGATGTATAAGAGTATCGGTGACAGGTTGGTGTTCTATCTTCATGGTAAGTACTTGTTTTCACTCCCGAGTACATTGTCTTTTTGTAAGACTGGTTTAGGAGTTGGCAACACTTCATTGACGGATGGGGGCTATGCCTGAACTCGTTAGTGAAGTGCAATAGGCGGTGGCTATGCCGGAGTTCATTGGGGAAACATTCAAGCTTTCTTGATTGAAGATAGAAGGAAATGCTTGGGTGCATTGGAGTTTGTGATGTAGACGGATATAGTATCGAGGTGTAGTGTTGAAGTATGCGATACTATGTGTTAGATCTATAGGATATTTTGGATCTGGAGGATATTTTGGACCTAGAGAATATTTTAGATCTAGAGAATATTTTGGATCTAGAGAATATTTTGTATCTAGAGAATATTTTGGATCTAGAGGATATTTTGGAGGAAATTTTGGGAATTTCCATATACTTCTCTATGCCTATATAAGCTACATCGAATACAAAAGGAGGTGGATCACAAATCAAGAGATTAGATCTAAGATTATTCTAATTAGGGTTTAGGCAATCCTAATCTTCTTCAATTCCTTTCTCCACAAAATCAAAATTTTATAGTAAATTTGATCATTGTAATCAATCTCTTGTACTCTTCTATTGATATTAATAAAGGTTTGTCTCTCAAAGTGGACGTACACTGACAAGACGTCGGTGGAACCACTATAAATCCCTGTGTGATTTAGTTTCTCATTATTGCTCTATTTTTTCCATTGTTTGGTGATTGTGATTGGCTTGGATAAGATTGAGATTATTCGATTGGTTGTTTTTGCACTATTATCACGATCTCGTTTTTCATGGCGTTGGGGATTTTTGATTTAAGCGGTCTTGAATCAAAATTTCTCCACAACACAAAGTGCATGTATTGAAGATTTCATTAGAACTACAAAATATATATATATAGCAAAGCATCACTGTGTTGATCAATAAGTCATATTGAAGAGAAGAGTAGTACGGATTTGAGTTACCTTACCAAAAATTCAGAACCAAAACTAAATCGACGTATGAAGAATTTTTTTGGAATCAACCTCCCGGAAAAAACCGAAGACTTCTGGAATCAACTTCCCGGCCGATACTAGATTACCATACAGTGGCTGAATCCAAACGTTAAAAAAAGAAATTATAACTGAATCGGTCACGTACCTGAACAAGACAAACTAGGGCATCACTGAAACTGGAAAACGAGGGAATGGGGAAAGATGAAATGGGAGAATATGGTTTTAGGGCAATTTGAAATTGGAAAACAGGGGAAATGAATTTGAGCAAACAGAAAAAGAGGGAAAGCAAAAAAATTTGGCACGAATAAAAGAAGCGGTGTGTTTTGGGGAAAATTTTATGTCAGCATTTTGACGTAAAAATAATTCACTAAAATAAACTTTTGACCGCAGCTACGGTAGAAACGCTGATAGTGACTGCAGTTAAAAGTGTTTTTTCTTGTAGTGCAAATTCAGCAACACACTATCAGGAAAGGAATATGATAAAAGTATATGGTGTTGTAATGTTAACATTCAGTTTAACAATGATATTGATTATAATGTTTCTGACAGTATTGATAGTAGAGACATTGGCGATGTTTTAGATGTATGGCATTTCAGACTAGGGCATCCTAGTTATGACATTGTAAAACAGATATTAAATGATAATAAAATTCCTTATAAAAATTTACCCGTTTGCACACATTGTCAACTTGGCAAGAGCCACAAACTGCCTTTCGGCAGATCTGAAACTGTATACACTAGACCGCTTGAATTAGTAACAGTAGATCTATGGGGTCCTACACCATTAAACTCAAGACATGGTCACAAGTACTATCTCTCAATCATTGATGCATGCACAAGATATACTTGGATTTTCTTTCTTAGAGCCAAATCAGAGACGTGTAATGCAATGTTGCAGTTTATTAATTTTATAGAGACACAAATGAACTGCAACATTAAAATAGTGCAAACTGATGGGGGCAGTGAATTCTATCCTCTTAAAAATTATTTTAACAAGAAAGGTATAACACATAGAACCACATGCCCTTATACGTCTGAACAAAACGGCATCGTCGAAAGAAAACATAGGCATATAGTCAAAACCGGCTTAACTTTGTTATCTATGTCATCTCTGCCTATGGTATATTGAAATGAGGCATTCAACACAGCTGTATATTTAATAAATAAAATGCCAACAAAGTTTTAGAACACAAAAGTCATCATGAGACCATTTTTGGTAATAAACCAGATTATAAATCTCTGAGAGATTTTGGGTGTCTGTGTTTTTCGTGCCTTAGACCATACAATAACCATAAGCTTTCCCAAAGATCCAGTCCATGCACTTTTTTAGGGTATGCAGATAAACAAAAGGGTTATAAGTGCATGGACAGTAAAGGGAAAATATTTGTGTCTAGACATGTTGTCTTTAATGATGGTGTTTTTTCTTTCTGTTTGCAGAAAGGAATTTTAATGATAGTGTTTTCCCTTTTTGTTTGCAGAAAGGAAAAACAAAAGCAAGAAAGAACATGATCAGATTAGAACTATTGTGGGGATTATACCAACTATGTCAAGATGGAACACTCAAGTAAATGAAGAACAACTGTCACATCTAGTTTCAGCCACCCCAACTGTGTCGAGCACGAGATCCGGACACAGTTCAAGTGAAAACTTAAGTGACAATGATCTACCTCAACACAATGACAGAGATGACACTGATAATCAGACTCAAACCAATGACAGCAACACATCAGATGAGAGCAATAGTGAAAATGAAAGGCAACGGGAACAGACTGGGCATCATATGACGACTAGAACTAAAAGTGGAATTTTTAAACCCAAAATCTACAATGCATCAGCAAACAATAACACTTATATGGATGAACCAGTATCATATGAGCAAGCCATCAAACAAAAGGAGTGGTGCAAGGCAATGAACGAAGAATATGATGCATTAATCAAAAACAAGACGTGGAGCCTAGTCACTGCACCTAAGGACCAGAATATCGTGGGATGTAAGTGGACATACAAGTTAAAAAAGGATGCGGACGGAAAAATAACAAAGTGCAAAGCTAGACTGGTTGCAAGAAGATTCTCACAACAATACGGTTTTGATTTTAACGAAACCTTTTCTCCAGTTGTTAAACCGACTACTATCAGAATCATCCTATCAATAGCTCTACACAATGGATGGGATATAAGACAACTGGACGTATGCAATGCATTTTTAAATGGGGACTTGCAAAAAGATGTATACATGGAACAACCTAAGGGTTACGCTAGCAAAGGCAAAGAAGATCATGTATGTAAATTACACAAAACTATATATGGCTTAAAGCAGGCCTCTAGATCGTGGTATGTAAAGCTGAAATACACGCTTTCATGTTTAGGATACAAGGCAACAAAATCAGACAATTCTCTATACACCAAAATCAGCAGTCAGACAACAGTGTATGTCCTAGTGTATGTGGACGACATTCTTATAACAGGGAATGATGTTCCAGAAATTAACAGAGTGGTGAACCACTTAGGTCAGACTTTTTCTATTAAGGACATAGGGAACGTCAATTATTTTTTGGGTATTCATGTGCAAAGGAGATCGAACTCAGAGATATTCCTTTCACAAAAGAAATATATAAATGAGATTCTCGCGAGGGCTAACGTGGATAAATCAAAGTCTCTACCTACCCCCATGACTAGCAATCTACGCTTATCAAAATATATTGGCAATGCAATCGACAATTCTAAGCAATATCAGAGTATAGTCGGAGCCTTACAGTATTTAACCATTACTAGACCAGAGATTTGTTTTAGCGTAAACAAGGTCTGTCAAATTATGGCGAATCCGTTAAGCAGTCATTGGAGAGCAGTTAAAAGGATACTACGCTATTTGCAAGGGACTAAAGAGCACGAATTGTCAATAAAAGCAAGCAAAGACATTAATCTAAATACTTACAGTGATGCTGACTGGGCTAATGATCCGGACGATCGAAAATCCACTTCTGGATACTGTGTATTCATAAGGATGAATCTCATTTCTTCATGTACGAAGAAACAATCCACCATATCTAGGTTGAGTACTGAAGCGCAGTATAGAGCTATGGCGTTGGCTGCAGCAGAGATTATTTGGGTGCAAACCCTAATTCACGAGCTAGGGTTACAATTCTCCAGAACGCCGACTCTATGGTGTGATAATCGAAGCGTCGTTTCACTATCCTTGTACCCAACACAGCACTTCAGGACGAAGCACATCGAAGTGGACCTCCACTTCGTCAGAGAGAGGACCGAATCTGGGAAGCTTCTTATCAACCACATACCGGCTTTTTATCAAAAAGTTGATGTCTTAACCAAGGCTCTATCCAGAAGTAACTTCGAGAGGTTGAGGAACGAACTAAGAGTTTTCGGTGGCGGCTTGATTGAGGAAAGGAAACCCTAGTTTGTTTTGAGGCGACGTGTTAACATCTTGATAGTATGCTCACATGGCAAAACAAATGCATATGGGTTCTGCACTTTTATGTCCTATTTCATTGTCATACGGGCCTGGAAATTTTAGCCCATCGTTTTCTTTTATCTGCCCATGTAAGGCTACATTTTGTACAGAGTCATTTATTCGAATTACTCTACTTTACAAAAGTATTCCTTGTACAAAAACAAAAGATTCAGTAATAATAAAAGGATCATTACAGTTTCTTGTAGAAAGTTAATATGATCATTACAGTTTCTTTACAGAAAGTTCATATTTTTGTAATCCATGAATGTATAGATGCTTTGATAAGATTTGTGATTGCTTCAAGTAACCCTTGGTTTTTGGCGATGGCCTCGGCTTGTTTCGGATCATTTTGGATGGTTTCTTTGAGTAATAGTAATGCATTCAATTTTGCTGATGAAGTACCAGAAGTCAGAATAGATGTAAGAGATTTCAACGCCCTTGGCGATGAGATGTTGTCCATTTGATACATAGTTTTTGAAGAGAATTCGATGACTAGATGTGAATAATGAGATTGCGCCTTATATACATGATTCAAAAATTATGTTTGACCTAGTGCATGAAATTATTCAAATGGTTTTGCAACTGACTGTTGACATTTGAACTTCGAACCAGTAGTTCGACAGGTTTAGCGTTTGACTAGTTTATGTAATCTTCGTTTTCAAACAGTCGGTCGCGATTTCTTTCACCTATATGCATTTGAACTTTGAACGATTCATCTTAAAGGACTAAGCTAAAATCTTAATATAAACAGGCCGTCACTAGTGACAAATGGCAATCAAGTATTCAACGCAGAAACAAGGTTGTTTGACGTTCAACGGTAATTGACGCAGTTATGTTGCTTGATCGCTTACGGACATTAGCTTGGCTCGTTGCCCTGTATCTGGTGTTGCATACTTTTCTAGGAATATATACATGAAAATAAGTTGAATCAAAGTGTAAAAGAGCGCACACTAAAAGAAGCATAACGCGTATAATTTTTATGCTAGCTCAAAACAAAAAACAGAAATCAACATGCAAAAGTTAGACCGCACACCATGTTTTATTGCTTTTTCTGTTAGTTAATAGGATGATCTACAATGTAAAAATATATGTTTAATCCACCAAAACTATCTTTGATATTGATTTAAAATATGGGTCAATTTGGACACATTAAACCAACTAGGGAAAGACTTCGGTAAATTAAAAAAAATGGGAAATGGCTTATGATATTGACTTTGATTGCCCATAAGGCCATAATTTCGTTAAAGGAAAAGCTCTATTCTTGGAATGGATAAGGAGTGCTAGAGAAACAGTATACATGGCACGAGCCTGTCATGGCATATGCTATATAGTCTATACTTAGCCCATATGGCTCTTAGGTACCGTTTGATTTTCCAACTGAGCGGTTTACGTTCGCGTCTGTGTATGACGCGTCAACCTTGGGACCCATGTATTTGCTCTTTATGACGAATGGCCGGAAAGTTTTTTTCCCCCCTTTTCCTTTCTCTCTTCTTATATATATCCCACCCATTTCAACACATCACCATACTCATTTCTCATTTTCCTCTGGCTCTTCATTTATATAGTATTCTAGATCAAATATAATGGCAGACAGTGATGATTCTGATTTGGAAGATTTGCTCGATATTTAAGAAATTAACGCTAATCAAGTACGAGAAAGGAGCAGAATACATAATTTTGTAAATTCCGGTCTTACTTGGGTTCATGAAATACTATCAGAACATGCAGACAGTTGTCATCGCAATTTTCGAATGAAGCGATTATGTTTCAGATCCTTGTGTGAACGGTTAGCAAATTACGGATTGGAAGGCTCAATGCACATTACGGTCAAAGAAATGGTGGCTGTATTCTTATATACTATTGCATTGGCCCTTCCTACAAGGCAGGTTGTTGAACTAGTTGTTGCGGGATTGCATTAAAAAGTTTCATTGTATTCTGTATTTTATATTTGCATTTTAAATTCTGCAAATTGTATTCCGCAATTATGTAATTTAGTTCAGCAATTTGTATTCTACAATTTGTATTCTGCAATTTGTATTATGCGTTCTACTATTCTGTTTAACAATAAACACACACAAACAATTAAAAATAATATATACAAAAACAATAAAATAATAACGCTGCCCCTTCCAATATGTCCCTTTCGAAAAAAAAACACATTCTCCATTCGCAATAATTCCCCTTCAAATACCCATTCAAAATAACTCTTCCAAATACCCCTTCCCGTTCAAAATCAAACAGACTCTTAGGTAAATAGCAGGAGCATTGGACCTTTATTCAAGACGCGACTGACAACCGTTGACAGGGTTTATAAAGGCTGACAAGAAAGAAGGATGCAATATAACTATATAACTATATATATATATATATATATATATATATATATATATATATATATATATATATATATATATATATATATATATATATGAGGAGCGTTCAAGAGCACCTCAAATAGTGCAGCACCCCTTTAGCCCCCCTGATTTTCACCACACATTCTCGTTTCTCTCTCCTACCACTAATTCTCTCTCCTCCATTAACTTATTTAACTATAAATACTTGGCTATAAATGAGGGGCAAAAGAGAGGCTAAAAAAATGGGGTGCCATATAACCCTCTCTCTATATATATATATATATATATATATATATATATATATATATATATATATATAGAGAGAGAGAGAGAGAGAGAGAGAGAGAGAGAGAGAGAGGCAGGTTCAATGACACCTAAAAAATTAAGCACCCCTTTATTGAAACAATTCGATATATATAATCTATTTGTGAAATAACTTTTTTGATTGTTCACAATGTGAAGTTGAATGTCTAAAACTAGACATTTCACTTGACAATGTCTAATAAATTTTATGCCTCATCAACATGACATTACAATTTACATTGACATTGGTAGGTATAATTTAAACAATTTGATATTTTGATGATGCGTAATTGACAATACCTTATTTTTGGACTAGCATTGGAGATACTCTAATTAGCCAAAAGTAGCAAAATATTTTTAGTTAATAATAATTACCCTAGTAGTTTATAATTAGACTTGTCCAAAATGTTTGAGCAATAATTATCGAGGAAAAAGCCATATATCAATAAAACGATTTTCAATAGAGTATCAATTTTGAGAAGTGCTAGTGTAACTAAAAGTTGAGGGTATGGGATGTGCGGAAAAAGAAGAAAAGGGTGGTTTTAAGGGAGGGCTAAACAATAAAAAAGACATGATTGAAACCTTATTTTTTAATAAAAATCCTTGAAATATTTAGTTTTACAAAAACATTTCTCAAATGAGTTTCTTATCATTATCCATTATAAAAAAAATTCATTAGGGTTATGTGATTAGTTTTATCATATCTAATTTGAATTTGAATATTTGAATAATTTAAATATTTGCTACCATGTGAAAATATTTCAAAAGGTTGCATATCTCAACTTACAGTTCTCGACGTTGCTAGCGAAAGGTTACCCTTATTATATTTGCATCTTCTCTTTTTTCCTCCCACCAATTCGAGGTTAATCCCACAACGTCGGGCCTCTGGACAGTTTTCTTCTTTCTTTCTTTTCCACCTCTTCCTCCTGCGTTCCAAGAAGATATCAAATTCTAACTGCTGGGACTGGAAAGTACGAAATGGGTTTGAAATAACTTATTAATTAAAGAAAAACAATGCTACGTACACGGAAGTTTTTTGTAAATAGAGAGAAAAAGATGGGTTCAACCCCTATTTTTGAGGCGCAACTCATGGGGTTCTACCCATTTATTTCACATTTGCACAATTTAACGTAAATTGTTTCGGTCCATTTAGCATTTTTGATAAAAGAAACCAAATTCATATCCTCACACCATCGTATACAAGGACTTTCAAAAGCATATTTGTTTTCGTTTATAGCTAGATTACAGTCAACAAACTATACTAGTTTTCATAGAATAAACACGCAAGCATACTAAAAAGATGCTGCTGTTGTTATTCCATTATTTACAAAGGTTTAATTAATATTTCATTTTGATACATCTACTCATTTAACAAGAACAGCATCCATATCAAATTTAATTTATTTTGAATGTCATTTAAATGTTACACAATTGCTACAAGCCTACAATTACAGTATTTGTCAATAAATCAATAAACTCTGTAAATTTCAGGAAAAAAAAAAGAGTGGCTCCCAAAGTTCAAAAATCTCTTTTGATTCTCCTAAAATCCCCGGATTCAATGCACTCTCCGTTCCCTCTCCATTTATTCAACAGCCTCAACAAGTCACTAACCTTCCCTTTGCTACTCGTACCACAGCTTCCCAACTGCAGAAGCAACAACAATTTCTGAAAAGCCCCCGCGTTTAAAGCACTCACGACCAACCCTCTTTCTTCCACTTCATCGGCATTCCGGCAAATATTCCAAATAGCTGAGACTGCAAATTCAGTTGCCATGTCAGAAACCCTAAATATCTTCTTAACCAACACAGGCATTGTAAGTGCATGAACATAAGCCATTCTTCTTGCTTTTTCATTCCTAAGCATTCTCTCGAGGACACACAACGCCTTTTCAGATACACTTTTATCCGAATCTACCAATGTTTCTATCAACGCTGGGACTAGTCCAATACTAGTAAAATTCAAGATCGCGCTTTGATCGGATGAAACCAAATAGTATGCAATGACTAGAGATGCTTTTGTAATCCGTGAATGTACAGATGTTTTGATAAGATTTGTGATTGCTTCAAGTAACTCTTGGTTTTTGGCGATGGCCTTGGCTTGTTTCGGATCATTTTGGATTGTTTCTTTGAGTAACAGCAATGCATTCAATTTTGCAGATGAAGTACCAGAAGTTAGAATAGATGTCAGAGATTTCGACGCCCTTGGCGATGAGATGTTGTCCATTTGATACATGGTTTTTGAAGGGATTTGGATGACTATATATGGAAAAGATGTGAATAATGAGATTGCTTATATAAGGATTGAGAAGTTATGTTTGACCTAGCAGTACTGCATGAAATTATTCAAAAGGCTTTAAGGTTGACTGTTGACAGTTGAATTTTGAAGTAGTAGTTCAACAGCTTTAGCGATTTTGCTGTAATCGTGTTAGATTGAGTCGACTCTTATTTTATGTGAGATTCAAGTTTGACTACATTATATAATCTGCATTTTCAAATCGTTGGTCGTGCTTTCTTTTTACCTATGCCTTTGAACTTTGAACGATTCATTATAAAAGACTAAGCCAAAATTTTAATATAAACACGCCGTCACCAGTGACAAATGGCAACTAAGTATTCAAAATAGAAAGCATGCTGTGCGTGTGTAAATCAACTCACGCTTCTTGTTCTGTATCTAATATTGCAAACCATGATTGTAGGTATATATACAAGAATATAAGTTGTATCAAAGTGTAAAAGAGCGCATTCTGATATATAGTAGCTCACGTATGCTTTCCAAACTCAAACAAATAACAGAACGAATCAATAAGCAGAAGTTGGAATGGACACCACCATTGGATAGTTACTTCTGTTAGTTAACAGTATGAGTAAAAACGAAAAATTGCATGTTTTATCCACCAAAACTAACATTGGTATTGATTTAAAATATGGTCAAGTTGAACACATTAGACCAACAAGGGAAAGAAAACAATGGGAAAAGGCTTATCATTTAATATTAATTGCCAATAAATACATTAAAGGAAAAACTCTATTCTGTATAACTAAAAAAAAATGAATTTATCGTTTTCTTGTAAATTTTCCTAAACTAATTATTCACGATTGTTTTTCATTAAAATTTGTTATCCTAAAATTCTATATACATTCAATATGCCATTGATAAAACTTGACAAGGACTAAAAATGCATTGTCCAGGGTAAGCTAGCTCATTATTCCGCTGCCATTAAGGCTGGACATTTTTACCATATTACCGATTATCGCAAATACCAACCGCTACCAATTAAAATGGTACCGAAAATTAGTAATCGATTTGTGTGTGTGTGTGCGCACGCGCACGCATGTATGTGCATGTGTGCATATGTCTGTAATGTTTCTATTATGTAACACTGCATAATTTAAAGTATAATGATTTAATATAAAATATAGCAAAATACTATTATGTTATCAAATTGAATGCAATTCTTGTAATGTATTTTTTAAAGATAATATGATTTGTACAATGTTTTAGCTTTTTATCTACACAAAATAAAAATGATAAATAATCATATAATAGAATATAACAGCTCTTAGTATTTACTGATCTTTTAGCATGAAAAAAATGCAAACAAATAGATATCAAATTTGCAACCGGTAAAAATTAATTGCTGGCCTCTACCAACCATTACCAACCAAAAACAGAATTATCGATTTACCGATTACTTTGGTTGGTAATGTCATAATGGTACAGCTCTTCGGTTACCATATGTATTGGTATGGTAATGATTTTGATCAACGTTGCACTTCACTGCACGTACATGTTAGTTTTCACCAACACGAGGGGTACTGCTTATTCAATGTGATGCCTAATGCAACTATATTAAAAGTATAACTAGCAATGGAGACAAGATCATCCAAGGAACAACAGCTTTGGAAGTTGAAGTTTCTTAGCACTCGTCGTCCTATTCTAGGTCACCAAGCAGTACTATTTCGGGGAACAACAAGCTGGAGACTCCGGAAGCATCCACCCCACACATCCCCCCCACCCCCCACCACCCCGGCTTAAAGGTTCGTTGAAAGTGCCTGATAAGGGTTTGCAACTGAAAGATTCATAACAAACAGCCAAGCACCCAACTAAACTATCGGTGCCGGAAGGGACTGCTTCCACTGAGGATAAGCCTGAGCAGGAGGAAGACGTAGGTATAGAGGAGGAAAACAACCTTGAGGCATTGGATACGATGGAGGATGTCATTGTAGTTGGCAACCGACCGGGTTCGTTGGCTTCGCATTTGGATGAAATTGCTTTGAGGCGCATTTGTACAAAATCCAGCATACCTTGGGATGTCGTTCGCGTTCACCAAAAGAGGGACAGGGTGCACGCACCTCCAGATTGGGATACTGCTTGGAATATGTATATGTGCACTTCTGGATGCATGCCTCCAGCTTGCAACTTTGTCTGATATATGCTGCGTTACTTTCATTTAGTGCCAACGTAGCTTCATCCGAATGGGCATGCCTTCCTCCTTGGTACCAAAGTCTTATTCAGGGAGCATCTGCACATAGAACCCCCCGGAGAGGACATCCAATACTTTTTTCAGATTAACAGGAGAGTTACCAGTGCCTTCCCCGTATTACCTAGAGGCACATACCATCACCCGATTCGTCATGTGGTCATGGAGTAGAGTTGATGTTTTCAAGTATGATTGGTTCTTTGTTCGTTGTCCTCCTGGATTTGCAAGGCATTGGTTGGACGGAAGTAAGTATTTTTATTTCTTTGGGCTTCGAGTTAGTTGAGTTGTGGGCTCCAAGTTAACTTTAAGCTTTTGAAATAGGGATTCCTCTAGCATCAAAAAGTCACAGTGTATCAGGAGCATCTTGAGCTATTGAGGGTCATGTCATCCGGAGCTCGCTCCACTGAGAACATCATAGATGAGCAGGCTCTGCACCAGACAGGCTTACTCCCCACCGATCGTACAATATTCCAGCCAACCGCTATTGGAAAACGAAAAGCAGAATTTTAGGGAGAGGGGAGTTCTCTAGGCCGCAAAAGGAAGGCGCCCACTGTCGTGTCTAAGCGGCACGAGGCCGTGAAGACTCAGAGGAGACCAGTAGGTGCGGCACCAGTGATGTGGAGATGGTGAATGGAGAAGAGGGCCCATCGTCTACCCTTCTCCTGCCTACAATTTTTGAGATGAGGGTGGGAGCATTGGCTGGGCCGGTTTCTTCAGTTACTACCTCTGGAATCACCACGTCACTGTAAAGGGTGGACCAGTTTAAGGATTTGGACAAGGTACCACTCGATCTTTCATTGTCTTGGCCCAGTGGTACAAGTCCGGAAATTCTAACGTCGAACGTTGGGGAGATAACCCCTTCAAGCGGGCCTCAATCTGGTCTGTGGAGAGTGCACTTAGGAAATAGACTCGTAAACACTACATAACACAACATTTGTTTGTGTGTAGGGTGCACGAGCCTAACCTTGAGTTTGTTCCATTCAAGTAAATGGTTCGAGACAGCAGCGGATACCGAGGTCAGAGGGCCAGAGGCCAATGGACACAAAGGAGCGGGGTTATAGGTGGTTTTAAGAAAGCAACTGATATATTCCAATCTTCCGCCAACTCTCATGACCATGGCGATGATCGTCAACATCGAGATCTGCTAAGACACTAGGAATCCCCACCACCTATCATTCAATCTTCAGGGGAAGATTCATGGTTTTAGACCACGGAACAAGACCTCAAATGTCGACACTTCCTCCTCATGCTTGCCAGTGGTGCCTGCTTATAAGTCCACAAGTAAAAGAGACATTACCAGTAGATTGCAGAACAGCGATGATGGCTGGGTCAAAGGAAGGGTCAGAAATCCAAAGGCGCACTCCAAAAAAGAAGAAAGCGATACTAAAAGAGGTGTTTCCCAAGTATAATTTTAATGAGCTAAAATGGCTACCGGACATCAGCCCGATTCCTCGTGAGGATAATGCCGAGGTATGGAGCAAGGTACATGCTGCTTACTACCAGTGCAAGGAGTTCAATAGATATGCGAGGCATCTCTCGGAGTTGATCGTCTGAAAGAACATGGAGATTCAGAACCAGGGGTTGGTAGTAAATGCTAAGAAGGAGAGCCTGAAAAACAAGGAGAAGGAATTAAGTAATACAATTTCTATGCTATAACTATTTTTTTGTATACGAGTAACATGTTTATGTGCTAACTCTCTATTGCCAGAACATGTCAATTGGAAGAGAAGTACAAGAAGCTAGAGGAAGAAGCACGGAAACCGAGATGACATTCAAAAAAACAGTAGCCTCAGTGACGACTGACAACACGACTCTCAAAGGAGAACACCAAGGGTTGGTGGAGGAGAACCATTGATTGCTTAATGAAAACAAGGAAGTGCACCAACTTTGCACGGACAACGAGGCCTTGGTCAGGGAGAACCAGAGGCAAAAGACTGAAAATAAAGAAACCCAAAAGCTTATAAACGAGAATGTTGAGTTAAAGAAGCTTTTAGACCTAAGGAATGCGGAGTTGGAGCAGGCTAGGAAGGACAAGGAGGCTTCTGAGGCTTCTGATAAAGAGGTGCTGATCCAAAATGATAGAATAAGAGCGGAGCATCAGAAGGAGGTGGAGGAGCTCAGGGACGAGATCGAGGATGCTGATATTAAGGCGGAGTTGTCTTTAGATCCATATATCTGGGGAATGTATGTCAAAGCACATCGATTCCACGGAATCTCGTGAGTGAATGATTATCCTCATACAATGGCTCAGTTTTGGAATAGGTTGTTGGCGTACGAGACCTAGTTTCCACTGGTGGAGGCAGTCGATGAGATCGAGTTCATATTTTCACACCTGGATGAGTGCGTGGTGCTGCAAGAAGGAAGAAATTTGCTGAGAGAGGACGCCGAAAGGGCGAAGGAAGTGGCGCTTATTGCTGCAAAGGGGAAGTCGGCGGCTCATGAGTTTGTATGAGGTTGCCCCCAACAACAGCAAGCTACGCCTTTCATCTCTACATGCGGTCTGCAAGTACCATCCCCTGCCGCTACTGAATATAGTCATGATCAGCCGGGGTAGGGACAAGGGAGCTTCCTTCGACTAGCAATTGAAAGCACTGTGCCTATTGAAGCTGCACCGCAAGTGTTGATAGATAAAGTAATATTCTCACGAGTGCTTAAAAGGATGGTAACACAGAGCCAAAATAGACTAATTAGCCTTTTTCTTCACCGTGGAGGTCCCTCCAGAGCATAAGTGACAACATGCTTCAGACCAACACAGCCCATACTGCCAGGGACTGGAAGGGAAGGTTTAGGAGAGCAGCCAAGTGAAGGAGGTATTCAGTTGAATACATTTTTTGATATTGAACTAGTTCTCTTCAAGGAACTTCTAGAAGACGGAGATGGGAAAGAGGTGCAGGTGACTGGGACATTCGAGGCGAGTGAGCATACAATGCATGACTTGGTTGAACCACAGAAAGCTCAGCTGTTAGCCAAGTTTAAGGAGCAGGAGGAAAAAAGGGTAGCCGATGAAGCAGCTTGGCAAGCAACCCACGTGGAAGCTAGGCAGAAGGCTGAGGAGGAAGCCGCAGCTAAGGTGCGGGAGGAGATAAAGAAGAGGGCCGATGTCAAGGCTGCCAAGAAGAGGGATGACGACTTGTTTAAGAAGCTAGAGGAGGATGAGGCTAAAAAGCTTAAGGTTGGCAAGGCGACACTGCCGAAAGCAACTAGGAAGGTAGGGTAGAAGATAGGAGAGGGCAGGCCGATAATACTCACGCTCTCCAGCGAGATCACTCCCAAGCCTCTGAAGGTGATCCTACCTGAAGACGAGGAAGTCAAAGATATCTCGAGTGGTGATGATAAAGAGGGAGAGATTACACTGGCGGCCCTTAGGTCATCTTCTCCGACCAAACGAAGGAAAGGAAGTGGAGGAAGCAGCTACAGGAAGAGTAACAAGAAGAAGAGGGGTAATGAGATGTCCGACGCTGAATTGTATAAGAAGAAGAAGGGCGGCTCGTCGAAGTGATCGTTAAGGAAACATTGGTTATGTAGACCGATAGGATACGCGAGTATAGCCCTCTCTTTTGGAGGTATGATGTTGTTTTCAGGTACATCACTTCGTTAGGAAAGAATAGACAGATGTAGTTTGCTTTACTGTTGTGAATGAAAGTGTTAGTTAACTTTTCTTATATCACATTTTGTATTAAGTGTCCAAATGTTCATTTGCGCTTTCCAGTTTTTGTACTTGCGCAAACATACTTGTTGTTACACTTACGAAAACATCATCTCGGGGATTCACTCTCGATACTCGAGTCATGTGAAGCTTATGTGTCAACTCTGCTCCCGAGACCTTCCTTTGGGTCGTGGGTCTTGGGTCATGCGGAGTTTGAGTTTGATGTCTTTCCTCTTGGGATCTCCTTGCGGTCATTGTCGTGAGGAGGCATGGTGGACACCGTTGATTCATCCTTTAAACTATCCCATCGTTTCATTCGGGTTAGAGTTCGAGGAAGTAGTTGATACGCCAATGGTTGCCCGGTTATAGGCCCTTCGGGTCGAATAGAGCCAAGTGAGCAGTCGATGTCATACTCGCTCGGCGGAGGGGATGCTCCCAAGTTCAGAGACTTAGGAATAGGGTTGGACACTCAAGTGAATGAGCGTCCGAAGTTATTTATACTTGGCCTCGTCGTTGATTCGAGACTTGAGTTGAGTTATTAATACTCAGCCTCATCGTTAATTCGAGACTTGGGTTGAGTTATTTGTATTCGACCTCATCGTTGATTTGAGACTCACGTCGAGTTATTTATACTCGGCCTCGTTGTCGATTCGAGACTCGAGTTAAGGACCGATTCCAAGCTTAGGGGTACTGATCCAGTGTTGTGCGCTCGTGTATGCAAGTTGGTTGTAATAGTTGCTCAAATATATTACGTAAAAAGTAAACACACCAAGAACATAGAAATATGAAATTTTCTTTACTGATAACTTTGGCAATAATGGCCTATACTTTACAGTGCCTTATATTTGAAGAAAACATAACATTGTTGGAAAGCAAAAAATATGTACACAAAGCTAGGCGAAGTAGCAGCGGAGGTGTTCGCTGTTCCATGCTCTTGGGAGTTTGACGTTATTAAAGGTCATTAGCTTGATGGTTCTGTCTCCAAGCCTCCATTGTATGACATACGGATCTTCCCAACGAGGACTGAAACTAGTCAGTGTGGGAAAGATCCGCTTCAGGACGAGGTCACCAATGTCAAAGTGCTTAACATGGACTTTGGAATTGAATTATCGGGCGACTCGTTGGCGCTAAGCGGTGGCTTTGAGTTCGATTTCATCTCTTTTCGCTTTGAGTAGGTCTAGTGACTCCAAGAAGAGGTCCTGGTTGGTCTTCGGATTGTAGTAAGTGACTTGATGAGATTGGATTTTGAGCTCAATGGGGATGACTGCTTCGGATCCATATGCAAGAGCTAAGGGTGTATGGACAGTCGATGACTTATGGGTGATCAGGTATGCCCAATGGGATAGAGGAAGCTCGTCTGCCCATAAGCCTTCGACCATTACTAGATGCTTCTTGAGGATGGATTTGATCACTTTGTTAACAACCTCGACTTGCCTATTGGCTTGAGGGTGAGCTACTGCCGAGAACTTCTTTCTAATGTTGTGTCGTTGCAGACATTCTTGAACTCAGAGCTATCGAATTGGGTCCCATTGTCTGAAATGATAGCTTGGGGGACCCCATAATGGTGATGATGTTGCGGACGACGAAGTTGATCACTTTCTCAGTAGTAATTGTGGTAAGAGGCTCGGATTATGCCCATTTGGTGAAGTAATTGATTGTGACAATAGCATAACGTGCACCGCCTTTACCCATCGGAAGAGTTCCGATGGTATCTGTTCCCCCCGTGGCGAATGGCCAAGTACCGACCATTTGTGCTAGCTCGGTAGGCGGGGATCTTGGAATCTTAGAAAACCTCTGGCATTTGTCGCACTTGAGGGCATATTCTGCAGCATCTTCGTCAAGTGTGGGACAGAAGTAACCATATCTCAGCATCTTCCTTACTAGAGTTTTCCCTCCAGTGTGGTCATCGCACTCGACCTCGTGCACATCTAGTAACACACAATCAACGTCGTTCTGGGCTACACACCGGAGTAATGGAATAGAGAATCCCCTTCGGTATAACACTCCATCTTGAATGATGTAGCAAGATGATTTGAGAATGAGTGCTTGTCTTTCCTTATAGTCCTCAGGGAGGATTATGTGTTGCAGGTAGCTCCTAATTGGTGTCATCCAAAACTCAGGCTCAGGATTGATCTCCGTCGTTTTTTTTTTGTAAATACGAAAAGTTTTGTATTATTCAATTTAGTATTTTTTACAAAAATGTGTGATCCTCCAAAAAGGAGAGATCACACGTATATATTAATAAAATACTACTCAATAGCTGCCAACATGCCTAGCAGGTAATCATAAGTATACAGACAGCTCAGACTATGACCATAAGTCAAGGAAGTTAATGGATGAGCTCCGGCATGACCATCGCCCATCATACTTCAAAATCGAGTTCCGGTAAAGCCACCACTGGATTATGAAGTATATCGACTCCTACAAAACCTATGGTCACTCCAAGATATACAAGGTAAGAAATACAACATAATAAAAGAAAGTAAAACTCTAGATCTAGTTTCACTGAGGTCCTCTTCAACAATCAACCAAACCTGAACCCGAACCCAAGAGGAAAGCCGCGTGCCAAGGCAAGGAAGCCGTCCGAGCGACTTGACCTAAAAAACATGAGCGAGTAATCTGGAAATTGTCGAAATACCCCATAATCAGTAGAAGAGCGCAACCCTCTCCATCGGAAAGCTCACATCCAAAACAGCTACTCCAGGAATCAGTAGATCCGTAGTCCAACGAACCTAGAAGAACCTGTAAAACTGGACCCTGCAGAACTAGCAAACAACATAAGACCAAAAAGGGGGTGGGAAGGTGTGAGATGAGGGTAGTAGGATGGAGTCCGCTAGCCAAAAAGTAGAGGATTCAACCAATCCCCTCCCGGGAGAAGTTAGTACCAATAAAATATCGAAGGTACTAGCCAATCTCTTAGAGCGGGGACCAATAGAACCTATAAACGGTCTGCGTCGAAAAGCAAGGAACACATCATTCCTTACCCATCGAATGATAGAAGTATGGTCCATAAGCAATTCATCAAAAATTGCCTTATTCCACGAGCACAAGATATGCCAGCATATGAGACAAGGAATTAACCTGAAAAGGATCGCTTGAACGGATTTACCTGAGATTTCATCCCACCAATATCTCAATAGATCAGTAAGAGAAGATGCATTACTTCGAAGACCAACAGCTTTAGCAGAAAAGCCAAAGAAGAACAAGTGAGCTATGGATTCCATGTCACTAACCCCATAGCATGTGCAATGGGACACAAGAGGGATGCCAATCCTATAGAGCTTCTCGTCAATAGGTAGCCCACCATGCAAGGTCCGCCACATAAACAAAGAAACCTTCGGTGGAATACGAACATCCCAGATGAAGGAAAAAAGAGGGATTCATGGAGTTGGCATCCTCGCTGAGCTCCACGTTGCGTCGTCCCAGTCAGCTCCACCTCCATGTGAATCCGAAAAGATCTTAATGGATTGCATCCATTTCCTTATCTCACTAGCGTAAGATGGGACACCAGAGTAATTCGTGGCCATAAGTTTGCGGTACTTGGCGTGAAGGAACGTTGCACATAAGGAGTTGTTCGCATCAAACCTGTCCCACAACCTGCAAGCAAAGGCAGTACACGTGTCCTTTGGATTTCTAAAGCCTAAGCCCCCTTCACTTTTGGGACGAAAAATAATGTCCCAAGAAATCCAGTGGTGACGTTTAGCATTATCCTTTATACCCCAGAAAAATGGCGATGCCTACGACCTATAAGAATGAAAGAAAGAGGAGGTAGGAGTCGTAGTAGCAAAGATGTGAGATCTTATTGAGTCAAGCACTGACTTTAAAAGAACTAGTCTTCCTAGCTGAGAGAGAAGCGTCGCATTCCACCGGATGATCTTTCCCCGGACTCTATATGTCAAGGGATTGAAAATGGCGTTGATCTTACGACCTCTGTAAAGCACAATATCGAGGTACGGTAAGGGAAGTGAGGCAGCCTTGAAACCAGTGAAAGTTTCAATCCAATGGAACTAACTGGAGACAAGTCTCTCGTAGGAACGAAGCAACTTTTAGCAGAGTTAACGAGTTGGCCTGAACATCTCTCATATAGCTGAATGAGACAGACAAGATGACGGACAGAGTGATGACTACCATTCGTGAAAATGATAATGTTGTCTGCGAAGGATAAAGAAGAGATGAGAGGGTATACCGAAGGGATGCCAAACCGATGAATTTGATTTGCTATCGTAAGTGTATGTAATCCACGCATGGCTGCGATAACAAACAGAGAAGGGGAAAGAGAATCTCCCTGACGAAGTCCCCTTCCCGCCTTGAAATATCGTTGGTTGATTCGTTGATGAGGACGGAAAACCAACAATTGGAAATGAGGCTCCAAATAAGATCAATAAGGGGTTCCGGGAACCCGAAAGCACTAAGGACCTTAATGATGAAAAAACAGGACATGTGATCGTAAGATTTAGCCATGTCCAGCTTAACAACCACATTAGAGCCCCTGACCTTCCGATCAATCTGAGATACCAACTCCTGGGCTAAAAGGACGTTACCCGTAATCAATCGTCCTTTTACAAACCCAGCTTGAGAGATGGATATAATACGCTGCAGAAACGGAGCTAGCCTAGTAGATAGATTCATAGAAATAACTTTGTTAGAGAAGTTACACAAGCTGATAGGATGTAAATTCGCACAAGTGCGAGTATTTTCGCACTTAGGGATAAGGACCAAGTTGGTGGAGGTCCAACCCCAAGGGAGATCTCCACCGGAGAAGAAAAACTGAACAGCTAGTCAGAAATCCGATTGGAGGATCGACCAGAAACTCTGATAGAAGACCCCATTGAAGCCATCAGGCCCACTAGCACTATCCTTACTAAGAGCAAAAACACAAGCTCGAATCTCTTCCGAAGAAGAAGGTACGACAAGGTCTTCACTCTCCGAAAGGAGAACCAACCTGGGAATGAAAGCTAGAAAGGACTGGTCAGAAACCGACACAGAAGGAGGGCCAAGGAAGGTTTAGAAGTGGGTAAGGATGGTCTCTTTTACTTCCACCAGAGTGGAAGCCATGGAAAGATCAGGGCGCTGAATCTGAAGAATCGTAAGAAGTATGTTCTTCTTACGAATGGAAGAACGGAAGTACTTGGAATTCGTATCACTGTGGACAACCCACTTAATCCTTGCCTTTTAACGAAGGTAGTCGTTCTCTACTCACAGTTCCGACGAAAAGACAAACTGAACCAGCGCCCAAGCGTCCTTACTAGCAGGAGAAGGATCTTCATCGAAGGAATCTTCTACTATAATAAGAATCTCCTCGGCCGCTCTGACACGATCGAAAATATTCTTGAAAACTTGCACGTTTCAGGATCTGAGGCAAGTTTTAAGACGCTTAAGCTTACGAGAAAACACAACAGTTGGGGAACCAACTGCAGGAGAGTTACAAGAGTCTTCCACAACCTGATGGAACGAGTGATGAGAACTCTACATACTCTGGAACCTAAAAGAGGAGGGACCGGACTGAGTCTGGGGAGAGAAGCTGAGAAGCATAGGAGCATGATCAGAGAAGGTCCGATGTAGATGAGAAACAGAGCAAGAGAAGGGAAGGTTGAACCATCCTTCCGATCCGAAGACTTTGTCTAGCCTAGAGAGGATCCGATTAGGCCCATCCTGGTTGTTACATCAAGTAAAAGCCGATTCTACAAAGGAAACTCTCGGAAAGGCCCAAGCCAACGACGAAAGCATTAAAATCTGCAACCGCCGAACGGTTAGTGGAAATGCCACCTAGTTTCTCGGTTTGGCAGGCAACCACGTTGAAGTTGCCTCCTAAAACCCAAACGGAAAAACCCAAAACAAAAGGAGAGAGGATATCAGACCAAAGGTTCGGCCTCTCAGTCCGATCACACTTTGCATAAACCACAGAGAAAAGAAAAGAGGACGAGAAAGAAGGAATCGAGCAAGCCACCGATAGAAGCTGGGAAGAATCGAAAATAGAATGAACCACAACTTCTTTGGACTAGAGAATCAAAATCTTCCCAGTCACATTGGCTAAAACTCCACCAAATCCAAGAGACAATACGGTACTAGTGACCTCTTTTGGAGCCTAAAAAGGTCCAGAAAAGGAACAAGACAAAAAGAACGTTTCATAATGATGCGCTTCAATCTAGCCATCGACGCATCATTACCAATACCACAAACATTCCAGAAGAGGAAGTTCGCCATTAGGGAAGGTATAAAACAAATAAAAGCTCGATCAGGGAGTTCCCACAAAAGGAAGCACCCAAAAAAGGTTTAACCTTCGTCGTTGCAACCGAATCAGTTTGCATCAGATCGATGCTCGGTGAATCGAGCAATTCGACTAGGGCCATCCCCAAGAGTTATGTATCCCAAAGCTTTCCATCTTGGCTAATGAATCAGCATTCTCATTTTGGTCTCGGGAGATGTGCGTAATGATGTAGTGGTCGAAGTTGGTGAGCGGTTCATGGAGCCGAGCAAGGTAGGGAGCGATTCGTGTGCCCTTGGCTTGGTATTCACCCAACAGTTGGCGTATGATGAGCTATGTGTCGGAGTAAATCAGGATAGCCTTGATGTTGAGTTTGTTGCAATTTTGAGTCCAGCATCAAGGCTTCGAATTCTGAATCGTTGTTGGTAGTAGGGAAGTCGAGCTTCAAAGCATAACAGATCAAGTATTGCTCAAGAGTAATAAATATGACTCCAGCCTCGAAACACTGATTGTTAGATGATACATCCACGAATAGTTTCCACTGAATGTCTGGAGACTCACTGTCTTCTAGAGGAGGCCCTACGAGAATTGTAAACTCCGTTATGAAGTCTGTGAAGGCTTTTCGGAGGATGGCTTGACGAGGGATGAAAGTAATCTCAAATTGGCTCAGTTCTGTGTTTCACTTCAAAAGTCGCCCAGTTGCCTCAGGTCGTTGCAGGATCTGTCATAGCAGCTGGTCAATGTAGACTTTGATTGGATGGGACCGAAAGTATGGCCGTAGCTTCTGGGAAGAGATCAACAGGAAGTAAGCGAGCTTCTCAAGTTTTTAATAATTCTTTTCTTCCCCCGTCAATCTCTTGCTTATGTAGTAAACAGACCGTTTGATACAATCTTCTATGTGCACCAAGCACCGAGCTAATTTCCTACACAGAAACAGCCAAATATAGGTCTTTGTGGTCCACGGGTTTCGACAAGATAGGCGGTCACTCTTAGTGATTCGTGAGGTCCTAGAATACGGCAACGCACTTCGTGTACATGTGAAGTTGTGCTTCCCTTTTTTGAGCAAAATGAAAAAAGGAATGCATTTGTCAGTAACTTTAGAGATAAATCGACTTAGGGTGGCCATTTTCACGTTTAAGCTTTGAACATCCTTGATGCTCTGAGAGGCTTCGATATCCTAGATAGCTTGGATTTTTCTTGATTGGCTTTGTTGCCTCGTGAATTGACAATGAAACCCAAGAATTTTCCCGATGCAACGCTGAAAGTGCATTTCAAGGGATTGTGTTTCATGTTGTATCTATGAAGGATACCAAACACTTCAGCAAGGTCGTTGACGTGGTCGTTCAATATTCTCTTCTTCACGAGCATATATCCACGTAAACACCCACGGATCTCCCGATCTAGTCCTTGAACATGCGGATGACCAATCGCTGATAGATGGCTCCAGCTTTCTTGAGACCGAAAGGCATGATGACATAAGTGAAGTCAATCTTTCAATTCCCAAGGTTCAACGCTTCTGTTTGATAGGAAGATGCTTCGAGTTGATACTGAGCATGTGGCAAGTGATTCCTTGGTCAATGCCGCACATATCGAAGTGGGTCTAAGAAAATACGTCAACATTGGCCCTTAAGAAGACTACAAGCTCTCCCTTTATTGCATGGTGGAGTTGCGATCCAATCTTCAAGACTCAATGGGGTTGATCGGAATATCCACTGTTGGTTCAATGGGGGTAGCTTTTTCAAAGTTAGGCTCTTCATCTTCCCTTGAATCAAAATCATCAGAATGATGACACTGGCGTCTGAGCCAGGACTTAAACACCTTATATTGATGTGCATTGGCTGTTTTGGTGCAGGAGGGTGAAGGCATTGGTTTGCCTTTCCCCTTGCTGACGACATTCTTCCACTTGGCGAGATAGCATGCTCTTGCAGTTTCTTGGTTGCCTTTGATCGTTCCGATCCTTTTCTCCATTCCTACAGAGATAAGGAGAGGGTCCATGGTTGGTATTTCAATTCCCGTAGGCTTTCTCTCGCGGAAAAGGATATTGTCCCACATCGTCTTCTGGAGCTTGGCGAGGACAGATTTGTCCAAGGGGGAGCATGCTTCGTAGTTGGCATGCTTAATGGAATTGGCGTACTCCTCCATCTTTTGAAAGTTATAATGTGTTGGGTGAGGCCCACCACAAATAGTTTTGATCACAATGCCATGTGGTATCTGATTAGACGTCCCTAGGGCTGCATTAGCTAGAGGGAGTGCGGGCATTAAAGGGCCCACAGCTGCTTCTGGAGGAGCAGGATTTTGTACGTACTATTCCATACGTTTCTCGCGAATGAGTTTTTTTGTCGCATCCTTGAGGTGGCGACAGTCATTGGTGTTGTGCCCAAACATATCAATGGAATCTGCAATACTTGCCGGAGTTCTTCTCGCGGTCGGTAGACTCCCTTATATTGGGCTTTTTATACTGGAGGCGTTACAAGTTTCTAAGTAGAATTCCTCCAACTCTCGGTTGAGTGGAGTGTTGTTCTTGTAAGTGGGATAATGGTCATGCTTCTTGGGATCTCCAGGAGCCTAGCTGTTGTAGCGACCGTCAGGTTTGCCGTTGTATGGTTTGGGCTTGTACGGGATCGCCTCCTTACCCTTGTCGGAAGATTCTCCCACCTGTTTCCCTTTGACATTGTCTATGATAGTTCCTGAGTGTGGGTTGTTGGGGGTGGCCACCTTGAGCAGCCATATTGTGTCGTGCTTCCTCTTGACACAGGAACTGACTGACCTTCTCATAGAAAGCTTCTAGAGACTTAGGATGCTTTCTGTCGATCCACGCTCCAAACTCGAAGCTGGGAAGGATGCCCTTAGCAAGCTGAACAAGGACTGTTCAAGGCTCTGGGTCATCAACCTCAGCAAGAGCGGTGTTGAAACGCTCGAGGTAGCTTTTGAGGGTTTCTATCAGGCCCTGGTAGAGGTTGGAGAGAGTGAAAGTATCTTTCGGTCTGGGTACGTGTATTCTGAACCATTTGACCATTTCAGAAGCTAGTTGGTCGAAGGTAGTTATGGATCATGCCAGGAGTCGAGTAAACCAGAGCAATGTTGTGCCTTCTAAGAAAACCGCGAAGCGTTTGCACTTGATGACATCAGTGGCCCAACTGGAGTCCATGTGTAGCGGTTTAAGAAACCATAGGGGTCAGTCTTTCCTCGGTAAGGTGTTTGTTATGGCGTATTAAAGCATTGGGGCCACTCGACTTCGTGCATGACCTTGGTGAACGGGTTACGTCTCATTTGGTTTCCAACATGTCATTTATATTTCCCCGCATCTCTCTCATGATTGCTCGGATCATGTCGGGGATATACATAGGTTGAACTTTCACTGGAATCCAGCGGTCGTGGTTCACCTCAGGGGTCCTAGGATATGGACGTCTTCAGGGATTGTAACAACCCACCCGGAATGGGCCTAAATTTTGACCCAGAAAAGGCCCATCGAAACTTAGAGCCATTCTAAATGGGTTGTTAGTTCCTGTAAGGAATTACATTTGCATAGATAATATATGTATACACTTCGAATGGAAACCTCACACAACGGAAAGAGAAAGTATAACACTAAAATAAGATGTACCACTTTATTTAAACATCACATAATTCCAACACAACAGTCAGGATTACATTTGTTCCATAGGTACATCAATAGATTCAGTCTCAAAAGCTTCCATAAGAAGTACAGTAATAATATTTAATAAAACCATGACATCTTAGTCTTCAGCCTCCATCCTTATTTCGTCCATGGATTCTACCCCATCTACTGACCTGTTTGATATGTTAAGGAAAGGGGTCAGAACATCAAGTTCTATATGACTAAAATATGGTGTTTACTTAAAGTCCATACCTATATTTTTAGTAGGCTACATATGTCAATGTATGTCTACGCAGCACACAACATTCACACAAACACCAAGTGTCTAACCAATGAGGCCGATTTCCAAGTCAATCGCTCATTAGTGTTTTTAGGGTAAAGACCCAACGAGGTGGGAATTCGCGGTCATTTATGGCCCTATTAAAGGTGGATTCTTGTGATCTCTTATAACCATGAGGATGACCCTAGCCCCTTAAGACCCTGTCCTAGTATGTTAACGTTTTTAAGTCTATACTCTTAATTGTAATATAAGAAGCAGTATTGTGAACGTTACTACTTAACTGATATTATGGGAGAACACCTGTGCCGCTTAAGACTTCCCTTAGATAGTTGGTGAGCATGCAACAGCCACATATCTTTTATATACCAATTATGTCCCTAATTGAAACCTTACAAGCTTCTAGAAGAAGTGGACATTCCCCGTGAACTACTCTACTCCTTTACCACTTATGCAAAACCACTTTTAGAGAAGGAGGACCCAATGACTTACTTCGAATATAATAAGGGTGAGTCCCATGACTCTAGTTCCTCTCTAAGGAATAAACTTTCGAAGGGATCCTAGTCCTAACCACTTAAGACCCAAATTAGACAAGAAGAGAGTCAGCCACTTAAGACCTTCTCAAGGTGTAGTGAACTTGCCTATTTTCACACACAATGGACTTATATATATATATATATATATATATATATATATATATATAGTTATATTTATATACACACTAGACCTCCGTATACCAGTAGATGTTGTATATGTCGGGCGGTTCCGGGCAGGCTTCTACTACATGTGGGTTCAACCTCGTGTCATAGTGTACTAAGTTTGAATGGCCCATGGCACCTAGACCTCTCACATTAGTTGCACCTACTTGTGGTTGATGGATTTGCCAGTCGGTTCCGGGCAGGCTTCCACCACAGATGGCAACTAACCTCGCGTCTATGCGTCACTATCAATATATATAAAGCCACTATATATGCACACACAATCACTCAGTGTGTATATATATATATATATGGGGATATTTCTAATTCAAATTCTATAATAATCGCAATTATTATGTTAATATAACGTTAATTACGTTGGTTACGTTTATATAAGTATAATAATTATAATGCCTAAATAACGCTAATGTTCGTATGAACGAGAGAACGTACTAACAATACAAAAATTGTCAACTTGTCAAAATCAAGGTATACAAGTTAATTTTCCATATTTTTACTGCTACAATTTAGGCATGATGGCATAATAACAAAATAACAAATAGCAGTGAATGGAAAATATACATAAATACAAATTTCAACTTGCATCCTAGTTTTGTTGGAATGATTTCAATAATAGATTAAGAATAGAGTATAATGTACACATATAATATATACGTGTATGTTTATATGTTCCACTTTATCTAATTCACCCCTTTTTGGTGTTATGCACATAAAAACGTTTACATTTGATATATTTAATGTATGAATACGTTTGGATTCAAAATAGAATCCAAACCTGATCATATCATGGAATAACCAAATTTAAACCCTTTTGGATTACAATCAAATGTTTACATAAGGGTGGATAGATTACACAAAGTACAAACAACAACAACAACAACAACAACAACAATAACACCCCTTTCATCCTTAATCCAATATTAAGATAAAAAAATTCCACAAATCCAAACAAAATGACAATTCTTATGCAAATATAAAATAGAGGATTTGGGGGTTTTTTTTATTGATATTATCGATTTCCAAATCCTCTTAGGCATAGCTATCAACATGTTAATCTATTTAAAAAATAGAATATGCCATAGAACACAATATTCCACTCACAGATCTAAAAGGAACAACAATAGAATTCTTGTTGTAGATTCAGATTTGTGTTAAATCTTCGCGATAAAAATGCTCCAATCCTCCTAATATATATGTAAGAAACATCTTTTAGAATCTTATATATATATAACTAAATTACAGAATTCATACAAAAACTTATATGAATTAGATTAGAGAGAAGATAAGAATAAAGTTTAGATGAATAGAAGAGAAATTCCTAATCTTTTATGGAATTTAGCAATGGAAGAAGGACAACATGGAGGTAGAGATAAGAGAGTGGCTAGGGTTTTGTTGTGTGATATGAGGGCCTATATATAGTTGCTCGTGTGAGTGTAGACCGTTAGATTATTCAAATGTAATCCTGGCCATATATTTATATATATCCCTTTAGAAAACCCTAACCAAACATAGATTCATTGGGCTCCTCATCTGCCAATTTAGCAACTATATATTGGCTAAACGCCAAATAAATTTATATGGCGCTGAGGTGTCTAGTTAAATAATATGTTGCTTTATTTTCTTTATCTCTTTCCTTACTTAAAATATTCTTTATCCCCTTAATCTTATCCTTTGTTTGAATTTCAAATTCTCCCTCTTTTATTTACATATATTTTGGACATGTATATATTACTCATCTAATTATATATATATATATATATATATATATATATATATATATATATATTGTCCAAATTCATTTGCTTGTAACTTCTTCGTACATTGACCGCTTATAGCATATTATATATGAAAATGATTTATAATTTCACCATGAATCCAAAAAAAAAAAGATTTTCATAGCCAAATTCCTAAAGCTATAAAAATCTCATTTCCAACCTTATTATTATTATCATTAAATTGTTTATTTTTATTTAATATTTATATCTTTTACGGAGTGTTACAGGGATGGACATCAAGATTATCCTCATCCATGTCATCAACATTGTTCGCTTAATTCTGGTATGGTTGATGAGGCTGAGCCGGTTGATTTTTATTAAGTGGAACTTGAGTCTGTTGGTTTGCTAGAAGCATAAGCCCCAAGTTTAGAGTGGCGATGGTTGGGTTTTGTCGAGGAGGGGTTCGATTACTAGGACCTAGCTCATCATTAATAACCAATCGGGAATGGTCACATTGAAGCGTCCCCTCACTGAAAGTTACGGTCGTTCCATTACCGTTTCTGTTGTCGTTGTCATTGCCGTTGACGTTGGCATTAGTGTTGGCGAGGGCATTGGTGTTAGAAGTCGTCCTCCTTCTTTAGCTTCGGCCCCGAGTATTAGAAAAAAACTTTTTGAGGCGTTGAGTTGTGGCCGAGCGTTGTTCTGATTAAGCTACAGACAAGCAACGTGGCGTTGACTTTCCTAAAGTCAGTGCGTTAGCTCAATGTTTATCTTCAACATGTCGTTGATCTCTCGAGTTCTATCCTCCAAATTCTTATTAAGTGTGAAAATTTGCGCTTGAGTTGTAGGAGCATCAGCGTCCGTATGAGGAACGATTTCCAAGTCGGTTAGGTTTTCTGTGGGTTGGGGCTGATGTGAGGTAGTACTGTCAGCCGCAGGGGAGGTTCCGACCATCGGATTCTTTGCTCGTTTAACCATCGTAAGAGGACTCGAGCGATAGGACGAGTAAACCTAAGTTGCGCGTCGAAGTCGGGATGGAAGTGCACCAAAAGAATCAAGTTCAAGTTTCTCAATGAAAGTACCAAAGTGTTGAAGGTAAAAATGGTCGTCACACCCAAAGATTCTCAATTACTTGAGAATAGGGTTTCGCGTACGGAAAACTAAAGTGAAAAAAGCAAGAATAACACAAAGATTTATAGTAGTTTGGTTCGGATTAAACCCACGTCTAGTTTGAAAGAGTTTGTTGATCCTTATTCACAAAAGAGGGTTACAAGCATTGAACATCATCATGACACTTTGTTTACAAGTTGTTCTAAGTATTCAGGAGCCATCTTTTTCATATGCCGAGCCTTGGGAAAAAAGTATGTAGTTTTCTTCTTCCTAAAGAGCTATGCTGCCATTAATAGTATCCTAGGAGCTTGCAGAGCTATAAAATCAATAAAAAATCTAACCCTTATATAGTGTGACGAAAGGGGTATATATAAATAGTGAAGTGGGTGGGAGTAGGTGAGAATTGGGGACCACACAGCAAAATTTTGCATTATAAAGGAATAGTACCAAGAAAATCGCACCCCTCCCCCCGCTATAGCAGAATTCCGCATCCCTTAGGTGGGATGCGGATTTTCTCATTTGAGGGATTTGAAAATTTGTATCCTAGAGGAGGCGATTTATGGCCTTCAGGAGGGGGAATTGTGACTGCGCCGCATTCGATGGATGCGATATATCGCATCCTGAGAGATCCGATTACATCGCATCTGTAGGGATGCGATATTTTGCATCCTAAGGGATGCGATATTTGCTTCCTGGAGGATGCAATATTATGCTTCTAAGGGATGTGGAGATGCGACGCTGGGTAATGCGGAATTCGCGATGCGAGGCCAGGGAGATGCAGAATTCCTTGGGCTCGAATCCAAGGATACAAAAGTTGTGTTTTGAGGCGTTGTGGGGCCTACACTCGTGCGACTCCTTCCGGGTTGGGACCCTTGGTATTTTGGCGATACCTCGGGCTTTGGTGTTACGCGACAAGCTGAGTCGAGTGGGCCTCGTATGCTTTTGGGAACCAGACCAAATGGCCAGTTAACAATTATATACTTATAAAATAACTTCAGAAAGAACTATATGTTTTATAATTCGATTTGCAAAATGCTTATTTCGAAATTAGATTTTTAATCTAAATTTCTTTAGAAATCAATTTATAAAACATATGCACAAAATCAGCAAAATCACCTAAAAACTCAATGAAATTGAAATATACAAAGTTCTCCAAAAACTATAATTCACTCTACAAATCAATGATCTCTCTTCCACTTAAGGTAATTAGCCTATTAAAATTAGTTTAAATCATTCCTCAAAAACTCAGAGGCAATCACTAGAAAAACACACAAGAATGGTGCAACTAACATCACAAAACTAAAAAAAGAATTGGCTTGACTTGATCACCAATTTTCCATGGGCCAGTCAACCTTACTAAGGTCTGGGTCAACCTTAGGTCACGCAAGTTTCAAACAATGTTTGTTGTTCAACTTTGGACCCATTTTAACCATAACTACAAATAAAATAAAAGCACAATTTTGAGCATGTTAGAAGAACAACAGACGAACCATAATCTGGAAAAGATTTGACATGAATCTCGCATGAAATGAAAGAATAACAAGCTCACAAAGTTGGACGTTAAAAACTTAGGTTGTTGTAACTTTGTGAATTTAGGAACTTCTTTACAATTTCTCATATTATCAACAAAACAAAAATTCCAGACATGTAATCTCATGTAAGCTAAAAGTACGAAATAAACTCATAATTGATTGAATTTGTAGTGATTAGGTGGATTTGCTTTGCAAAGAAGGAGCTTTTGACCTCAAAATGTCTCAGATACTTTTAGAATTCAAAGATAGAAGCATGAAAACGCAAAGGAATGTTATAGTGAACAACCTTCTTAACATCTGGAAATTTTGTGAAGTAAATCTCTGCTTTCGAAAGATTACCTATAAGGATTAATATCAACAAGCTTTTCCTTTATTTTATTTTGAATCTAATGCTTTGATTTAAGGATTGGAGAGGGGGGTTTATAATTTTTCTTTATAGAAAATTAGCAAAGTGGAAAAAGAAGTACTTAAGTTTTTTTCTCCTTTGTAAATTCTATAATTTACATTTTGTTTACGTTCTGGGCGTAAGTAGGCTATGCATGTTTGATTTAGGCCTAATTATGTCATTTTGTGATCATTAACACCTATTTACATATGGAGACATCTATTTGGACACAAAAATAGAGACACAAAGCCTTGACCGTTGAATCTTTTTGTCCTTATGTGGAGGAGTGAAATTCAGGGAGAGATCCAATGGTTGAGATCAATTGCGTCACCAATTATGTCAAAATTTTGTGTCTAAATAGATTTTCCCTTTATACATTATTTAACCCAAATATACAGACTTAAACCAAATTTGTTACATTTTAACTTGTTTTTCACTTAACAAAATTGCAACACACATGTATAAAATTATTTTAAATATGATTTTATTACAAAAACACAATAAAATTTGCAATTTCATTTCAAATTTTATTTTACATACCCATTTATTTAAAACTTACATTTTTAACTTGTAATTATACATGAACTTTATTGCTTTAACAAAAATAAATATACAAGTATATTAGAAACATTTTAACACTCGAATATTGATTTTCTATTAATATTTTACTTTTTATATTTTTATTTGCATCTCAATTGAATTTTAAAATACAACGAAATTCACCGTTTAACAATAATTTACGAAGTATCGTATTTGAGCACTTAGAAACTAATGTCTTAATCACAAATTTACATTATAAAGTTTTTAAAACTTTATTTCTTTATATTTAAGATTATTAAAAAAATAAAAGTTGAATTTAATTTTTTTATCACTTAATTTAATTCAGTTCGGCCTCAGTTCAATGTAGTTCCTCCACGTTAACACCAAAACCCATTGGTTGTTCAACTTACATGATTATACAAGTAATCCCCTCCAAATTAAGTTTAATTTCAATTAACAATTTGTAAACACTATTATACTTTGCTTATATAGGTAATCACAAAATTAGAGTTATTACTTAATGTGTATAGAACAATATAATAAATCCATCTTCCCTTTAGAGGATTATTTAATCATCGTAAGGAAATTGTGTTTAATCTCTTCATTAGTTATTTTAGGAGAAATGTACTGGAATTTGATAGTTGAGATTTGGGAAGCATAATATCAAATAGCAGATCAAGGTTATGGATAAAATTAGAGTTGTTGCCTAAGAGAATGGAGTACCAAGCTAACCTCCAACAACTTCAGAGGATGTATGTAGGTTGCCTCCTTCATCGTGAATAGTGGTGATATTCTCTCTTTCTTGCTTAATTTTTTGTTGGCATTTTATAGTTTAGGTAGCTACTTAGTTTGTTCACAAAACCAATTTTTTGATGTGAACTATAGCCTCTTAGTGTTTGTCCAGGATCTTAGTTGAATATTTCCCGATATGAGACTTATATTTTCAACACTCCCACTTCACGTGTGGCATATTTGAGCCATCTACGTGATCATCATAGTTTTTTTGGATGGAGTGGAGGACATATGGCAGTAAAGCGCATATGTACTAGTTGAATTAGTTCAAATCCTGGGCTCTAATACCATTGTTGGCATATTATATCTTAGATAGCTACATAGTTTGTTCACAAAACCAACTGGTTGATGTGATGGGGAACATCTTAGTTTATATGCTTAGTTCGACTATGATGAACTGGATTCTTTGTCATTGTTATTGTTGATTTGCTATGCAATCTTTATATTTTACATTTTTTGGTAAAAATAGAGATATTATCTGGATTTTCTTTTTTGTCTTCTTCTTTTTCTGTGGGGACATCAACTTATCATGCAGCGCACGTATACCCACTGTACATTTTCTAGTTGTACCTCGTGCATATGAGAACCAAGTAGAGCTACGCATCGGAGATCTTACTATGTCTTCCCAATTTCTTTTTTTTTTCAAGCATCCATCGTTTTCCATGACGTTGTATTGTGTGTTTGCACCAACTGAGAGACTTCCTCCGTTACAGTTTTAGGACTGTCATGTCCGGTTTTCTTACAGTGTCGACATTGTGGCTTTACACGATTCCGACAGAATTTCTCCAAGTGATTTGTCATCTTAAAAATTCAACATGGAGGATATTTATCTTGTTTATTCTTTGAGAAATTTCTAGAATTTCCTTTGTTTTTAGAATTTTCTCCGTCATTTTCATTTTCACCTTATCCTTTACTTTGGGATGATAACTTGAGTTTTGATTGAAAAACATTTTCAACTGAGTCTTCATCATGTCTGCTAATTCTTTGTTCAAATGATTCAAGGGAGCCCATTAATTCAGTCACCGATAAAGTGGACAGATCTTTAGTTTGCTCGATCGTAGTCACAATGGGATCATACTTACGGGGAATTGAAATTAAAATTTTCTCAACGATCCTTTTGTCAAGAATATTATCCCTATAAGCTCTTATTTGACTAACTATTTCTTAGTTGAATATTTCACGATGTGGGACTTATATTTTCAACAGTTTTATTGAAGCATGATAGAAGACTTTATTTATGTCTCCATGATAATTCCATTTTTGCCTAAGATTTTAATGTATCATGTTATCTTCTATTTCCATAGCCTCAAAGTATTCATCATGCAATCTGGTCCCTTTGTCAGTGGTAATAAGTTCTCCTAGGTTATCCATCATAACTTCTGGGCTTTCGGAAATTGAGTTTTTTTTTTAAATTTGGGTACCTTATATATAAGTTTAAGTAATATATAATATACTACATGACAAGTGGAATCAACCCTGCAAGGCGGGAATCGAATTGTGACCTCTTGCACCATGTCAAAGTGTCCTAACCAGTTTGGACACTATGCTTATCAACTAAGACTTGATTTTAGAAGAAAGTAGCAGCCAATTACCATGCTTTTTCCTAACTTGTTCTCTTAAGTCAAATTGGTTTTAGCTTATTATGAGCAATGCACATAGGATTTCCAAAAAAAATGTTGCACTATGCATCAATAACAATACACAAAAAGTTAGGATCAAGAATCCAAGAATCAAAATATTTAAAGCTATTTTCCCCTTTATTGGTAAGTGTTTTAATGGTTAGAATTTATGGAAAACGATGAAAGAGAGGGGGGAGGGAGATGATTGGTAATGGTAGGAAAGACTGAAAGAGCTGAGAATTTACAAAAGACATGATCAATTTATGAGAATATTCCAGTAATCGCTTTTTCTCTTATTATTCCATGGGCACAAGGCATGTATCTTTAATGAGAAACAAAGAGGAGCCATTGATAGCTTGATCAAGATGAGTATGTCTCTAAGGCAAAGGGATTTCCACCACACTCATCATTAAGATTTATGCAATAGTTAAAGTCTATAAGATAATCTAGGGGTGAGAGTTTTATCTAAAGGAAGAAAGGAAATCAAGTAGTTTATGTCAACAAGCCATTAAATTATCAACATAAATGATTGTAAGGTAAGAAGAGGTGGTTGAAGGGTTGTGAGTGAAATGTTAATAAGCTAACTGGAAATAATAGTTATTGAAACTAAAAATACTAACATAAACATAAACAAATACAGACTATTTTTCGCAATGACACAACATCATCGATTAACTTATAAATAAATAAAATAAAAGCACATATTAATTTCCTTTTTTGCAATAGCACAGATCAAAACACCTGCATGTGTTGAGTAAAACTTTATGATTTCCTCTGTGTAGTTAAGCTAAAAAGTGAAGTGGAGTAAAATATATAGATGAAAATAACAAGCATGAACACAAGTAATTTGTTTACGTGGAAAACCCAATGGGGGAAAAAACCGCGGGACTCAAAGTCCAATTCTTCCACTATAAGATGATAGTAGGATTACAATAACTCACCACAAATATTGGATTGTTTTCTATATTTTTTTGTATATATCTCACAATTTCTCACACTCATATATATATATATATATATGTATGTATGTATATATATATATATATATATATATATATGTGTGTGTGTGTGTGTGTGGAATACAAAAGGTTCTCTTACAATGCATGGTGTGGCTTTCAAACTTCTTCTTGGAAATAATGTTTTCATTTAACTATACATAAATATGCATAGTATTTGATGTGTCTACACACCTTTCAACAATATTTATTGAGCATTCCAATAAATTAGGAGGGAAACCCAACAAATCTCCCCTTTCCCGACTTAATCAGGGAGCACTTCCATACCAACACCATCGCAACAGTCATCAAATTTCTTAGTTTGTATGGCCTTCGTCAACATGTCTGACCAATTATCATTGGTATGAACTTTGTTGAGTTGCAACAACTTTTCTTCCAACACATCTCTAATCCAATCATATCGAACGTCAATGTGTTTCAATCGGGAATGATGGGTTGAATTTTTAGCGAGTTGAATGTTACTTTGATTGTCACAATAGAGATCATAACTTTCTTGGTTTTGGCCCAATTTTAACAAGAAGTTTTTCAGCCATATCATCTATTTGAATGATTCTGTAGCTGCAATGAATTCGGCTTCAGTTGTAGACAAGGCAACACATTTTTTGAGCTTAGATTGCCAAGATGCAGCTCCTCCTGAAAAAGTAATCAAATAGCCTGATGTCGATTTTCTATAGTCAACATCTCCTGCCATATCTGCGTCTGTGTATCCTTTCAACACAAGTTTTCCTTTTTCGAAGCACAAATAACTTTTGGTTGTTCCTCGCAGGTATCGAAATATCCATTTAGCAACAGCCCAATGTTACTTTCCAGGATTTGATAAATGCCGACTCGTACGTAATGTTCGGTCGTGTACATATCGTGACATACATTAAACTGCCAACAGCGGAAGAATACGGGACATTCTTCATTTCAACCCTTTCATTTTCAGTTTTTGGACTCTATTCCTTGCATAATTTAAAGTGGTTGGCAAGTGGTACACTTACTGTCTTGACCTTGTGCATGTTAAATCTTTCAAGAATTTTCTCTATATATCTTTCTTACGATAGCCATAATAGTCCCTTGGATCTATCACGAGTGGCTTTCATTCCAAGAATCTTCCGTGATGTACCCAAATCTTTCATTGTAAATGATTCGCCTAAAACCTTCTTGAGAGCTGTAATTTTATTTTTATCCTATCTAACAATCGACATATCATCGACATATAATAAAAGTATGATGAAATCACCACCAGCATACTTCTTTATATATACACAGTGATCGCTTAGAGTCTTCTTGAACTCATGTTGAGTCATGAAACAGTTGAACTTCTTACACCATTGGCGTGGTGCTTGTTTTAAACCGTGTAGACTCTTCTTGAGACGACACGCCAGATGTTCTTCTCTCGCAACTTTGAACCCCTCGGGTTGCTCCATATAGATCTCTTCCTGTAGATCTTCATGTAAAAATGTTGTTTTAACATCGAATTGTTCAACTTCTAAGTCTAAACAAGCTGCTAGACCCATTACAACTCTAATAGATGACATCTTTACCACGGGAGAGAATATTTCATAAAAATCAATACCTTTCTTTTAATCGCATCCCTTAACAATAATTCAAGATTTGTATCTGGGTAGACTGTACTTTTCTTATGTTTTTAACATATACACCCATTTGCATTTTAAAGATTGTTTTCCCTTGGGTAGCTTCACCAGATCATATGTATGATTGTCATGCAATGACTGCATTTCTTCCTACATAGCTTTCTTCCATTCTCCTTTGTGTTCATTGGTCATGGCTTGTTCGTAACTTTGAGGCTCCCCCTCATCAGCGATTACCACATACTAATCTCTAGGATATCTAGTAGAGGCACGTCTGTCTCTTGTAGAGCGTCATAATAGAGGTTGTGTTGTAGCATTTATTTCATATGTCATCTCTTCATTTGACTGAGGTTGTTCATGCAATGATGGCTCTTCAATTGATTGTTCAGTAACTTCATGTTGTCTTAGCAACCCATTATGATTAGGCTACTCCTCTTGTCTTCCATTTGCATCTTGCATCACAAAGGATGGTGCAGGATCTGAATATATTATATGCTTAGGTCTGGACTTCTCTGTTTGCTTAAGATCTGCAATTGTCTGGTCTTCAAAGAAAATAACATCTCGGCTTCTAACAATCTTTCTTTTAACTGGATCCCATAACCGATATCCAAACTCATTTTTATGTGAACCAAGGTAAATACACTACTTAGTTTTTGATTCAAGTTTAGCCTACTCGTCTTTAGGAATATGAACGAATGCAAGACAACCAAACACATTCAAGTGGTCATAAGAAACCTTCTTGCTTGACCAAACTTCATTTGAATGCCTTTGTTTAGTGGACCTGATGGCGAGAGATTAATTATATCAACAACGGTCTTTACAGCTTCTCCTCAAAATGATTTAGAGAGTTTAGCATGGGATATCATACATCGAACTCTTTCTTCGATGGTTTGATTCATTCTCTCAGTAACACTGTTTAGTTGAGGTGTCTTTGGAGGTGTTTTCTCAAGACGGATGCCAATTGTCTTACAGTAATCTTCAAATGGACCACAATATTCACCACTATTGTCAGCACGGACACACTTCAACTTCTTGTTTGTTTGTCATTCCACCATGGCATGAAACTCCTTAAAAGCTGCAAGTGCATTGTCTTTTGTTTTCAACAAATACACCCAAACCTTTCTTGAATGATCATCAATGAATGTTACAAAATATAATGCACCTCCAAGAGATTTTTCAGTCATAGAGCAGACATCAGTATGTACTAAATCAAGAATATGCTTTCTTCTTGATGATCTATTTGATCTATAAAAGGAAATTCTATGTTGTTTTCCAGCCAAACAATCAAAACAAGGTTCAAGTGTTTTACCTTTCACTTCAGGAATCAGATCCTTTTGGGCAAGTATTTGCAATTCCTTTTCGCTTATGTGTCCTAATCTCTTATGCCATAGTTCCGATACTGAATTGTCACGGACAACATTAGCTTCACTACGTAAGCAACCATGTGTTAAATACAAAGAGCCCTCCTTTTTCCCTCGAGCAATGACCATGTTTCCATTTGTGAGTTTCCATTTTCCAGAACCAAATTGATTAAATAAACCAGCGTCATCAAGCTTAGCTGCGGATATTAGAATGAGGCACATATCTGAAACATGTCTTATGTCCTTCAATATGAGCTTGCAACCAGTATTAGTTATCAATTGAACATCTCCTATGCCAATAATTTTGCAGTAACTTGATTACCATTTTAACAGTACCAAAATTACCTTTTTGATAAGAAGAAAATAACCATTCATGTGGAGTAATGTGAAAGGAAGCACCTGAGTCGACAATCCATATATTGTCATCATAAGTCAAATTGAGATAATTGTCATCTCCAAAAATGAATACATCTGATTCATCTTTGACTGCAACTGCTGTAGTGTTTTGTTCTTCCTTCTTTCTTGGGTCAACTTGATCTGGCTTCACAATTCCATTTTTTTAATCTCTTTTGAGATTACGACATTCAGATTTTTTATGACCTAGTTTTCCACAATAATAACAAGTGATTCTGGAGCGAGATTTGGAGCGTCCTCTTGACTTGTCGCGTCCCTTGTTTTCATTTCTTCCATTGAATTCACTTTTGCCTCGATTCTCTACTATATGAGCCTCGCTTTGTGTTGTTCCACGCTCTTTTCTTCTTGCCTCTTCATTTAGAAGGCTATCAGCAACCGTATCCATGGTGAGTTTTCCTTCTGGTGCTGAGTTACTTGGAGTAATAACCAAAGTATCCCAACTTTCAGGTAAAGAGCTTAAAAGAAGGCAGGCTTGCAGTTCATCATCTATCTTCATTTCAATCTTGGTTAACTGGTTTACTAAACCCTTAAAGCTATTCAGGTGCTCAATCATGCCTTGACCATCTTTGTACTCTGATTTAACCAATCGTCTTACTAGATGAGCTTTGTTCTGAGGTGTCTTCTTTTGAATCATAGACTCAAGTTTCTTCCATTACTAGTAGGCATTAGTATAAGTAGATACATGCTCAAATAAACTTTGATCTGTATATTTTCAGATCATGGCTACTGCTTTCCGGTTCAAAAGTTCCCAGTCTTTTTCGGACTTTCCTTCTGGCTTATCTGCATTTGTGATTGGCTTTTACAAGTCCTTGCAGTACAAATGATCTTCCATCATTGGCTTCCAGTAAGAAAAATTCTCTGTAGTGAGCTTAAACATTTCACCGTCATGTGTAAAAGTGGTCTCCATTGTAACTTACACAAGAATGAAATATATTGCTGAACCAAGCTCTGATACCACTGTTGAGTAAAACTTTATGATTTCCTCTGTGTAGTTAAGCTAAGAAGTGAAGTGGAGTAAAACAGATAGATGAAAATAACAAGCAGCAACACAAGAGATTTGTTTACGCGGAAAACCCAATGAGGGAAAAAACCGCGGGACTCAAAGTCCAATTCTTCCACTATAAGATGATAGTAGGATTACAATAACTCACTACAAATACTTGATGGTTTTCTATATTTTTTTTATATATCTCACACTCATATATATATATCTCACACTCAATGAGGGATTTTATTTATTTATTTATTCATTTAAGCGATAAGAGCGATTGATCGAAGAATCACCTTGGGATTTCTGTTTAGTTGACTACGGTTTCCTATGAAAATAAGCGATATTGAATTGAGGGGAGGAAACAACGCGGAGAGGAGTGATAAGCAAAGGAGAAAGTGAATTTTTGATATGTATGATGCGAATCAGAAATTGACAGCATGCAAAACCATAGCAAAGCGATCAGCGACCTTTCAGTTTAATTTAGTGAGGATGGCTGTGAGAGCTTGAAACAAAACTCAGTAATTATAGTATAGTATAGATATATATATATGTGTGTGTGTGTGTGTGTGTGTGTGTGTGTGTGTGTGTGTGTGTGGAATACAAAAGGTTCTCTCACAATGCATGTTGTGGCTTTCAAACTTCTTCTTGGAAATAATGTTTCCATTTGACTATACATAAATATGCATAGTATTGGATGTGTCTACACACCTTTCAACAATATTTGTTGAGCATTCCAATAAACTAGTGCGAACCCGTGCTACGCACACGGGGTTTGCCATATAATTTATTTAATAGTGCATTTCTAATATATATTTTGGTTATATGGAGCCGAAAGGATAAATTTATGGGTTATAATATTTTGATTAAATTTTCCTAAATATTAATAACAACCACTATTTGTTAAATCTAATTAAATGATCACAAAGCACATAATTTAAAATGCAACAATACTACTATACCCGAAGGTTATTTTGTCAGATTGTGCGAATGTGAGATAAATGAGTAGGACCCCATGAATTGCGCCTTAAAAGTAGGAGGTGGAACCCATCTTTTTCTCACTATTTAACATTTTTTTGACAAAAAAACTTTCGGTCCTTGTAGCATCGCTCTTTAAAATGATATATACAGAAATGATGGTTTTATACAATAAATAACATCAACTATCATTTATTCCTAACTTGTTGATCGTTAAATTACAAAGAATGCCTATTTATTTAATGTCTAATGTAAGTGCCAAAGTTCAACTTTGGTTTATGTTGTATTAACCATATTAATTAAAAAATGCACATAATTTAGTTTTACAATAATGTTATAAAACCTACAATATAAAAATTATACTGAAAGTGAAATAAGTTTTAAATATAATTCAATTAAACAACATTTCAATATTTGTATTAAACTTTTGACATTGCACAATAATAATAATTTAAGAAAAAATATATTGCAACAGCATTGAAACATCATATTTTCTGCATATAGCATGATATGACGTGAGAATTTTATGAATATATGAATTATGTAAACAAAATTTTTGAATAAACAAATAATTTTTACTTTTTATTTTGAATATTTATGCAAACCAAGATAATATGACATAAGCATAAGTTAAAGATAATTAATGTCACTATCAAAAAAATATTTTTGGATAAACATTAATAAAACTTTACATCACAATCGATTAAAAATCAATTTAGATCAGATGAGCAAAGAAACGTTATCATCAAAGCAAGCTTATGAAAATTTTGTAGCATTAGAATAAACGAATGGTAGATAACTATATTTTAGTGTAAAAGTGTTTTGTAACATATGCATCTACATATGTGCAATGGAAACAAACAATAAAAATTAAAGTATAATTAAGAAATAGTAATTTTAAAATTTTATAAATTAGCTAAATTAATTCGTTTTATTATGAATCAAAATCAAGGAAAAGTAATATGTCTTTTCCCATCAAATGAAAAGTTAATACTTCAATATTAATTATATCCATTAAATATCATAATTATTTTGTGGTAAAATTTTCAAAATAATCAATTTAGTAAAAATATTTTCCATACATATTTCCTTGACACACTGATACCTTCTATACCTTACTCCATATTGATAAGTATTTCTGATTAAAATTTGTCCATTATTTATTAATAATCACACTTAACTTGTATTTTTCATCTAAATGTTGACTAAGATTTCTTTGGACATCCACTTGGCCAATAAACATGAATCTTTTTATGTACCAACCAGTGCAGGCTCCACAAAGCTGAGGAAAGGGGTTTCCCCAGGCGAGGGAAAAAACCAAGAAAGAGCGCAAAAAATTTGAAGCCTCAAGCTAAATGAGCAAGCACGTAACCAACCGCGCTGCATGCTACTTCATTAAAACATCTCCTTCGCTGTACAATTATACCTTTTATGTTTACTGTTAATAACCCACCACCACCAACTGCCCCCTCGAAGGGGGTTGCCCCAGGCGGCAGTTTGCTCCGACTACCCCTGGAGCCAGTCATGGTACCAATACAACATCGATATGATGTTTGTAATATTTTGTATTTGTACATCTACACATCAACATAATATAAAATTTATAACCCAATCTTTTGTTTCATTCGTAAGACAAAAGTTTATTACTTTAACAATACTCCATATATATGAAAGATATATAATGCTTTATTTCAAGCATAAAAAGTACATAATTCTAAGAAGCACTGATTCATTGATTGGTTGTACCAGATAATAAGCACAAAATTACTAATCTATACGTTATCAAATATAATTACTCCCAAGTATTAACATGTAAACATAAAAATATATAATGCATATATCAGAACTATATTATATCTTTAAGTCTAAACAAAAATAAGAAGCATTAATTCATTTGACCGGTTGTATGTGATAAAAAGTATTAAATTTCTAATCTTTACGTTATTAGATATAATTACGTCCAAGTATCACCATATAAAAATAAAGAAACATGTAAAGTTCAAGTAATCAATAAAAGGAAAGTCTATTTAAACATAAAATTTTAACATAATTGATGACGCAATAAATCTACATCATTGAATCATCCCATCAATTCCATCCATTTATATAAAGACAAAATAATTCAATAGTCAAGGATTTATGTCTCTCAATTTGTATCAAGTTATGTTTAAAAATCATCACAATCGACAAAAAAAATTGTATTTATTTATTTTGAAAAAACATTAACAAACACCATTATTCAGGCATAAGAAACCGAAACTTTCATTCATACGGAACTAATTTTCCTATGTGCGCCCTGTTCTATCAATTTCAACTGTGGTAGAACGTTGATGCCCACTGATCCTGTATAGGTGGTACCGCTACATCTCAAGCTCCTCCATACTCATTAGGCATTTGTTTCCCTCCATTGAATTCTTCCTGCAAATCCATATTAACAAATCAAATCTAGTAAAATATGTATGAAGAATGATTACACCAGTTTTGTAATGGTCCAACATATCTTGTATGCATGGTTTCCCTCTATAAGAGGTTCTAAGAAATGGTGTATTTTTTAATTACTTTGGCACAATTGTACAGTAGTAATACAAAAAATGACAAAGGAAAGGTATTCTAGGTATTTTATCTCATCATGCTGATACTGAAACAATACCTTGCATTTTATACAAAAAAGAAAAGGTTTGCCCAAAGAGTCTCCAGCAGCTCATCCAAATTCATTAGACGATCCCTTCTCATTTATGTATGCCATCATTTTCCGTGAAAATGTGTACTAATTTAAGATAGAAAATAAATAAATACTTCAATAACTTTTCCTCCATGATTTCTTTCTTCTTAAATTCATGGAAATTTATGTTAATACTTATCTATAATTTTTACCGTTAAATCTTTCCCAAAATGATCATGGAAAGGAAATCAAAAGTTATATTAACAACAAAACGCTTCACTTTGGTTTTTGGGTTTAAAATAATTTGATTCTCTTGAAATTGGTTTATCCATATTTGGAATTTGCAGAATTAGGTTGAAACTTTATTCAAATTAGTTTCATTGAAAAGAATCACATGTAAAAATGGAATATTCAATTTTTTCTATTGAGATATAGTTTTAGGAAGCAAGAAACCATCTGTATATGGACTAAATAAGAAACATTTTTTTTTTTTTAGCTGGGATGGGAAAGAAAATTAATGGGAGTTAGTAAATAAAAATTCAGCCGATTCATACTGCATTTGCAGATCCATGGCTAGATTAAAAGAGATTTTAGCAAAATCATGTATTAGTCATTGCTGCCTTAAAATATCAAACTACGAATATTAGTATTAAACATCAAAAGAAACACTGAAGCATTAATAAGATTTCTACCATCTACGAATAGTAGAAATTTAATAGTTACTATATTATTTTGATTGTTTTGAACACTGTTAGGTACTTAAATCAAGCATGTAGAAGAAAACCATATATATGTAAAGAAAAAGAAAGAATCACCGTGGATCAAAGAGATTGCAAAGAACTTAATCTAACTCCTTTACTGAGCTTATCCTCTTTCCAAATAATCCCTGCAATTTACAAAACATTCCAGATTTCAAATAACAATTCTAATACTTCTATAAATTTGACTAATAATTACAAAATAAACAGAATAACCACCGTTAGCAAAAACAGTAAAATTCAATTAGATAGATGATATATCTTATGATTAATGAAAGAGATGTCTCTGGTACAACGATGTAGACTTATATTATTCATTTAGTTTAACATGCATAGGAAGAATGCTCGGTTTTATAATTGGAAAACAAAGATATATTGTTCATATCAAAGATATATTGTTCATATTATTTTTACGACGGACTTAGGAATATTATTGTACACTCGATAGAATAGTAATATAAACATACTAAGCTTTGGAGAAGCTTCAATAATCTCAACAAATTCAGAAGGTAAAACATAAATAACACTGTAGAATCTCCTTTGGTGAAGTGTCCCATTTGGTGAATTGTGCTTTGCTTAATTTTGGTTTACACATGTCACCTGGCTATCAAAATTTCAAAAAGCTCTAATCATTGACGATCAACAATGTACAATAAATTAAAAGGCATTGTTTGGTGCATGCATCTATTTTATTTAAGCTATGCTTCATATAGTCTTTGTTTCTACAATAGAACCCAATACTGAATGAACCAAGCAATGCTTAACATTTTCCATCTTCCAACAAAATATATGCTTACATTTGAGCCTTAGTTGAGGTTTACTTTACAACGCATAATCAAAGAAAATACACGCTTCATTTAAGCTATTGTCTTCAACTAAACCTGAATAAGTCATGGCCTAAATGTGTGCAACAAACTCTCTTTGAAATTACTTTAAACAAATTTAAGATATTACTTCGGCCAAGCAATTTGAAATTAGCCCTTAATGATAAAAGATAGTTATAGATGTAGAGTCGAATGAGTTTCCAAGAAGACAAACGCTGGAAACTTGAAAATCAAATATAGTCTATCCCGACGCTGCCTGCGTATTTTAAAGTGGAGAAAATCTGGGATTTTAAGCATGTGAATTTATATCCATGTTAAATTGTGTTTTCAAAAAGAAAAAATTACTCAAGCAAAAATTAAAATTTTCATTCAAATAACGGAAATGAGTTAAATACAATTTCCAGAGGAAATGAGATAAATAACTAAACGACTGCATTTCGGTGGCTAGGTTTAGAGGATCAAAGTCACGATTTCCTCTTCTTCCAACAGTCATAAATGTACACCTTTCCCTTGACTTGAGCATTCTATAATTTCATATGCTAGGAATGAACAAAATTTTCTATATAACTAAACGCAAGTTGAAAAGGAAATACATTGGGAAAGTTAGTGTGCTACTGTGTATGCATTCAATGTTTCTTTCATTCTTATGCAAAAAATTTGCGAATATCACAAATTCGAATTAAAAGATAAAATGCTTGAATCATGTGTTTTGATCTCTCTACTATATATTCTGGTAAATTCTTTACATACCAAATCAACCATCATTTATTGACCTGCTATCATTTGAGCCATATATTATATCTTAATTTGTCCTTCATTTTACCAATAATATGTAGAAACTGGAATAGAAAGGCATAAAGTTGCAGGTCCATAACCAGGAACAAATATTAATGGTATGTAGCATGCATGCATCATCTACCAATTTATTGTACATGTCAAACAAATTTTCTTTAATGTTCACTAATATCCGATAATCTCTCACTATATACTTCAACATAGAGTCATATTTAACAGGCAAATGAAATTATTCAAAAATAGATAGTTATAAAATACATCAAGCATGTGGCCAAAAAGGAATCAACGTGTTATGATCTTAAATACAGACATGAATTTGAACACGGTTAGCATTCCATATGAATATCATGAAAATATTGGTATTTAAATAATCTGGCTCTATTATTTTAAATCTACTTGGTTATTTATTTAATATATGAACTCGCTCAATGGTCAGAGCTAAAGATGCATAATCTCATTTGTATTTCTACATTGGGCACAACTAAATCTGAAATTGTACGTATAAAGGTTTTCAAAGTTTGCCTATGTAGCGCATATGTTTTGAGGAATTTATAAAATGCCCTGTTGTTCATACATCGTTAAGAAATCGATCTTAACACTTCAAAGGAATGCTTTCAAGCAGGCATAAACTTAAGTATTCCAGTTTACTTGTACAAAACACGTACGTAGTGTAAAGCCACAATTGAAATTTTAATTACAATCACCAAAACAGATTTTTTTTTCACAAACCAAAGATTGAATTAGCCTCATATTTCCATATGTCAGGAGATGATATATAACTGTGCCACCTTGTTAAATGTGGGAAGAACAACGCAAGGAAAAGAACGGAGAAGAGACGCTGGGTGGAAGACAGGATGGCGGCTGCACAGAGCTTCATTTTCGTAGCCGAGAGAGGAAAGGGTATGGCGTGGATGAGAAAACACATGAGCCGTTAGATCTTGGTGGCATACACATGGCAAATGCACTTTTTTTGACGAATTGGAAATGAAAATACTATAGAAACATTGAGCTTTCATGTAATTTTATCTTTTTACACGTTGAGTATGAAAGATAAAACTTGAATAAAGCACATGTTCGTAAAAAATTTAAGCAAAACTTGTCATTTCCAAAAAACACATGCTTCAAATTAATCTTTTATTGTGTACAATATAATTTTAAGAATATGAATAAATGACCTTGTTGCAGTAGAAGGAAAACTACGCCACCATAAGGCATGGACAACCACTTAATGCATTGATCCCTAAAGGCTAAAGTAAGATAATCTTGAAGTAAACCGCTAAAAATTGATCAATTAAATAAGCGTGATATATATATATATATATATATATATATATATATATATATATATATATATATATATATATAGAGAGAGAGAGAGAGAGAGAGAGAGAGCGCACTCATGCGCAATGCATAACAGAAGCTAACTGAACAATTTTGTTAGCCCTTAAAAATAGGAACCATGTGGACAGTCATAACCCAGAAGCTAACTGAACAATTGTGTTATTCTTTAACCCCAAAAATTGGAACCATGTAGATAATCATAACTACAACAATTCAAGTGGGAGAAGTACACGTGGTTAGAACATTAAACAATGCAACGAACAATTATTAACAGTAGTTAAATAAGATACTAAGTAAAACCAAAGTAAAATGGTATATGATTATTTATAAACAGAAACTCATAATGTTGATTTTGAAAAAGAAAAAAAATGGAAACAGTGGGCAGAATATTTAGTTAATCAGTAAATACCTACAGCTAGCATGATAGTTATCATACTCTAGTATCATTATGGTTTCTTTTTACCAACAGACAATGAACACAAATATGGTAATAAAAGCGTAAATGAGAACACAATAAAGCAAATTTAAAACTAAACGTCATGGCATAGGGAAAAACAAATACCTGGAATGAAGAGTCCCCGACTGTGGCTAAGAAATCAAGGTCTAGATGTAGACAAATAATAGAAATTACGTCTTTCATGCGAACACAAATCTGTATAACACAGACAACAGTCAGTTGAAAATCACAAAGGGCAAAACCTAACGGTGGAATAAAATCGGTGAGAGCAGAAAATCGAGAGAATTGTAGCTAAATGAAAGGCTTACTAGTCGAACAAATTCTTGCGGTGTAGAATCAGGGAAAATGTTGGAATCAAGATGGCAATCGGATGGTATTACAGTCGTGGTAACTCGTCTAGTGTAAAATTGAAGTGGAAGAAGAAGAAGAATTAGAAGCCGACGTCGATGCAGAAGGAAACAGGGATGAATGAAACTGGCGGCGCAAGCTATGGCCGAAGAATCGGGTTGAGGCAGAGGCGTAGTGATTGGAGAAGGCAGAGGAGGGAGTATTTTTTGGGTATCAGGTGATAAATGGGGAAGGGTATAGCCGCATAGGTGGGGAAATGTGAAAGGTTTTATTTTGGGAACGGATGCGGTCACTGAAGAGTTAAGTACGGTTACTATAATGGACGGCGAGATTGAAAAGCTATACACGTGTCAGCGTGTGAATTTTTTTAAAATTTTGGATCTGAAAGGTCTTTGGAGAAGGATTGTGCTTTCATATAATATAATAGATAATAGATTAGGAGGGAAAACCAACAGCATGTCCCCTTAAATGAGTACCGTTTAAACTACCATAGCTCAATAAATGCTTAAAATGAAGTATACAAGACCAAAACTGGTAAACATTCATAAATTGATTGGTAGAAGCACTAATATCAATATCAGCATAATTTTTTGGATTATGTTTCTTTAATTTTTTTAAATACTAACTCAAATCATTGTATAACCTATCATTATTACCGTACAATTCCATCAAAACAAGTTGTTTTCTTAAATAAGCAAAAAAATAAAACAAATCAAGATTGTATTCTCTTCCAAAATCATCTATTACATCTTTAGATTTTCTAGTAGGAAAATCACGAATTTCATTAATGATCAACGATTTAACAATTAAAAAATGTGAAATATTCAAATTTTGAAGACCATCCTCACAAAAAGGATCGATAACCAAACTTCTAATGAAATACCTGTTAAGTTGTCAGGAATCATAAGAAGCAAGCACTTTAAAAAGACATCCGTTCGTAGATGAAGAGAAAACAACAATAATCGTTAAAGATCAATACTTCAGGAACACAAATTCATATCCCTTTTGAATTTGACATGCCATTTAAAGTTCCCTAAAATACTAGCACCTTCAAAATAAAAACCAACATAATTAAAAATGGATAATTTGGAACCTGTTTTCAACATACCATTCAAATAATTTTACTGTGAACGATGATATTCGAATGCCAAGATCCATTAGAAACGGATAACTAGGAAGTTTAATTAAATTTGACATAGAACCATCATCATCATTTTCTAGTAAAAAACTCTTAACCTTACTAGTAAAAGGAAAAAATGCACTTTTCTTATACAATTGGAAACAAATTATACTTTGAAGATCGGAATCAATATTAACAAGGATAACTTTATTCTTTGGCATAATCATAGAAAGAACAATCAACGGATGACCAAATGCTCAAAGTATTACCAGTAAATATAAACAAATAAGAATGCTAAGTTGTCATCATTGCAAAAATACATCATTAAAGAAAATGTTTAGTGCAAATTATCATTTTATTCTAATATTATAAATCTTCTTATAAAACCAAAAGTAGAAAAAAAAATGAAGCATGATTTTCAAAAATTATATTTGTTGTCACTAAAAATTGATCCTCAAATAATAGTAAAGCCGATACTCAAACGGACTTAATTAATTGTATGATACTAACAAAACACTAATTCAACTCATTGACTCATTGATCGTCATATTTATTTCATAACAACTTCATTTCTTTTATACATTCAAACAAATAAAATGATAAAAAAAAAAAATCACACTGCATTATAGCAAAAATGATATTAAAAAATATAAACAAGAATGATATCTGTAAACCGGTCCTCGCTGAAATCAACACAATAATATATTTTCATTCAGAATTATATGAATGCAATAAATAACAACGATTTACGAAGTATTTGCTTCATATTGTCATTTTATTATAGTATGACAATTTGCTTCATACAATAAAAATAAAATTTTCAAAAATGACATATAATCCATAAAAAACTAATATCTAAAACATGATACTAAAGTTAATAAAAAGAATGATACTCAAACAGAGTTAATTGAATGTTTGATACTAACATAAGACAATAATTAAATCCATAAAATTTTGATGCATATAATCATATTTATTATGTAACAACTTCATTCTATAAGTATGTTAAGAGAAAAGTTAACGCTTAGAACTCATTATTCAAAAAATGATACAAAGCAAACAAAAAAGGTACCTAAAATACTAGTACGCATATAGCTAAACACAACAATACATTTTAATCCAAACCAATATGAATTCAAGACATATATCAGTGAAAGAAAAACAAATAACATTCGATTTAAAACAAAAAGGAAAACATTAGAGCATCTCTAGCATTGAGCGTGGATTGAAGCGGCAAACCGAAGGAAAAAAATAGGAGAAATCGTCACTTCTCCAACAGTTGAATTTGCGTATTTTTTTTTAAATAAACCTAAAAACGGGGATCAGATCCCCTTTATAGGATAATTTAGAAATCTTTTTCCCATGTATTAAATAAATGGGATTCTGAATACTGTTTATAGCATCTCCAACCCTTCACAATGTGATTTCTATGTGGCACCAAGGGTTAGACAATATAGAATAAATTTATTAAATAATACATTGCATATTACAATAAAAAAAATTAGTTTCTCCAATGCAAATGTGTTTAAATATTGAAATATTGAAATGGGAGAAACTCACGTTTTCTTCTCTTTCCCATGCTGAAACTGTCACTGCTATGGCGCGAGGTGACCGTGGATCGAAATAAAATAGCAATTTCTTCCCTTTTTTCATTTTCCAGTGCTGCTGGAATGCTCTTACTGCATAAAAAAGGGAAGAAAACATAAGATACCTGCTATGTCACTGTCCAATTTTGGCATGGAGTATGAAAAAAGAAAACATAGCAACAAAACTGAATTTTGAAAGAAGAACAAGAGAATGCTAGAAATAACCAAATTTAAGTTTTTATAGAAGAAAAAAAAAATGATCATATCTGAATTGGAAAAATTCTAATATCAAATTGAAAGAAATGAGAATCGAAATCATAATAACATGAATGTATCGTGCGTGATGATAACAAAGAATAAAGAAGGAAATTTACGTTAATGCGGAAAAGAAAAGGCAAAGAAGAATTTAAAAAAAAAAAAAAAAAAGAGCAATATCAAAGAAGGAAACAAACAGTTTTTAAAAATACCTTAATATTCTTCTTTTCTTCAAAATAAAGTTTTGATGGGTTTTTTTATTATTGGAATCTGTGTGAGTTTCATCTTACATTTAAAACAAAATGATTTAATTAGATTAGATATTAAGTGTGAGTTTGTTAGATCATTAAGTAATTGAACTCATGTTTCCTTTTGATATATGATTAAAGTAATAAAAGATGCCTGTTGTGCTGTTGTGAACCTACCGAGGAACCATTTGCATATATTGCTTTTACAAATGTTTGGGCTTCAAAGTTGGTTGATTTTAGGATTAAATCAAGAAAAGTAATTGCTATAGAAGGCTGATAAGTGATTGGTTGTTTGGATGAAATCAGAACTTTGAAATATGAAACAAGTTTTCTTCAAGTTTTCGTGTCTACGTCCAGATGTTCGTGTAATAATGACCATTAATGTTTTTGCATATTATTGATTGTATCTTTTTAAAACAAGGCCAAAGATCATTTCTGAATGAATGTTCAGGGTGAGATGCATACTTTATAAGCTAGGATCAATCTCCTCCTCTAGGAAAACAAGTTCCACCCATGAAGTTACTGCATATGTTATGACAATGCCCATATTAGAAAGAAACATATTTTGTTCTTGGATTTAAAAACTATTTGTCAGTTTTCAATTTTGAATTACATATAAAAAGAACATATTGGTTTATCTTTTAGTATTTGTAATTGTTTCATTTTCTGAAGGAGCAAGAGATAGAAAAGCCAGAGAACACAATAAGAGAAAATGGTGAACTAGGGTTTTCAAATAACATTAGCCTCAATTTTGAACTTGGGTTTTCAAATGACATTTATGTAGACTTGGATGATAAGTGAAAATATGATATTTACGGCTTAAAAAAGGAAAAAAAGGAAAGCAGAGAGAGGTAGAAAAGCTCAAGCTATCATATTGAACTGGAGAGAAAGTAGAGAAAAACAAGAATAATGAAAAGAAAATAGGTTTAGAGGACTAATGCGTTGAAAAACGTGCATTTTTATTTGTTTCTTTTGATTGTGTGAATGTGATATTCTAGCTTGTAATTTAGATATTATGACATCTTGGTAGTTTGCATTATAGATTGCATGTTGGAGTTATTCATGAATGTCGGCAATCACTTATTGTAATAAATGTGTTTGTACATAGTAATCGTATTTCTGTTGTCTTTTAATGTTCAGATATGATGAGAATATGGGATGGATGAAAACATAATTCTTGTATTGAACTGTTTATATATGTTTGCGTTTGTGAATATCATGACACTACCGACGTTTAAAATGGTCAGTAACCCATTAATGATGGTAGTTGTGTCTAAGTCATTTAAGACAAATTTTGATTGTTCCTAATTTTTTTAAAGACATGTAATTTGAAACAAGTATATTGGTATATGTTGGGTCTTAAACAAAACACATAAAAAATATAATTATGTACCAATATATGAGACCTTATAATACATTTGTTTCTTGTAATGGTTGTTTATTTTGAATTTCGTATATTCAATCAAGTAGGAGGTGGGTATGCTTGCAGTTTGCCGATTACAAAAGGTTTTAATATGTTACCCAATTTGATTAAGCGTTTTATACACAATATTTGCTGATATATCAGCAATAGTTCACATTGCATCAATTTTTATATATGAATAATCGATGATATATCAGCAATTTTTCATACAACTATGAATAATTGGCTGATATTACTGATTTTTTTTTATCAAGATTACTCCCATGAATTTTTTGAATTTTTTTTAATACACCAACGCCAAAAAAATGTTGAAAAACACGAAGCATCCAAAACATTGACCTGCTTTATAATAATCTTTAGGGGAGGATGTCGTTCAAATGAAACTTCGAAAGAAGGATGCAAGACGAATTTTCATTTTATTTTAAATCTCCTTTTGTCATTTGATGATGATCAATATTATGCCAATCACTGGATCCTCTGCATCGCAGACTAGATCTGGACGAACCTAATTTTCTGTTCGTTCTGTCTCTGGTTATGACTCCGAGTTCGATGTTCCACCAGTTAGCGCTGCTTCTTTGTATCTCCTGTGTTGTCATCACCTAACCCGCTTGTTGCTTTGATTCATGAATTCTCATGTGGACCGATTCCTTCGGCTGAATTGGAATTACCACTATTGGCGTCCACTAGAACTACTATTGATGTTGGGTGTAAACGTGTTTCTCCTGGTTTTGAAAAAGTTGAAGTTCCTAGATTAGTAAATCGTAAGTCAGCTTGTGCTTTGAAGGGTGGTGAAACAATTGTTGAGGAGATTCAGACCAATGGTTTGAGGACTAATGCTGCTCCTGTTGCTAATAATGCTGAATTATCCAAAAGCACTGTAACACCTCGAAAATTTTAGACATTTTAACTACATTATACAATGAATATAATGTGATAACTAAATTAAATACCGCGAATTAAGTAAAACAGACTGTACCATTGCGTTCGTCTCGAAATTTTGGTCAAGATAGACATTTGGTTTGCGTAAAACAGACACGTATGAAGAAGTTATTAAGCCTTGAAGTTTGTATGCATATGAGAAAATTATATATATATATATATATATATATATATATATATATATATATATATATAATTAAGTAAATAAATATTAAAAAAAATTCAAAATGACAAAGCGGGAAGCCAAAACGCCGAACCGACCCTTTTGGGGTGTCGACCCGAGGCCCGCTGGATCGACACCGGGGTCGACCCACTGAGGATGGGACGACCCCTGGGTCGAATTAGCTGAATGTTTCTAGACGCACGCAATGTCCATATTTAGGGTGCTGCGGTTATATAAAGGACTCTAAACCTAGGTTTTATTCATTGGAAAAATAATGGTGACGGCGAGGCTCTGCTGCAACTTCATTTAAATTGCCTATTCTTCTCCAAATCAATTTTAAAAAGATTCAAGCGTTTCAACTATAGATCTGAGATTCAACACCAACAATTTCTTTTCTATCTTCTTAAATCCAAACACGGTGAATTAGTTACTTTTAGATTTAAATGATTAAAAGTAAACGTGATATGACTGTGATTTGGATTTGCTCAAAATTGTGAATCTATGACATCCTTGAATCATAAATATTGTCATGCTAGATCTACCTTTTTAGAGCTAATTCGTTTGTGGGTAAATTTATCATGTCATGCTAGATCTACTTTTATAGATCTATTTCATTTGTGGATAATTTATCATGTCATGCTAGATCTACCTTTTTAGATCTAATTTGTTTGTGGTTAATTTATCATGTCATGTTAGATCTACTTTTATAGATCTAATTCGTTTGTGGATAATTTATCATGTCATGCTAGATCTACCTTTTTAGATCTAATTCGTTTGTGGTTAATTTATCATGTCATGCTAGATCTACCTTTTTAGATCTAATACGTTTGTGGTTAATTTATCATGTCATGCTAGATCTATCTTTATAGATCCAATTCGTTTGTGGTTAATTTATCATGTCATGTTATATCTACCTATATAGATCTAATTCGCTTGTGGTTAATTTATCATGTCACATTTATGGATCTTAAACATTGTCAGGCTAGATCTATCCTTCTAGATCTAATTCGCTTGTGGTTAATTTATCATGTCACATTTATGGATCTTAAACATTGTGATGCTAGATCTACCCTTATAGATCTAATTTGCTTTTGGTTAATTTATCATGTCACATTTATGGATCTAAAACTTTACCTATCATGTGGTGATTAATTTAGATCTATCATTTATTGGACATATGAATCCTTATTTATTCATGCCTATTATGACATCCTTAGTATGTTAGATCTAGTTTCATTATCACATGCTCACTAGATCTATTTTTATATGTCCGCCTTATCACTATGTCAATTACATGTTTATGTCACTTTTGTTAAAATAATCACTATTGTCATCTTTCCCTTTTATTGTTTATGGCAATGCTACTTTCTAGCCTAGACATGACGCCAAATATATGTGAACGCGTTAGTTAGGGAACGGGGGAATACATTAGAATTGACATAACCTAAATGACGAATATAATTTGGACATATAATCCAATATGAATATAACTGGGTAAATGGGCATGAACACCTATAAAGACATAGGTATAATTAATTGGTTAATAATTAAAATTCCTTGGATTACAGTAATTAGAAAACTGTAATGGCACTTATGACATGAGGTAAGATTGCATTTTTGGTGGAAGTCTGCCCGGACCCGACCGACATACCCAGCAACCGCAAATGTTGAATTTAATGTAAGGGGTCTAAGTGTAGAAATACGAGACAGGGTAAGACATGAGGTTAGGCCCAACTTGTGGAAGAAGTCTTCCTAGGCCCGATCGGCATATCCAGCATCCACAAATTGTAGGCCTAGTGTGGGTGGTCTAGCCTATTATGACCATAAATGGACTTGGTAACGAATTGGAATACTTAACCTAGATGAATCCATAGGGAATGTATGAGCATGTTATATTGAATAGGGTTTAAGTAAACTTAGTTAAAACAGTGGGTGGGTTAAGTAAATCTTGTGGCGGTGGGTAATATTTATATATATAGGCCCACAAACTTAACCTATTTTATATTTTGGGGTTATGCAACTTTGTTAAGTAAACTTGCTTGGATCAGTGAGGGTTAAGTAAATCTTGTGGGGGTGGGGTAATATTTACATATATAGGCCCGACAACTTAACCTGTTTTACAAGTTGGATTGTTAGGCATAACCAGTTGAAATCCTAGTAATAGGGATGCAAGCCTAAGAGGAGCTTGTATCATCTTATGTGGGACCCGTTTCAGTCAGTAACCTATCTAGGTATCAAACGAGTACTCCGAACTAGGTCGGAGTAGGGGCACGCTTACTGGGCTGATTGTAAGAGATCCAAAACGAAGGGTCAGTATCAACAGCGCAGGAAACCAACAGAGTCATGTGTGTGCATGGGTCTGGCTTGCTATGGGAATTAAGACGTTGTGACATCAATAGATATGGTTCTGCACATCTTGAAAATGAAGGGTTGCCACTTTAGGAAGTGATACATCCTACTGTGTGACCAGCACAGGGTATCTACAGAGTAGGGAGCCGATCGATTAGGGTAGTAGTTAGGGTACATCTAGACTCTTGTAAGTTTAGGAGTCTATTATTGGGGCTGCCTTTGGATTGTATGGGGTTAAAACCTCTCACCAGAAGTACGCCTAAGTCTACCATTTCATACATTTTTGGGATCATCTCATTCTGATTATACTAGTAGTAGTGTAGAGAAATAGAAATCATTAGAGAAGTGCAACATACTATATCGTGTTTGTCCCGTTTACCTTGTCATACATGCCTTTTATATAGTTATCTCTCTCTTATCCACTTTATATGTCTGTCATGCTACTTTTATTTATTTACTTGTAAAAAGTAACTAGACTCGCCAGACTTTATGTCTGACCCTTTTTGTTTCCCCTTCTTTCTTCCGTTTCTCCCCCCTCCCACCCCAGGTTCTCAGGGCGGAAGCACTCAGGCTTGACCATGATTCTGCTTACTTTTGCTAGAGTTGCTGAGACGTATGGCTCAAGCTCCTATCCTTGCTACTATGGCTATATTTTGTTTTTGGGGAATTTTATTTCTTTTATGTACTTTGATATTTTTGAAGTACAAGACAATAGCTTTTATGTTGTAATGAACTTTTGTATTTCAGATGTATGACGTTTTTGGACCACAATATCTTATGATAAATTAAGTTTTTATTCCGCTTTTATTTTATATGTTTGTCTTGTAATGTTTTTGTTATGTTTACTATAACGCTCCCCGAAACTTAATGCATTCCCTTTGTGAGTGACATTAACGGACGTGGGGTGTCACACTTGGTATCAGAGTTGAATGTTACCAGATTAGATAAAAGTTTTTGAAAGCTATTTTCAAAAAGGTTTTAAAAGAAAGCATTTTCAAAAAGAAAAGTCTGTTTTGTAAAACACATTGCCCAAAGCCATATGTAATATCGTCCGATCCTTTATCTAAATCTCTTTCCTTTTCTTTTTATTATGTCTGGGGAACGTAATACCCCAGAGGGCGTTACGATACCAAGCTGGTTCCATAGGTATCTGGAGACCATGGCGCCTGCCGAAGGCCAAGGAAACGTTCCTCCCCCAACTGCACCCGTTGTTCCTCCTTCTCCTCCTTCGCGTGCAGACAACTTTTCCAAAATCTACAAAGATTTCTGTGCTATGGGAGGAAAGCCATTCCATGGAGCCGAGACTCGTAGAGATAAGGAATTAGCTCAAGGAGACCGAGGACTGTTTGTAATCTTTGAAGTGGAAGATCGAATGAAGATTCAGTTGGCTGCCTGGCTACTGAAAGATGAAGCTTCATTTTGGTGGGAGGTAACCCAAGCAAGCCGTCCAGTGGAAACTTCAAATGACTTTAGACAGAGGTTCGAAATGAAATTTCTTTCCCAAGCTGAGAAAAGCATGCAAATGGAGAGGTTCTTAGCACTCAAACAAGGAAACTTAACGGTTAGAGAGTATGTGAACAAATTCAACCAACTGGCAAAATTTGGACTGGAACTTGTAGACACTTCGCATAAGGAGGCTTTGCGGTTTGTTAAAGGGCTAAACGGACCCCTTCATGGGTTAGCTATGTCTCATATTCCAATGGGAGCTACTATTGAAAGACTCGTTGATATGGCATTAATGCATGAGGAAGATGAAGCTGAAAAGAAAGAAGCTAAGGTTGAGGAGATACAAAAGAAGGGAGGAAAGAACGACAAAGCTCGAGATAAGAGAAAATGTTTTAATTGTGGACACGTAGGTCATGTAGGCAAAGATTGCAGAAGAAGGAAGAACGCTTGTTTCCATTGTGGAGAGTTGGGCATCTTATTAAGGAATGCCCGAAGAAACAAGGACAAGGTCAAAGGGAAGGAGCTCCTGGAGGGCAAGTGCATGCTCTCACGATCAATGCTCCAGATCGAGGTAGGAAAGATTCTGTGGAAGTTTTGATTTCTCTTTCCAATCATCCTATAAGAACTCTTTTTGATTCTAGCGCTTCGCATTCATTTATATCTAGTTCTATAGTTAAATCTCTGCACTTAAATACTAGTATGGTAGTGGATCCCGTTGTTGTCTCAAACCCCATTGGTGGTTCGGCTCATTTATGTATGATTTGCCGGGGTTTGGGAATATCTATATTGGGCGTCGAGTTCGAGTGAGACGCGTATGTGCTCGGCTTAATGGGCTATGGTTTGATTCTAGGGATAGGTTTGGCTAGCTATGTACTCTCGATTGTGAAGGGAGGGTCGTTAGACGTTTGACTTGCCATAAGAGGTCCCTCGAGATTTCTTGTGATCCAAAAGGGTCTGTCACGCTTAGTTTCTTAGAATCTCTTGATGCATCTATCGATGATCTACGGTCTGTAGTGGTAGTCTGTGAGTATCCGTATTTTTTGAGGAGGTTCAGGGTTTATCTCCAAGGCGCGAGATCGATTTTTGTATATATTTTGTAGACAATGCAAAGCCAGGTGCATGACCCGTGCGCCACATGGCTCCATGAGAAAGGAGGAAGCTTAGCAAGCAAGTAGGAGAGTTGCTTGAGAAAGGGTTTATTAGGCGAAGCATATCTGAATGGGGCTGCTCCTGTGGTATTCGCAACTACGGCGTATAGCTCGCTAAGGCGTATAGCTCGCTTCACATATGTGTGGATATTCATGATGGTTTTCCTCATTTATTATTTATCGAAATGTCTACATGATACAGCAGAGGTCGTTGAGCCAAACATGCGTGAGGAAGTAAAGGTAGAACGGGAGGCGACAATTAGGCAAGTTCCTACCCATATACTTGGATCGAGGGTTAAGAAATTGCGCAATAGAGAGGTTAGGTTAGTAAAAATGCAATAGGGAGAAGACAGCGAGGATGCGACTTGGGAGACTGAAGACAAAGATCACGCTTCATACCCTTTCCTTTTTGGGAATATGTTCTTTACTTCTTTTTATCCAAAGCTTTTATTCACACTTGTTTCTATCATTCGTCTGTATCCTATCGATCAATTTTTTGACCTTTAGGTAGGTAATCCATGGATGTAAACATGTGTTTGAGACATGTTATGTTTGATGAATGCAAGTGGATGCAAGTGTTTTGTAGTGGTTGCTTGTGGTTGCATATACACACACATTAGGCACTAGATCGACTCAATCACTCTCATACTACATATGGATGTGTGTGCATTTTTCTTTTCTTTTAATGGATGAAAATGGGATGTATTATCAAGTGGAAGTTGCATTTAGTCGAATGATTGTGCACACATATAGAACTTACATGTTATAATAGGATTATTTGCATACATGTTGGATTCATGGAATTAACATACATTGCATTAAGGAGGTCAACTGAATCAGTAGACCGCCTGATCTTTGCATTGGTATTGGGACATATACACATACCTTTGCATATGTTCATATAAGCATTAGAAATCTTTTAAGGACAATGGATGCCAGTGATTGGTGGATGAGTAGATGGATGTGAATGGTAGGATATACATTCTTCTAAACTTGGAGATTTCGAGGACGAAATCCTTTGAGTAGGGAAGAATGTAACACCCCGAAAATTTTAGACATTATAACTACATTATATAATGAATATAATGTGATAACTTAATTAAATACTTCGAATTAAATAAAACAGACTGTACCATTGCATTCGTCTCGAAATTTTGGTCAAGACAGACATTTGGTTTACGTAAACAGACATCGTATGAAGAAGTTATTAAGCCTTGAAGTTTGTATGCATATAAGAAAGATATATATATATATATATAAATAAATATTCAAAAAAAATTAAAACGACAAAGCAGGAAGCCAAAACGTCGAACCGACCCTTTTGGGGCGTCGACTCGAGCTTGGGTCAACATCGGGGTTGACTCAAGGAGCATGGGCCATGGGTCGACCCCTGGGTCAAGTTGGCTAAATGTTTCTAGACGCACGCAGTGTCCAGACTCAAGGTGCAGCGGCTATATAAAGGACTCTAAACCTAGGTTTTATTCATTGGAAAAATAATGGTGACGGCGAGGCTTTGCTACAACTTCAATTAAATTGCCTATTTTTCTCCAAAATCAAGTTTAAAAAGATTCAAGTGTTTCAACTATAGATCTGAGATTCAACACCAACAATTTCTTTTCTATCTTCTAAAATCCAAATACGGCGAGTTAGTTACTTTTATATTTAAATGATTAAAAGTAAATGTGATATGACTGTGATTTGGATTTGTTAAAAATCATGAATATATGACATCCTTGAATCTTAAATATTGTCATGCTAGATCTACCTTTTTAGAGCTAATTAGTTTGTGGGTAAATTTATCATGTCATGCTAGATTTACTTTTATAGATCTAATTCGTTTGTGGATAATTTATCATGTCATGCTAGATCTACCTTTCTAGATCTAATTCGTTTGTGGTTAATTTATCATGTCATCCAAGATCTACCTTTTTAGATCAAATTTGTTTGCGGTTAATTTATCATGTCATGCTAGATCTACCTTTATAAATCTAATTCGTTTGTGATTAATTTATCATGTTATGCTAGATCTACCTTTATAGTTCTAATTCGCTTGTGGTTAGTTTATCATGTCACATTTATGGATCTTAAACATTGTCAGGCTAGATCTACCCTTATAGATCTAATTCGTTTGTGGTTAATTTATCATTTCACATTTATGGATCTTAAACATTGTCATGCTAGATCTTCCCTTATAGATCTAATTCGCTTGTGGTTAATTTATCATGTCACAATTTTGATCTTAAACTTTACCTATCATGTAGTGATTAATTTAGATCTATCATTAATTGAAAATATGAATCCTTATTTATTCATGTCTATTATGACATCCTTAGTATGTTAGATCTAGTTTCATTATCACATGCTCACTAGATCTATTTTTATATGTCTACCTTATCGGTATGTCAATTACATGTTTATGTCACTTTTGTTAAAATAATCACTATTGTCATCTTTCCCTTTTATTGTTTATGGCTAGGCTACTTTCTTGCCTAGACATGACGCCAAATATATGCGAATGCGTTAGTTAGGAACGGGGGAAAACATTAGAATTAGCATAACTTGAATGACGAATATGAATTTGGACATATAATCCATTATGAATATAATTAGGTAAATAGGCATGAGCACCTATAAAGACATAGGTATAATTAATGGGTTAGTAATTAAAATACCTAGGATTACAGTAATTAGAAAACTGTAATGACACTTATGATATGAGGTTAGATTGCATTTGTGGTGGAAGTCTGCCCGGACCCGACTGGCATATCCAGCAACCGCAAATGTTGAATCTAATGTGAGGGGTCTAAGTGCACAAATACGAGACGGGCTAAGACATGAGGTTAGGCCCAACTTGTGGAAGAAGTCTGCCCGAACCCGACCGGCATATCCAGCATCCACAAGTTGTTGGCCTAATGTGGGAGGTCTAGCCCATTATAACCATAAATGGACTTGGTAACGAATTGGAGTATTTAACCTAAATGAATCCATGGGGATTGTATGTACATGTTAACTTGAATAAAGGTTAAGTAAACTTGGTCGAAATAGTGGGTGGGTTAAGTAAATCTTGTGGCGGTGGGTAATATTTATATATATTGGCCCACAAACTTAACCTATTTTATATTTTGGGGTTATGCAACTTTGTTAATTAAACTTGCTTGGATCAGTGAGTGTTAAGTAAATCTTGTGGCGGTGGGGTAATATTTACATATATAGGCCTGACAACTTAACCTGTTTTGCTTGTTGGACTAACCAGTTGAAATCCTAGTAGTGGGGATGCAAGCCTAGGGGGAGCTTGTATCATCTTGTGTGTGGGACCCGTTCCAGACAGTAATCTATCTAGGTATCAAACGAGTTCTCCGGACTAGGTTGGAGTTGGGGCGCGCTTACTAGGTTGATTGTAAGAGATACAAAACGAAGGGGCGGTGTCAACAGGGCAGGAAACCAACGGAGTCATGTGCGTGCATGGGTCCGGCTTGCTATGGGAAGTAAGACGCTGTGACATCAGTAGATATGGTTGTGCACATCTTGAAAATAAAGGGTTGCCACTTTAGGAAGTGATACATCCTACTGTGGGGCCAGCATAGGGTATCAACGAAGTAGGGAGCCGATCGATTAGGGTAGTAGTTAGGGTACATCTAGACTTTGGTAAGTTTAGGCATCCATTATTGGAGCTTCCTGTGGATTGTATGGGCTTAAAACCTCTCACCAGAAGTACGCCTAAGTTTATCATTTCATACGTGCTGGGGATCATCTCATTCTGGTTATACTAGTAGTAGTGCAGAGAAATAGAAATCATTAGAGAAGTGCAACATACTATATCGTGTTTATCATGTTTACCTTGTCATACCTGCCTTTTATGTAGTTATCTCTCTCTTATCCATTTTATATGCCTTTCATGCTACTGTTATTTATTTACTTGCTAAAAGTAACTAGAATCGCCAGACTTTAAGTCTGACCCTTTTTGTTTCCCCTTCTTTCTTCCGTTTCTCCCCCTCCCTCCAGGTTCTCAGGGCGGGAGCACTCAGGCTTGACCGCAATTCTGCTTACTTTTGCTGGAGCTGCTGAGACGTATGGCCCAAGCTCCTATCCTTGCTGCTATGGCTATATTTTGTTTTTGGGGAATTTTATTTCTTTTATGTACTCTGATATTTTTGAAGTACAAGACAGTAGCTTTTATATTGTAATGGGCTTTTGTATTTCAGACATGTGATGCTTTTGGTCCACGATATCTCATGATAAATAAAGTTTTTATTCTGCTGTTATTTTGTCTGTCTGTCTTGTTATATTTTTGTTCTGTTTACTATAACGCTCCACGAAACTTAATGCATTCCCTTTGTGAGTGACATTAACGGACGTGGGGTGTCACAAGCACTCCAATTATTTGTGAAAATGCTCCAAAAACAGCAACCCATTTTGACATGGAATTTCCTATTTGATGCATTGCCTAAGGTTGCATGTGAGTATGTGCCCGTCGATTTCAACATTCCAGAGACTGATATGGGATCCATACCGCCCCCTTACATATTGAAGCTACTAGTTTCTGGAAGGACCAGATTGTGGGTTTCTTTCTTGAATCGAAAATGCCAACTTTCAATTTGTTAAGTGCTTGTAGGAATGCTTGGCGCATTCGAGCCAACTTGCGATTAACACATGTTGATCGATTGTTTTACTTCAAATCCTCCTCTCATGAGGAAAGGCTTCATGTCCTTGAAGCGGCACCATCCATTATTTGAGATAAACCATCTATTATTACATCATGGAGTGCGTATGTTGATCGAGTCAGAGAGAAAGTTCTGTCTATCCCAGTTTTGGTCCTGTTCACCCACTTTCCCATTATCCTTCAGCCCCTCTTCGGCATCAATTGGCTGGCATGCCACATTGGAAAGCTAAAATATTTTGACACCAAAACTGTTGCGAGGAAGAATCTAACTTTCATTAGGGCTCTGATTGAGGTGAAGCCTGATAAGCCTCTTCCTACTCAGATTGAAGTCCGTATTGGTAATCGTAAGTTTCTTATGGACGTGATGTACAAATGGAACTCGGATATGTGTACAACTTGTAAGTCCTTTGGTGATTTTTCTGATACTTGTCTGTCTGCTGCAAATGATCAGGTTTCGGCTATTGCTCCATTTCGTGAGAAGATCCCACTACCTAGGCCTCCTCTAAGGAAGTGGGTGCCTAAAGACAAATCGATATTGTCAGACAGTGTTTCTGCCCCTGATTATGTTAGACCGGAAATGGTTGATGCCTCTTGCACTGTTTGGCATGATGTTAAGGAGCATTGGGTGCATGTAAACTCTAAGATGTGGATGGAAAAGATGGAACATTCTTTAAGTATATTGAGGAAGTTGGTGACATGAGTAGACTTTTTTATAAGATGGAAGGCAATGGCTTGGTCTTGTAGGAGGTGGTGTTTTAGGTGCGGAGTATGTCGTTATCATGGAAGACGATTCATGGGATAGGAAATTGCTTTACTCTCCACTCTCACCTGATTTTGTGCCAGGGATTGTTTACATCATGTTATCGGTTGTTCATTTTTTGACACCCTACATAGATGCCAGTGTTGATCCTCTAGGGGTGGAGGTATCATAGGTCACATTTTCTAGGTAGTTGTGTTATAGTAGAGGTAGTTTTATGCTTCTCTCCTATTTTGTATTGTACTGTGTCCTGGCACATCAAACCAAGCTTGTTGTTTATGTGCCTGTGCAGAACAACTTTTCTTCTTTCCCTTTCTAATAAACAGTGGTACGGGTCGCTATAAAACCGGATTGCCTTGCCAAAAACAAAATTATGTCAACGGTTTTTTTAAGGTATGTATTGTCTTTTGTCATAAAGGTGTTGGAACAGAATAAAACTATATATCAAAAAAATTCATAAAAATTGAGAGCTATTTTTGGGTAAAGAAATCATTTGAAGATTGCAATTTTGGGAGTTGGAAAACGTCTCATATATACTTAGCCTTTTAATTGAGTGTAATCTTGTTTTTCTCGATGTTTATTCCAATTGACAATCATCATATCATAATTTACAATAGTTGCTGACTATTCGGCCTTGTTATGCACATCCTATAAAAATTAAATGGCCTCTATGCATTGAGCTTCAATTGATATAATAGAGAAGATGTGTAAATTTTGTTGATTGTTAATTCAAATTATTTAAACAATTTAAATTATTTGATATTCATTTATCCATTTATAAATTCTTACAAAAAATGAGAGTTGAATGTACACGCGAAATCCATATTAACAAGAATGATAAAGTTATTTATTCACTAATACATATAATAAATAAATGTCATATAACATGAATTTTTTAAATCTACATTATTAAAAAATTTAATTTAATTTTTTCTCTTCGATTACGACAATAATTGATAGAGATATATGTTTCTAGTGATAATTAAATATAATTTAAATTTTTAAATAATACATCATAATAAATTTTTAAAAATTTGTACGTACCATACAACTTTTAACAAAAAAAATACAATTATCATTGTTAATAACATTGCTATGTGCAATTGACTGGCCAATACAACACCATTTACATTAAAATAGAACAATCTAATTGCGTCTGATGTGTGTTTTATTTTGCATTCAAAGCAGCCGGCTGTATGATTAAGGGTGCGTTCTTTTTTATCTGGAAGGGACAAATGAAAGGGGAATATGGAAGGGGTTGGAAAAGAGGTAAGTTCGCGAAAGTGGAATGCGTTCTTTTTACGAAAGGGGCAACACGAAAGGGGAAAAGTTACTATTTTATTGTTTGTTCATGTTATTATTTTATTTATGTTAATTATTTATAAATAAAATTAATATATACTTAATACAGAATACATAATACGACATACATAGTCAAAATATAAAATATGAAATACAAAGCAGAATTTACGAATACAAACTGCTATGGTGGATATGTAGGTTGAAAGGTAGGTGGAAATGTTGGTACAAAGCTTGATGGAAAGGCAGGTGGTGGCATAGACATCATATACTGTTGGTATCTTATTGTATGATTGCATTTGTCAATCTCATACATCAACCATTCTCGAGCATCGTTGTTTACTAGAAGTGTGAGCGTATCTCCATTATCCTTAATTTGGAGTCGTTAAATTTTTGTCGAAAAATGAATATCTTCAAATCGCTTCACACACTCAATTGTGGACTTTAAAACTAATTTTAGAGTAGTGGACTGTGGGCTTACGTTAGCATAAAGGGAGATGCTAGCATTAGTATATGGATTAGAGGACTATCTGTCGAAGGACGAGATTTCTTGTTTTAATGTTTTTCATACATCATATCAACAATTCCTTCCATTTTTTCCTCGTTCTCCTTCCGTCTTCTTCTGATTGGTCGATTCTTGAAAAAAGAACCTATGCCACCCTCTTATATAGGCTGTTGGAACGACTGTTGCGTGTTGTGTTGGGGATGCAGATTAAGGAGCTTAAGGCAAACTAGACACTAGAGGGGTGAATAATGTTTTATAGATTTTATTAACTTCTTGAAATATTTTAGGTTCAAACAGAATGCTATGCAAATCAAAGATATCACAAATCACTGGAAAATAGAATAAAAAGCAGTAAAAGGAAAGCACATATAGGGATTTTATAATGGTTCGGGACTCCATTACATCCAGTCCCACACAACGCTGGGTTGATGTGGAATTTTTTTCAACAAATCAAAAGTACAATCCTTGATTTTAGGGCTACAAGGGCACACCCCAACTTAATCCAAGTACAGCGAGACTCGGTTTATATTCTGGGCCACAACTTTACACTCGATCGATTTTCGGGACAATAACACCCAATCAATTTTTACCACTACAAGAAAAAGGCCTTCTTATAGCATTTTAAAAAAACGCTATAAAAGGGTACGATGACGTTTTTATAAACGCTGTATATCAACATGTTGTAATATGTCTGGGATCTATCATAGTAACTTAATAATCGCTATATAAAATATATTGTAAATGATGTTACTCATAGCATTTCAAAATTGTTATTAAATGGACGATTTGTTACATACAAATTCCTACATATAGAATTTTTTGCTTCCTATAAAACCTTTACGCAGAGTTGTGGTTCATGGTGCTAATATTTATGACATCATTTAGCTGCTATTTATAGCAACTATAAACGTTGTAGGTAAATATTGCTCGTTTATTATAGCAACTACAAACGCTGTAGAAATTTCATAGCTTGATTATTATAGCAACTATAAACGCTATAGAAACACTATAGAAAGTTTTATTTAGTATTTTGTAGCATTATTTACTTGTCATGAAAGTTGTTTAATCATTACAGAATATTTTTATTCCACTAGCATAATGTTATAGTATGTATAGCCATTATTAAAAGTATTCCATGCACAATATTAAGCATATAAATATTTATGATCAAAAAGTATGTCATACAAAGTTCGAAGCATATAAATATTTGCGATCAATAGTAACAATTCTTATAATCATTGCTAACCAAAATAATACATATACTAAAAAGGACAATCCATACAACCGTAGCTAACCAAAACGATATATAGTAAAAATAAAGATGTACGAACATCGACACAAAATACATTTGAGGGAGAATGAGTATGACAACATATTTTTTTCATGTCTTTCACCTTAGTGTAAACCTAAAGCATCATACAATGCCTGTCAAAAAAACATACGTCTACTAGTCATAAATACAAACGAAACACCTATATAACTACTTTTTTTTTGACATGCGCATAGAACACAAACAAACAATAAACAAAACACATTCACACTTGCAAAATTCATATATAAAGACTAGATGATAAGAAGTTGTTTGAAAAAGATTCAGAGTAAGTACTTTGAAGCTACTTTTACCATACATAGAGGAGCACAAAATACTGGTTGATTTGTGCAACCATCTTTACGAAAAAAGTTGTCCATGACTGATTTTTTTACATCAATATACTCATATTAGTATAAATTTTTGTGCAATTTATAACTTCACAGAATACATATATAAAACTCGCAGTTGATTCCTCTTTTACGGTGAAACTCATTCGAAGTGTCTTATATTACAGGAAACCAAAAATGGTCTAGGTAAGGGTCAGCAGACCCAATAATCCCATATGGCATTGCCCGGTCTCTTAGCCATAGAACATAAGTGGCCGTCAGAAAAAAGAAGTGGTAAATGAAATCATAAGGCACATAAGTCTGAATAGCACTCAAAAACCGCATAAGATAGAATGGATATCATAAGGCAGAGAGCTCACCACAAATATCCAAACCTCTTGGAATTTGTAGGAATGGTGGAGGAGCGAGGCCAGCATGCTAATACCAACTAGAAGGAACGTAATGTTGCAAGTACCTATTGGAAATGTTTTACAAACATTAAGTGAAGTATTATTTTTTTGGAATAAGTGTATGAATGGCTCCTATGGGTGAATAGTCCCACATCATGGGATTATATGAAAGAAGCAAGTATTTGTATTTGTTTCTAAGAAATCATGTTGGGGACTTGGGCTCCCAATACATGCTTTGTTGTGAAGAGGGAGACCATGCATCATGACCACAACACACGCGCGCGACCGACCGACCCGGCCCGGTCCGGTCCACTTCGGTTCGGGCTCAGGCTTGGGCTTTGTGGTGTAGACACTTATATTTTTGGACTATAAAACACTGCAATTTTCGAACCGTTTTTTATGGAAAAATATTTATGCACCGATAATATTTCTGCAACGGTAATTTTCCTGTAACGGTACACTTTGTTCCGTAATTTCAGTAGATCTGACTTTTTCTCCCAAACCCTAATTCTCATCCTATATATGGTCCTCATCTATAAACAAGAATAGATACCGAATATACATTATCTTCTTTCCACCGCCATTACAGTTTTCTTTCAGAAATTCTCGAGCAGTACTTTAACTTCGAAAGTGCAAATCTGCACTGATTTGTTGTGCAAGCAAATCAGTTATTGTTTTTAGAGGTTGTTTTATCCTAGAGCGGCGGCGAAATTACGAACTGGTTTGCACCTCTGGCCAGATCGCCGAATCTTTTCAAGACAGCGACCTAGTCTGTGACTCAGTCATTTTTTCCAACAATTTGAAGACGATCTGAAACAACCGCTTCGAACTTAACCGTAGACAATGCTGCTCAACCCTCTGCTTTCCAGAACCCTCTCGTGATTGCTGCTCCATTCAAATTCGAAGGCTTGCATTTCAAGCGATGGCGTCAGAAGAAGGAATTCTTCCTCATGATCAGAAAGGTTGTGGCTGCGCTGACTACTGACAAGCCGCAACTACCAGATAAACATGACGAGGCTGATGCAGCGAAGATGGCATCATGGACTGAACAGTCAAAGCAACTGCAGACCTGGACTGAATAGGATTACTTATGCAAGAATTTTATTCTGAATGGACTGAGTGATGACTTGTATGATCACTACAACTCAGATGAAAAGACAGCAAAGGAGATCTGGGAAGCACTGAAGAAGAAGTATGATACAGAGGAGGCAAGGGCAAAGAAATATGCTGTACGACGCTACCTAAAGTACCAGATGACTGATGATAGATCAGTTGAGATGCAGTCTCATGAGCTGTAGAAAATAGCTCATGAGATCATCTCCGAAGGTATGGCATTTGACGAACAATTTCAGATTGCTGTTATCATTGACAAATTACCGCCTAGCTGGAAAGATTTTAAGAATGTTTTACGTCATAAGACTAAGGAATTTTCCTTAGAAAGCTTGATCACGCGCCTCCGTATTGAGGAGAAGGCATGCAAACAGGACCAGAAAAAAGAGGTGTTGATTGTCAATAACAACAACACTAAAAAGACTACACCCGCTGTTCTGAAACCGAATCAGAAGTCTTTTAAGAATCAGAACAGGCACAATAAACAGAATGAGAATCCATAAGGAAACCCAAAAGGACAGTAGAATCCAGCCCAAAAGAATGATTCTGGACAGTTGTTTCTATGTTACAACTGTGGAAAACCAGGTCACATGGCACGAAAGTGTTGGAACAAGCCGAGCTCTGCACCGCAGGCTAACCTGACTGAAGAGCCTCTTACGGCTATGATTACTGAGATTTACCTTGTTGGTGGATCAGAGGGTTGGCTGGTAGACACTGTTGCTTCTTGCCATGTCTGCTATAATCGTGGCTGGTTCTCTACATACACGGCTGTTGAAAATCAGAAAGTATTGTTGGGAGATTCTCATACCACTAAAGTTGCAGGGATTGGCAATGTGGAAATTAAATTTACCTCTGGAAAGACTGTAATTCTGAAAGATATTATGCATACTCCAGAGATTAGGAAGAATCTGGTTTCTGGCTTTCTCCTTAATAAGGCTAGGTTTACTCAAGTTATTGGGGCTGATTTGTATACCCTAACTTATAAGGGAACTTTTGTAGGAAAGGGTTATGCTTGTGAGGGTATGTTTAAACTGAATGTTGAAACTAATAAAGTGACTACTTCTGCTTATATGTTGTGTGATTTTAATATTTAACACTCTAGATTATGTCATGTTAATAAATGAATAATTCACAACATGAGCACCCTAGATATGATTCCTAAAATGACAGAATCTGAACTTGATAAATGTGAATTCTGTACACAAGCAAAAATCACAACGAAACCTCATACATTTGTTGATAGAGTTTCTGAACCCTTAGACTTGACTCATTCTGACATATGTGAAGTTGATGGTACTTTGACTAGACAAGGACATCGTTATTTTATCACTTTTATTGATGAATGTTCTGATTTCACATATGTATACCTTATGAAAAATAAAAGTGATGCTTTTGACATGTTTAAAACATTCAAAACTGAGATTGAGGATCAAGCAAATAGGAAAATTAAGAGACTTTGTAGTGATAGAGGAAAAGAATATGAATCTAATTCAGTTCTGGATTTCTATAAACTACATGGTATAGTACATGAGAGAATTACACTCTGTTCTCTTGAAATGAACGGTAAAGCAGAAAGGAAAAATAGGACCTTTATCGAATTGGTAGATGTCATCCTATTAAATTCTGGTGCAGCAAAACATTAGTATGGGGATATTTTATTGACTGTATGCTATGTTCTGAATAGAATCCCCAAATCTAAGAATAAAATTTCACCTTATGAAATTTTAAAGAATCATAAACTCAACGTCTCATATTTTAGAACTTGGGGTTGTTTAGCATATGTTCACATTCCAGACCCTAAGAGAATAAAATTGGCAATCAGAACATATGAATGTGTATTTATAGGCTATGCTATTAATAGCAAAACATACAGATTTTATGACCTTAATGCACATAATATAATTGAATCAAATAATGCTGATTTTTATGAAACTAAATTTCCTTTTAAATTAAGGAACAGTGGGGGCACTTCAAGTATCGCTACTAGAACGGAACTTAATGAAAATTCTGAAGTTGAACCTAGAAGAAGTATAAAAGCAAGAATCATAAAAGATTTTGGTTCTTAACTTTGTGCTTTTGCTATTGAGGAGGATCCTAAAAACCTCCAAGAGGCCTTATCTTCCTTAGACGCCAATTTTTGGCAAGAGGCTATAAATGATGAGATGGATTCTTTAGAATCCAATAAGACTTAGCACTTGGTAGATTTACCCCCGGTTGTAAGTCTATAGGCTGTAAATGAGTACTTAAAAATAAATTAAAACTTGATGGCACTATTGATAAATATAAAGCACGACTAGTAGCCAAAGGTTTTAAACAAAAAGAAAACATAGATTTCTTCGACACCTTTTCACCTGTTACTAGAATCACATCCATTCGGGTATTAGTTTCACTTGCCTCTATTCATAATTTGTTAATACACCCAATGGATGTGAAAACCGCATTTTTAAGTGGTGAATTAGACGAAGAAATTTATATGAACCAGCCTGAAGGATTTGTGGTACATGGTCAAGAACATTAAGTATGCAAATTAGATAAATCATTATATGGTTTAAAACAAGCACCTAAACAATGACATGAAAATTTTGATAACTTAATCATTTCACATGGTTTTAAAGTTAGTGAAAGTGACAAATGCATTTATTACAAATCTAAGAATGACATTTACACTATTATATGCCTTTATGTAGATAACCTACTCATTTTTGGGTCAAACATTCATGCCATAAACTCAGTCAAATCATTATTAAGTGCCAATTTTGATATGAAAGATCTAGGTGAGGCGAGTGTAATCCTTGGTATTAAAATTACTAGGTCACAAAAGGGACTTTCTTTAGATCAATCTCATTACATTGAGAAGATACTAAAGAAATACAATTACTTTGACTGTAAACCTGCAAGTACACCATATGATCACAATGTAAAGTTATTCAAGAACACTGATGAAGGTGTAAGACAGTCTGATTATGCGAGCATCATTGGCAGCATTTGGTATGCCATTGATTGTACTAGACCCGACATTGCCTATGTCATGGGATAATTGTGCAGGTTTACCTGTAGATCTAGTATAGAGCACTGGCTTGCTATTGAAAGGGTGATGAGATACCTTAAACGAACCATGAACCTTGGATTACATTATGAAAGGTTTCCAGCTGTACTTGAAGAATATTCCGATGCAGACTGGAATACCTTATCTGATGATTCTAAAGCGACCAGTGGTTATATATCTAGAGGAGCTGTTTCTTGGAAATCCAAGAAACAGACTATTTTGGCTCAGTCTACTATGGAGTCTGAGATGATAGCACTAGCTACAGCCAGTGAAGAGGTAGAGTATTTGAGAAACCTGTTAGCTGAGATTCCCTTATAGGAAAAACCGATACCGGCTGTGTTGATACATTGCAATAGTGTAACGACCCGTATTCTACACATCATAGGATTGTAGAATATTTATTTCTTTCCCGTATGAAGTCGTATGGTCATGTAACTTTGGGAAACATCTATTAGAGTCATTTCCCATGTTCATGATTTTTGTCGATTTTTAAATGACCATTTTGCCCTTAGTTGGTACTGTTTTGGCCATAACTTTTGATTGGAAAGGAATTTTGACCTGAAACCACTTCCATTGGATTCGTTTGATGGTTTATCTTTCCGTAGAGTGGTCATAATAGCCAAACGGACTTACCGTTTGGGATATATGGCTGAAATAAGGTTTAGAGGGTGAAAAACTGCTTAACCGGGCCAAATCGGGTGATTAGTGAGTAGGCCCATAACCCATTTCGGGATTAGGGTTATGGGGAGGCTGAAATGAGATAGAGGATCATTCCATTTCAGTTTTCTAGCCTCCACTTATCACCAAGGAACCCTAAAAAATGGCCTCTAACCTCTAAATCACCTCCAAAACATCTTTTGGTCAAGGATTAAGCTTAGCAACATCTAATCAAGGAAGATCTACACCAAATCAACATTGGAGCTGCTGATTAGCATTAGGATTCACATCAAATCAGAGATTTATTTCAGATCTTAGTTTATTTGTGGCTAAGGTGAGTGATTTGCGTAGTTTTGCACTAATTATGGCTAATTAGGGTTGATTAGTGATAATTAGCGAATTTAAACATGATAAAATTCGGGAAAAATGTTCATAAATTCCTAAATGATGTTTTAGACCTCTGATATGAATTTGGGTTAATTTGGTTAAGTTTTGCTAATCCTATCATTAGTTTCACCTAAACATGCTTAAGGGGAAATGTGGGATTTTGGGTATGTTTGATCCATTTTAACCTATCATGTTGATGTTTTGATGTTTGTGGTTGATTATGCATGTTGCTATGACTGTATGAAATGCTTTGTGATTGATTTCAATAGTTAGAATGGCGTAAACACTTGCTAGAACAGTTTCAGAAAACAGTGCAGGGTTCGGATCGGATCGGATATGGGGCTCGGATCGGATATGTTGAACTGAGCAAGGAATTCGATCGGATCGGAACCCAACACTTGGGAAAAATGGCAAAAAGGAAGGCCATGCTAGCTGAACTGGGATCGGATCGGATTAGGGAGTAGGGATTGGAGCGGATAGAGGAGGATGGATCGGATCGAAGCACGTAAAGGATGAGGAGGCGGGCAGGAGGCTTCCACGTATGATACATATATACACATTCTCCCTGTGTCGTTGGTGGTCGCTACTTGGGCATTAGTAGTGTACCTCCTTTATCTTACTTTTGCTTTGAGACAGTTTGAAAGTTGTAATAAGCTGTATTTTTGATTTCCGCTGCTATGATGTTTAGTTCTGATTTTCAGCTTATGCACTGTCTCTCCTGTTTTATGTCAAGTATGTTATTATTATATTTTGTTCTATGCGCTGTGAGACAATCTACAGGTTCTTTGTATGTTCATTTCCTTCTTCCCTTTCCTTCTCACGACCCGTTCCGTGCTAACTGGACATGTATACAGCGCACATTTGGAGTAAATGTCGGTTGATGCGGGGCGGGCCGTCACACTTGGTATCAGAGCTCTAGGTTGCGTAGTTAACCTAGGGAAAGACACTAGGGAGAGTTAGTACGTATATGAGAGCGCGTATTTGTAATTACTTTGGTTTTCAAAAGCTATGTAGAGATATACTATTAGTAGTATAAGAATGAAGTCGCATTGCACTAGCACCACTATGGGGTCGTTAATCGTTTCCCTTTTTCAGATTGACGATGAGCCGAGATACGAGGGGTGCTGGTAGAGGGACCAACCAAGGGAATGTCGCTGACATGAGGGCAATGTTTACTAACCTCATGAGAGACATGCTTAGAGAAGTGCAAGGGGCAGTTCCCAATCCCGGGGTTGGTGTTGGCCCAGTAGTGTAGGTGCCTAGGGTCGATTTCGCCAAGTTGTGCAAGGATTACACTAATCTTGGTGGAAAGCCGTTCCACGTAACGGAGTCGGCCACAGATGTTCAAGATTGGATGGATAGCTGTGATCGTATCTTCGATGACTTGGGTCTTGAGGATACGATGAAGAGAAGGCTAGCGTCCCGTTAGCTGCAAGGGCGAGCGATGAATTGGTGGAATGCCATTAGAACAGCTACTCCATAGGATCAGGTTACTTGGGATCAGTTCAAGGCTCGCTTTAGCGAGAAGTTCATTCCAGCTGCCCAGAAGTCAGTATTGTTCAAGAGGTTCTTGGAACTCAAGCAGGGTGGCAGGGCAGTTTCTGATTATATTGCTGAGTTCGACACTTTGTCGAAGTATGGACTGTCTCTCATTGATACTCCTGAAAAGAAGAATGAGAAGTTCATTACTGGTTTGGATGGATACTTGGGGGAAAGGCTTATCAACCACATCGATGAAACTTTTGAATCGATCGTGGGGAAAGCTTTGAGATCAGAGAGCCTTTACCCTAAGTCAAAGACTGAGGCTGCATTTGCAGAAGGGCCAAAGCCGCAAGCAGGCGGTGGAGGCAAGAATAACTCTCAGAATAAGAGGAAGCAGGACCAATCTAAGGGTGGCCAGAAAAAGAGCAAGAAGGATGTTGAGTGCTTCAGCTATGGAAAGAAGGACCATTATGCTAAAGAATGTCGGGCCAAGCCAGCGGAAAGGAAGTGCTACAAATGTGGTCAAATGGGACATCAGAAGGATAAGTGTCCGCAACCTCTTAAGGAGAAGCAGATTGTGAAAGCATATGCTATTGATGCTGTTCCTTCTTCGTCGAATGCCCCAACTGTGGCGGAGAAAGGAAAGAACGTTGTTATTCAAGGTATGCTTTCTATTTATGATGTACCAGTTCGAGTTTTGTTTGATACCGGGGCTTCCCGTTCCTTCATATCTAGTGACCTGGTAGATAGGTTGGGACTGGAACCCGAGATAGTCGATAGACCACTAGTTGTGACGAACCCGATTGGTGGTTCGACTAGCCTTAGTATGATTTGCAGGAATTTGGTCTTATCGAGTCATGGATGTATGTTTGTATGTGATTGCTTTGTTTTGGGCTTTACTGGGTATGGCATTATATTGGAAGTCGATTGGCTCCAAAGATACGGGGTGGTGGTAGACTGTGAGGGCTTTTTGGTGATAGTGAGGGCGGATGATGGGCGGAGGGTAGTGTTTGGTAGTCTACCTAGTGATGGGGTTATGGCTAGTTTTGTAAATTCTCTCGACATCCTGCAGGATGAGTTGTCAGATGTGCCCATGGTTGGCCAGTATCCGGACGTCTTCGAGGAGGTGACCGGGCTTCCACCACACTGAGAGATTGAGTTCCGTATTGATTTAGTGAAAGATGCCAGACCTATAGTGATGCCACTTCGTCGTATGGCACCAAGGGAGCAGCGAGAGCTCGGGTTGCAAGTCAGCGATCTTTTGAAGAAGGGATTTATTAGGAGGAGTGTCTCCGAGTGGGGAGCACCAGTTGTGTTTGCCACTAAGGCAGATGGTTCCCTTCGTCTGTGAGTGGACTATCGCGAGTTGAACAAGGTGACGAGGAAGAATAAGTATCCTCTACCGCGGATAGATGATTTGTTTGATCAACTGGAAGGAGCAAGAGTGTTCTCCCAGTTGGACCTCGCGACAGGATTTCATCAGCTTCGAGTAGCAGATGAGAGTGTTCCGAAAACGGCATTTAGGACGCCGTCTGGATTTTATGAGTGGTTGGTCATGCCATTTGGGTTGACCAATGCACCAGCCTATTTTGTAGATCTCATGAATCGAGTATTCAGAGATCAGTTGAATAAGTTTGTTCTTGTGTTCGTGGATGATATCCTTGTTTACTCAAGGACAGAGGAGGAACACAAGGGACACTTGAGGATAGTGATGGAGGTGTTGAGGAAACACCAATTGAAAGCGAAATTTTCTAAGTGTCATTTTTGGAGAAGGGAAGTAAGATTCTTGGGTCATGTTGTTTCAAAGAGTGGTATTGCCGTGGACCCTACGAAGGTGGCTACGGTACAGGATTGGCCTACACCCAAGAATGCAACAGATGTAAGAAGTTTCTTGGGATTAGCTGGATATTATCGTAAATTTATCCAGGACTTCTCCAAGATAGCAGCACCGTTGACTCGGTTGACTAAGAAGAATCGGTCCTTCGTCTGGGACGAAGTGTGTGAGGATGCCTTCAAGAGTCTAAAGGAGAAGTTGACGCGTGCGCCAGTGTTAGTCATTCCTAAAGGGAGTGAAGAGATGACGGTATACACGGATGCTTGTGGTACCGGACTGGGTGCTGTATTGATGCAAGGAGGTAGGGTTGTAGATTATGCTAGTCGACAGTTAAAGCCGCATGAGAAGAAGTATCCTACCCATGATTTGGAATTGGCAGCGATTGTATTTACGCTGAAGATGTGGAGACACTATCTATTGGGAGAAAGATTTGAGTTGTTTACCGATCATAAATCGTTGAAGTATCTCTTCTCTCAGAAAGATCTGAATCTCCGTCAACAGAGATGGTTAGAGTTCTTGGCTTCGTATGATTTTGATATCGCATACACACCTGGGAAAGGTAATGCGGTAGCCGATGCCTTGAGTAGGAGACATGCCAGCTTAGGGGCAATGTTTCTTGAGTGGAAGCAACTGGAGTATATCGCGGGGTTTGATTTCAGACCAAAGTGCGAATTGGATCTAGTTATGCTAGCTAGTTTGGCGATCAGACCCACTTTGATAGAGCGGATTGGTTCCAGTCAGAGGGACGATCCTAATCTATTGGAAATCATCTCCAAGTTAGAGATGAACATCGACGGTGAGGAGATGAATGTGTATGGGCTTGATCGAGATGGATGGCTTCGAAAGAATGGAAGACTAGTGCCCAACGTGAATGGTTTGAGAGATGAAGTGCTTAGAGAATGTCATCACTCAAAACTGACTATACATCCCGGTGGTAATAAGATGTATCGAGACATGAGACGGACTTACTACTGGGAAGGGATGAAAAGAGACGTTGGGAAGTTTATATCCACATGCATGAATTGCCAGCTAGTTAAAGCCGAGCAAAAGAAGCCTAGTGGGTTGTTGCAACCATTAGAAATTCCCGAATGGAAATGGGAGCAAGTCTCAATGGATTTCATCGATGCTTTACCAAGGACTAGATCGGGATATGATAGCATTTGGGTAATTGTGGATCGATTGACTAAAAGTGCAAGATTTATACCAGTCAAATCGACCAGAACAGCAGCCAAGTTGGCAGAATTGTATATGAAGTGGGTAGTGAGATTTCATGGAGTACCCAAAAGCATTGTGAGTGACCGAGACCCGTTGTTCACTAGTGGGTTTTGGAAGAGCTTACAAGAGGCTCTAGGGTCAGGATTACATCTCAGTACCGCATATCATCCTCAGACCGATGGTCAGACGGAGAGGGTGAATCGTATATTGGAAGATCTCTTGAGAGCGTGTATATTGGATTTTGGTGGATCATGGGATGACCATTTTCATCTAGTAGAGTTTGCATATAATAATAACTACCAATCCAGTATCGGTATGGCTCCATATGAAGCTTTGTACGGAAGACAGTGCAACTCACCATCATGTTGGATAGAGACTGGCGAGAAGTTTGTGCTTGGACCAGAGGTGGTGAGAGAAACTTCCGATAAGTTCAAGATCATTCAGCAACGAATGAAAGCTGCCCAAGATAGGCAGAAGAGTTATGCTGATAAGCGGAGAAGAGACTTGAAATTCTCCGTTGGTGACTTGGTGTTTGTAACACCCCACCTCCGCTAGGGTCACTCACAAAGGGAATGCACTAGTTTTGGAGAGGTATTATCGAGATAACATCATAGAATTATCACAAGACATAACATAAATAAGTAATTAAGTAAACAGCGGAAGAATTTCTGAGCAAAACAGAACTTCATTTCATTCCAAAATAAACCATGTCTTTTACAAACATTTCAAGTAACTTCATTACAACTGTCTTGTAATAATAGCCAAAGAAGCAATAACTTAAAAACAGAAAAACAGCCTATTCCCCAAGTGCAGTAAAAGAAGCAGCCATAGCAAACCGTACATGTTGAGCCAAAGCAAGTGATATCCAAGCTAAGAGCTAGTGTTTCCTCCCTGAGAACCCGGGGGGAAACGAAAGAAAAAGAGGCGAAAGGAAAAGGGTCAGTCATAAAGACTGAGTAAGTCCTAGTGACTTTCAGTGTAAAAACGGTTAAAACAACCTGTCATGTATGAACTGGAACTAAACTTAAGAATGGTGTCAAGGTGAACAAGATAGACTAAGGTGATCATGATAAGTCAAGACAAGTCAAATGAAGCATCACATGTTCAAGATTCGTTGCATCGACTGTACTAGTATACTAAGCCCATGTCACAAGTTAATCACGAAATAAATCCCACGGCCTAATATCATGAAATGACCCTGAAACGGGGTCTGACCCAAGTACGGGGTCCTACGGAGCGATTATCTAGTCGATCGGCTCCCTCCAAGTTCTAGCTCATCAAGTGTCCGTGTCATACGGCTAATCACGAATGTAGTCACCTGTGCTGGGTCCACCTTCGGGTGTATCAGCCCTAGGGTGTCAACCCCTGACACGATTCAAGATGCACAGATAAATCTACGGATACCCAGTGTCTGCCCCGGAATACGTGCACGACCGTAGCCCACCGAACCTACACTGGCGTACCCCACTGCCGTCGTTCACCTCTTACAATCAGCCCAGTAATCGTGCCCCACCCGACCTAGCCCCAGGGTACCTTGATACATCTAGAAGGTTACTGCTGAAAGGGGTCTTGTCTAGGGTTTCGCCTACAGATTAGGTCATGTAATTCGTGACCTAACCCGCCTAACTGATTAAGTCATGTAATTCGTGACTTAATCCTTTTCCAGTCTAGTCATGTCAAGATGGTTAAGTATGTCATTTAAATTCGTGACTTAACCCGCCTACATGTCATGTCAAGTTGGCTAAGTGTTGTCGTTTCAAGTTCATGACTTAGCCCTACAAATCGTGTTCAAGTTGGTTAAGTTGTCTTTTCATGTTCACGACTTAACCCTAATTGGCATTAATTGATTCGTTAATGCACCGAACCACTCACATTGGATCCTATTGTTCGTAGCCACTGGATTTGCCGGGCGGTTCCGGGCAGGTTTACGCTACGAACTCAACCCAACCTCGGGTTTCAAGCGCGATGTGACCAACTACCCACATTGGATCCTATTGTTTGTAGCAACTGGATTGGCCGGGCGGTTCCGGGCAGGTTTACACTACAAACTCAACCCAACCTCGAGTTGGCCACTTTCTTGTTTTCTAAAGTCATGCCCATGTTCTTATCAGATTCGTGCTATTTTCATAGCATGTTCATATGTCAATTTCGTGCCCAACTAAGGCATGTTTCAAGTCAAGTTATGGAATGTTCAAGTCAAGTTTTTCGTGCCATATTTCATGTTCTACTTATGCCAAATTTCACGATTTATGATTATAATCAATTCAAGTTTTGCCTATTCTACCCAATCGTATCCCCAACGCATATAAACGTACTTCGTTCACAAGCATAAACAATTCAAGAGATAAAGGGGAATAACACCAAACATGTGATAGGCATATGTGACAATTCCACCATCCCTTGCATAATAAACAGGCTATAACATATCACATGGTTTCAATACTAGCATGATGATAACTTGGCATAGTAATGGTTCCAAATTAGTTCAACATGATGAATTCGACTTTACATCATAGACATAATAATCATTGCGGGCATAATAATAATTTTATTACAAACATGAAACATTAAAGGCATGGTAATTCTGATAGGCATAGTGGATTCCAATTTAGTATTTTTAACATAATGATTCTCATCTAGCATTATAAACATAATGATTCCAACTTTTCATCATGACCTAGCAATTCCCAATTTGTCATTAGCATGATAGGTATATTAACATCACAGGCATAGTTTCATTAATATCATAGACATGGTTTAATTAGCATCATAGGCATGATTTTAATCAACATGAGGATTTCAATGAACAAATGATTCCATGGACATGTATTTGTTCAACTTGCAATAAAATTAAGCCCAAGTGATTCATAACAACATCAACATCATGATAAGTTTAACTTGCAACATTAACATAGCAATATTCTCAAATTTTGATTCAAAGTTAAACAATATAAACATGGATTAATAATAGTTCCTAAATCCAGTTTCAATTCATAGCATGTCCACGTTATTTCAGCGTTTTTGCCTAAAAAGTGACATAGAACTTACAATATGAAGCAAGCAATCCAAATCAAAACTTTAAATCAAATAGCCCCAAATCCGTTGTCTTAAGCGTCGTAGTTGTTGTAGCTTCTAGTTGTAGCCTTCAAGAATCATCCTTCCTCTTCTTTAATTTTTGTTCTTTGTATTTTTAATTTAGAGTTCTAGGTTTAATGGCGGCTGCATGAGTGCTAAAATGAAATAGTATGATTTACGCTAGGTCTTAGGGTCTTTAAATAGTTGTAGGCAACTCATTTAGACCATTAGATCAACCCAGAGTCAATCCGGACTATCAAAACACATACCGGGCTTCAAAAATGGGTTCTAGGCCAAACCAGGCCGACCAGGTCGACCTGTACAGGGGGGTCGACTCTAGGGTCGACCTGGCCTGGGGAGGTCGACTCTAGGGTCGACTCGGTTCTGTCTGCCAGAAAGTCTGCTGAAACTTGTTTTGGCCATATCTTGGTCATACGGACTCCGATTTTCGAAAACTCGGACTCTATTTCGCGTATTTTTTCGAGAGGAACGCAGTGGTGAAGTTCATTTTACCTAATTCCTGATTCTTAAATTAATTATCCTTATTTTACTATCTTTTTCGTTACACACACCGTTACCGAACTAATTTTTCTTCTCTTCCAAATATTAATGAATTCTTCTTATGCATCACCATTATTTACCTATCTAAACATATTTTTATATATTTTATTTCATTTTTAATTATACCTTGATTTCTTGTTTTCACATGTTGTTAAAATTCGGGTTGTTACATTCTCCCCTCCTTAAAGGATTTCGTCCCCGAAATCTTCAAGTTAAGAAGAATGTGTCCTACCATCCATCATCCATCTATTCAAAACATCATCCACAAGCAACCATGGTCCTTAAAAGACTTCTAATGTTTTATGAACACATGCAAAGAGTGTGTGTATATGTTCCTTATCTAATGCTAATGATCAGGCCTGATTGATCTTCTAAATGCAAAATATGTTCAGTGAAATGAATCCAATATGTATGCAAAATTTTCCTATTATAATTCATAATTTCTACATGAATGCACAAACATTCAATCATATGCAAAAACCAAATGATAGCACAACCAAGTTTCCAAAATAAACACTCATGCATATGCAAGTATGAAACTGTGACTGAGCCGATCTAGTGCCTAATGTGTATTCATGCATCCACGAGCAACCACTTGTGACCACTTGCAACCAATTTGCAATCATAACATGTTTCAATTACATGTTTACATCCAAAAAGATTCTACCTATGGTTCTCAAGATAGGATCGAGGAGAGAAACAAGATAAAACAAAGCATCTAGAAAAAAAGTTAACGATGTACCCCCAGAAGGTCCGGTCTGCTTTTTAGGGCAGTCCTTGCTGATGTGTCCAGTCTCCCCACAATGAAAACATTCACCTTGCTTTCTCTTCCTCTTTCTACAATCCTTGGCTATGTGCCCTTCTGTACCACAGAAATTGCATTTCCTTTTATCATGTGAGTTGTCGTTCTTGCCTCCTTTCTCGGAGTCTACCTTCTTATTCTGAGAATCATTGGGCTTGACCTCTTTCTTGCCCTTCTTATCTTCCTCGTACAGTAGGGCCATATCCACCAAGCTTTCAAAGGTCGCCCCCATGGGCACATGAGTCATGGCCAAACCATGTAGTGGCTCGTTCAAGCCTCATGCAAAACGTAGCGCCTTTTTCTGAGGAGTGTTGACTAACTCTAATCCGAAGCGAGCAAGCTGATTGAAACGGTTCACATATTCTTTAACTGTCATATTTCCTTGTTTAAGGGCCAGAAACCGTTCCATTTGGAGACTCTCCTCTGCCGATGACAAGAACTAAAGCCCAAATCTCCCTCTAAAGTCCGCCCAAGTCACAATGGGACTAGTAGCGTTGGTGACTTCCCACTAATAAGAAGCTTCCTCTTTCATGAGCCACGCCGCTAACTGTACTTTCCTATTGTCCTCTACCTCAAAAATAACAAACAAGTCTTCGGTTTCCTTTAACCAATTATGTGCCTCAACAAAAGTCTCAGTTCCTAGGAAATCCTTTCCGCCCATGGCCTTAAAGTCCTTGCATATCTTTGAAAAAGTGGTTTCTCGCGGAGGTTGAGGAGGAGGATTGGCTGGGCCTGCCACATTAGCCCGAGCCTCGAGGAAACGACGGAACCAAGTGGGTATATTGACACCCTCGGGAAGATTAAGATCGTCGGCCATGATAAGATGCTGAAAGCGAAAAAGGAAAAGATTCAAACGAGGAAACAAAGATTGTGCTAATGACTTTTTGGGGAATAGCCTTTTAAAATAAACCAACTTTTCTTGAAAAGTGCTTCTTTGTAAATGGTTTTGAAAAAAAAATCAAAAGGTTTTCAAAACTTTTGCCCAGTCTTGGTAACCTTCTGCTCTGATACCAAATGTAACACCCCACCTCCGCCAGGGTCACTCACAAAGGGAATGCACTAGTTTTGGAGAGGTATTATCGAGATAACATCACAGAATTATCACAAGACAGAACATAAATAAGTAATTAAGTAAACAGCGGAAGAATTTCTGAGCAAAACAGAACTTCGTTTCATTCCAAAATAAACCATGTCTTTTACAAACATTTCAAGTAACTTCATTACAACTGTCTTGTAATAATAGCCAAAGAAGCAATAACTTAAAAACAGAAAAACAGCTTATTCCCCAAGTGCAGTAAAAGAAGCAGCCATAGCAAACCGTACATGCTGAGCCAAAGCAAGTGATATCCAAGCTAAGAGCTAGTGTTTCCTCCCTGAGAACCTGGAGGGGGGGAACGAAAGAAAAAGAGGCGAAAGGAAAAGGGTCAGTCATAAAGTCTGAGTAAGTCCTAGTGACTTTCAGTGTAAAAACGGTTAAAACAACCTGTCATGTATGAACTGGAACTAAACTTATGAATGGTGTCAAGGTGAACAAGATAGACTAAGGTGATCATGATAAGTCAAGACAAGTCAAATGAAGCATCACATGTTCAAGATTCGTTGCATCGACTGTACTAGTATACTAAGCCCATGTCACAAGTTAATCACGAAATAAATCCCACGGCCCAATATCATGAAATGACCCTGAAACGGGGTCTGACCCAAGTACGGGGTCCTACGGAGCGATTATCTAGTCGATCAGCTCCCTACAAGTTCTAGCTCGTCAAGTGTCCGTGTCATACGGCTAATCACGAATGTAGTCACCTGTGCTGGGTCCACCTTCGGGTGTATCAGCCCTAGGGTGTCAACCCCTGACACGATTCAAGATGCACAGATAAATCTACGGATACCCAGTGTCTGCCCCGGAATACGTGCACGACCGTAGCCCACCGAACCTACATTGGCGTACCCCACTATCGTCGTTCACCTCTTACAATCAGCCCAGTAATCGTGCTCCACCCGACCTAGCCCCAGGGTACCTTGATACATCTAGAAGGTTACTGCTGAAAGGGGTCGTGTCTAGGGTTTCGGCTACAGATTAGGTCATGTAATTCGTGACCTAACCAGCCTAACCGATTAAGTCATGTAAATCGTGACTTAATCCTTTTCCAGTCTAGTCGTGTCAAGATGGTTAAGTATGTCATTTAAATTCGTGACTTAACCCGCCTACGTGTCATGTCAAGTTGGCTAAGTGTTGTCGTTTCAAGTTCATGACTTAGCCCTACAAATCGTGTTCAAGTTGGTTAAGTTGTCTTTTCATGTTCATGATTTAACCCTAATTGGCATTAATTGATTCGTTAATGCACCGAACCACTCACATTGGATCCTATTGTTCGTAGCCACTGGATTTGTCGGGCGGTTCCGGGCAGGTTTACGCTATGAACTCAACCCAACCTCGGGTTTCAAGCGCGATGTGACCAACTACCCACATTGGACCCTATTGTTTGTAGCAACTGGATTTGCCGGGCGGTTCCGGGCAGGTTTACACTACAAACTCAACCCAACCTCGAGTTGGCCACTTTCTTGTTTTCTAAAGTCATGCCCATGTTCTTATCAGATTCGTGCTATTTTCATAGCATGTTCATATGTCAATTTCGTGCCCAACTAAGGCATGTTTCACGTCAAGTTATGGAATGTTCAAGTCAAGTTTTTCGTGCCATATTTCATGTTCTACTTATGCCAAATTTCACGATTTATGATTATAATCAATTCAAGTTTTGCCTATTCTACCCAATCGTATCCCCAACGCATATAAACGTACTTCGTTCACAAGCATAAACAATTCAAGAGATAAAGGGGAATAACACCAAACATGTGATAGGCATATGTGACAATTCCACCATCCCTTGCATAATAAACAGGCTATAACATATCACATGGTTTCAATACTAGCATGATGATAACTTGGCATAGTAATGGTTCCAACTTAGTTCAACATGATGAATTCGACTTTACATCATAGACATAATAATCATTGCGGGCATAATAATAATTTTATTACAAACATGAAACATTAAAGGCATGGTAATTCTGATAGGCATAGTGGATTCCAATTTAGTATTTTTAACATAATGATTCTCATCTAGCATTATAAACATAATGATTCCAACTTTTCATCATGACCTAGCAATTCCCAGTTTGTCATTAGCATGATAGGTATATTAACATCACAGGCATTGTTTCATTAATATCATAGACATGGTTTAATTAGCATCATAGGCATGATTTTAATCAACATGAGGATTTCAATGAACAAATGATTCCATGGACATGTATTTGTTCAACTTGCAATAAAATTAAGCCCAAGTGATTCATAACAACATCAACATCATGATAAGTTTAACTTGCAACATTAACATAGCAATATTCTCAAATTTTGATTCAAAGTTAAACAATATAAACATGGATTAATAATAGTTCCTAAATCCGGTTTCAATTCATAGCATGTCCACGTTATTTCAGCGTTTTTGCCTAAAAAGTGACATAGAACTTACAATATGAAGCAAGCAATCCAAATCAAAACTTTAAATCAAATAGCCCCAAATCCGTTGTCTAAAGCGTCGTAGTTGTTGTAGTTTCTAGTTGTAGCCTTCAAGAATCATCCTTCGTCTTCTTTAATTTTTGTTCTTTGTATTTTTAATTTAGAGTTCTAGGTTTAATGGCGGCTGCATGAGTGCTAAAATGAAATAGTATGATTTAGGCTAGGTCTTAGGGTCTTTAAATAGTTGTAGGCAACTCATTTAGACCATTAGATCAACCCCAGAGTCAATCCGGACCATCAAAACACATAACGGGCTTCAAAAATGGGTTCTGGGCCAAACCAGGCCCACCAGGTCGACCTGTACAGGGGGTGTCGACTCTAGGGTCGACCTGGCCTGGGGAGGTCGACTCTAGGTTCGACTCTAGGGTCGACTCTAGGGTCAACTCGGTTCTGTCTGCCAGAAAGTCTGCTGAAATTTGTTTTGGCCATATCTTGGTCATACGGACTCCGATTTTCGAAAACTCGGACTTTATTTTCCGTATTTTTTCGAGAGGAGCGCAATGGTGGAGTCCATTTTACCTAATTCCTGATTCTTAAATTAATTATCCTTATTTTACTTTCTTTTCCGTTACACACACCGTTACCGAACTAATTTTTCTTCTCTTCCAAATATCAATTAATTCTTCTTATGCATCACCATTATTTACCTATCTAAACATATTTTTATATATTTTATTTCATTTTTAATTATACCTTGATTTCTTGTTTTCACATGTTGTTAAAATTCGGGTTGTTACAGTGTTTGTCAAGATCTCTCCGTTGAAGGGCGTGATACGATTTGGCAGGAGAGGCAAGTTGGCACCAAGATTTGTTGGCCCATTCCCTGTTCTTGAACTAGTCGGGAATTTGGCATATAGAGTTGGCTTACCAGAGAAAATGGCGGGAGTTCACAATGTGTTTCATGTTTCCCAACTAAGGAAGTTCGTTCACGAATCAGATATGACTATTTCACCTGATCAGTTAGAGGACTTCGAAGTAGAACCCGAGGCGGTTGGGAACCGCAAGCCGATTCGTATTGTGGGGCACGATACGAAGCAACTTCGAAGGAAGGCGGTGAAGCTAGTCAAAGTTCAGTGGGGCGAGGACGAGATTGATTGTACTTGGGAGACAGAGGAGAGTTTTAAGAAGGCATATCCAGAACTCTTTGCCTGGTAAGATTTACTTTGCGATTTAGTTATTCCGCATGCTAGGATAGACTTATTTTACTTGTTTTGCATGTTTGATGGTTGTTTTATGGTTGATAGGCATGCGGGACCTTCGTGTGTGTTTTGATTAGGGAATTTCGGGGGCGAAATTTCTTAAGGGGGGAGAGTGTAACGACCCGTATTCTACACATCATAGGATTGTAGAATATTTATTTCTTTCCCGTATGAAGTCGTACGGTCATGTAACTTTGGGAAACATCTATTAGAGTCATTTCCCATGTTCATGATTTTTGTCGATTTTTAAATGACCATTTTGCCCTTAGTTGGTACTGTTTTGGCCATAACTTTTGATTGAAAAGGAATTTTGACCTGAAACTACTTCCATTGGATTCGTTTGATGGTTTATCTTTCCGTAGAGTGGTCATAATAGCCAAACGGACTTACGTTTGGGAGATATGGCTGAAATAAGGTTTGGAGGGTGAAAAACTGCTTAACCGGGCTAAATCGGGTGATTAGTGAGTAGGCCCATAACCCATTTCGGGATTAGGGTTATGGGGAGGCTGAAATGAGATAGAGGATCATTCCATTTCAGTTTTCTAGCCTCCACTTATCACCAAGGAACCCTAAAAAATGGCCTCTAACCTCTAAATCACCTCCAAATCATCTTTTGGTCAAGGATTAAGCTTAGCAACATCTAATCAAGGAAGATCTACACCAAATCAACATTGGAGCTGCTGTTTAGCATTGGGATTCACATCAAATCAGAGATTTATTTTAGATCTTAGTTTATTTGTGGCTAAGGTGAGTGATTTACATAGTTTTGCACTAATTATGGCTAATTAGGGTTGATTAGTGTTAATTAGCGAATTTAAACATGATAAAATTCGGGAAAAATGTTCATAAATTCCTAAATGATGTTTTAGACCTCTGATATGAATTTGGGTTAATTTGGTTAAGTTTTGCTAATCCTATCATTAGTTTCACCTAAACATGCTTAAGGGGAAATGTGGGATTTTGGGTATGTTTGATCCATTTTAACCTATCATGTTGATGTTTTGATGTTTGTGGTTGATTATGCATGTTGTTATGACTGTATGAAATGCTTTGTGATTGATTTCAATAGTTAGAATGGCGTAAACACTTGCTGGAACAGTTTCAGAAAACAGTGTAGGGTTCGGATCGGATCGGATATGGGGCTCAGATCGGATATGTTGAACTGAGCAAGGAATTCGATCGGATCGGAACCCAACACTTGGGAAAAATGGCAAAAAGGAAGGCCACGCTAGCTGAACTGGGATCGGACCGGATTAGGGAGTAGGGATCGGAGCGGATAGAGGAGGATGGATCGGATCGAAGCACGTAAAGGATGAGGAGGCGGGCAGGAGGATTCCACGTATGATATATATATACACATTCTCCCTGTGTCGTTGGTGGTCGCTACTTGGGCATTAGTAGTGTACCTCTTTTATCTTACTTTTGCTTTGAAACAGTTTGAAAGTTGTAATAAGCTGTATTTTGGATTTCCGCTGCTATGATGTTTAGTTCTGATTTTCAGCTTATGCACTGTCTCTCCTGTTTTATGTCAAGTATGTTATTATTATATTTTGTTCTATGCGCTGTGAGACATTCTACAGGTTCTTTGTATGTTCATTTCCTTCTTCCCTTTCCTTCTCACGACCCGTTCCGTGCTAACTGGACATGTATACAGCGCGCCTTTGGAGTAAATGTCGGTTGGTGCGGGGTGGGCCGTCACAAATAGTACCACGGCTATTGCAAAGTTCAGAACTGTTATTATAACGGTAAGAGACGACAAATACAATGTAAAAATAGTACGGTTAGAGAACTACTTACCACAGCTACCGTTAGAGTGGATTACGTACGTAGTGATGAAAATTTGGCAGATCCTTTGACGAAAGGACTATACAAAGAGAAAGTCCATAATTTTTCTAAAAGAATGGGACTATTGCCCTTAGATTGTTGAGTCACGCACAATAATAACCCGACCTAAATGACTGGAGATCCCAAGAACTAGGTTCAATGGGTAAAAACAAGTTGTGTAGTGATAGGAGTTGAGCATGCTATTTAATAACCCAAGAAGCATGTATTCCTTAAGTGATTAGAGGATGAGTTAATAGAAACTCTTAATGAGATCTATAATCTATTTGGAGTGGAGTACCTACCTTCAGGAGTGCTCTTGATAGACTCACCTTTGTGAATTTGGAAATGTGATCGTTTCCTATGGAGTTTGGGCAACACTTCTAGAGCGTTCACTAAACTAGGATATACGTGCATGACATAAATGCACGGGATTATTTGATTGCACTATAGAAAAGGTTGTGCGTGTTTTGATGTCAGGAATAGAGTTCAAGACTACGTGTCACTCTAGTAAAAACTGAATCTTATTCATTATGCAAAGGTTCAAGTCGGACGACACTTTTGTTTATGCATAATCTTATGTTTTTTGAGAAACTGCTCGATAATATTTTTAAAAATTAAAGTGGGGGATTGTTGGAAATGTTTTACAAACATTAAGTGAATTATTAAATTTTTTGGAATAAGTATATGAATGACTCATATGGGTGAGTAGTCCCACATCATGGGATTATATAAAAGAAGCAAGTATTTATACTTATTTCTAAGAAATAATATTGGGGCCTTGGGCTCCCACTACATGCTTTGTTGTGAGGAGGGAGACCATGTATTATGACCATCACACACGCGCGCGACCGACCCGACCCTGCCCAGTCCGGTCCGCTTCGGTTCGGGCTTGGGCTTTGTGGTGTAGACACTTATATTTTTGGACCATAAAACTTTGTAGCGGTACAGTTTATTCTGTAATTTCAGTAGATCCGACTTTTTCTCTCAAACCCTAATTCTCGTCCTATATATGGTCCTCATCTATAAACGAGAATAGATACCGAATATACATTATCTTCTTGTCTCTGCCATTACAGTTTTCTTTCAGAAATTCTCGAGCAGTATTTTAACTTCGAAAGTGCAAATCTGCACTGATTTGTTGTGCAAGCAAATCAGTAATTGTTTTTAAAGGCTGTTTTATCCTAGAGGCGGCGGCGAAACTACGAACTGGTTTGCACCTCTGGCCAAATCGCCGAATCATCTTCAAGATAGCGACCTAGTCCACGACTCAGCCATTGTTTCCCAACAGTATCACAAGTGCAAAAGTTTCTGGTCATCAAACAATAGACTAAACTGCCAAAAAAAAAAGTTTCAGGCCACCAAGGCCTGAATTGCCGCATAACCTAACAGATGCAAGAAGAAACAACCAGCGAGCAAACCAACCAAAAAACAACCACCAGCTTGCAAAAACACCCAGTCGATTCCAAAACATGTCGAGAAAATTCGATCTAGCATCCAAAAATCCTGAATTCAAACTTCATAACTTGGTGGACTTTACCCCCGGCGACTCATATCCTCTGGTGACTAAATTTCAATCAGCATGTAAAACTGTGACTTATATCTGGTGACTTTTAGCATTATGAACCAAAATTCAAACTTTAATATATGGCAACAAGTGGGATGTCCTTCAAATTGTGCTTGATCCCCCAAGGTCACATACTTAACATCCATACCAGTCTAAGCTCACGGGATCAATAAACTGATGACATTAAATTTTCATAGACTAAATCATCTAGAATTAGGCAAAACTACTATTTAGCGCTTAATGTACAACAATACAGTACAGTCCATTTTTAACCCGTCCATTTTATACCTGAGATAATTTCTATGGTCTATGATTGAAATTGGTAGATTAGAAGTGCACACGAAATCCGAACCAGCCTTCACTAAATAGAAAAAATGTACATATAAATTTCAAAACCAAAGCAGCAGACGAAGAGCTCGAAAAGGCTAAAGTTCTGGAAGAGCAGCAGGCAGGCATTGAAGCATCGTCCAGTTTGACAACCTCTCTGGTCGATTCACATAATGAGTTGTCTTTCGATGATCCTTCACTAGAACAAGATAAATAAAGAAGGCGTTGGGGCACAAAAAGAAGGCTCTTGCCCTTAAAAGAGAAAGGGAAACTGTCCGAAGCAAAAGAGGAACTAAGACAAGCAAAACTTTCAGAAAGCAGCGTAGAATCTGAAGCTGTTGCATCAGCTACTGTACATGAGACCAAAAGGGACAAGCAAAACGAAAAGAAGCCGGTTTCAAGCGTGATCGGTTCAAAATACAACAATAGTGACTTGCTCACAAGCGCAATGCTTTGAAACTGCGCAGGAAGGGGAAAATAGAAGAACCGGAACATGAGTTCGAACTAGCAAAAGCATTGGAAAGTCGGCTGGAGGAGTTCAGTTCTCAGGAGTCGAAAAGTGAAAAAGTAAGGATGCGGTCATAGGAAATTTGCTTGATCCACAATTAATGCCTAGTCCTGACCACCAACCATGTCTGCAACCGCTCCGCCAGTCAGCCCTCCATTTTCTTGCCGAGTCTCCTCTGAACTCTAAGATTATCCTTCTACAAACCAAGATTACGTACATCCCACTCGCCACCATCTTCGACACCACTCGCCACAAATCCTAATAGCTCTTCGCTACTGCTGCACCTCACCGGGATGACATTTCAGTCAACAACTCAAAGTGTTTGTGTGCGTAGGTGAGTTAACGTTGTTGTTGTGCTCATGTCCATTTCTATTGCGACAAGTTCGAGCCCATGCTTATCATCTGCATTGTGCTATCCTTACTGCAGGCCCTCTATATTTGGTCTATGATACGAAAACGCGAATAAGTCTACCATCGTAGCAAAATAAACAAAGAAAATATTTTTATTTTTACGTAATCTATTCATGTTCCATTTGATTTTTTAAATTTTGCCAATAAGAGATATTACAGCGAGCCTTTACGTAACTAATTTTCTTGTTTCAACAAGGGCAAAGTCTAATCATTACACAAATATTCATCACTTTATTACATCGTCAGATCTAATTATCTCAGAATTTGTAATCACACGCCTAAGGTCACATACTAGTAGTGGTTACAGACTACAGTCTAAGCTTACGGGAATCAAAAAGACCAAGGATACCTAAACGTCCACAGACCAAATTATCTAGAATTCGGAAATACTTTTACGTCCATAAACCAAAACTGAAAGGACCCCATTGTTTGACAGCACCTACAATTTTTGAAATTGTGGGTTTTTCATCCTGCATTACTCTTACGTTCCTCTCTATGTGTGCGCACATCAGAAAGATACATGTAAAGTAGAAAAACATAAAATAAAAAAAAACAAAAAAAAACATATGTGTGTGCACATCAGAAATATATATATGCTCAGTTTCTTACAGCAGAGCTCGGCTCGGTTTCTCAAACTAGGTGACTGGCTCGATTTAAAGGAACTGAGTTCCTAGTTCACTGGCTCAGCTAAAAGGAACTAAGCCAGACGTAGTTTAAAGGAGCTAGTCCAGGCTCAGTTACAAGGAACAAAGCCATGTTTAGTCTGTACAAATTGAGCACAGATCAATTTATGCACTACAACAAAAAACACTTTTCACAAGAGGCAATATCCGCTGCGGTAGACCAATTGCAATAGGCTCGCGCCTGTTGGTATAGCCGGAGTTGTAAAAAGTCTGCAACATTTTCAGTTTGTTGCAATAAGAAGTTGCGGTGGTCTTTTTTGCAACTAGCCTTTGTTGTTGCAACAGATCCTTTTGCAATAACAAATGCCTTTTGCAACAACATATAACAACACAATCAACTGTTGCATATAAACTATAATTCACCATTTCCAGTATGTAATAATCCACTGCTGAAATAAATATCATAATGTAATAATCAAAAACACATTCTTAAAACATAAACAAAATAAAATTACATACATAAATTTCAAACACATTTAAAAATGCTTGATAAAGTTACATTAAAACTTCTAACATATTCAAACACATAATACATAAACATAACTTCTAACATATACGATGTCAAGATAAATACACAAACGGCCAACTATACACTACAAGAGAAGCTCAAATTGGTTACGGACCATAGCGACGACTAGCGACGGCTAAAAAGGCGGTCGTCGCCCATATGAATATAATCGCGTAGCTACAGGAAGAAATAACATTCACGATTGCTCCCCCCCCCCCCCAAATCAAAACCCACGAACCTAAACCCTACCAGACCCCCGTCACCGCCGCCGTCGATCAGACGCCGACGCCTGTCTCCTCCCCCCTCCGGCCTTCTCATGCCCTCTCCATTCCTCCAAACCAATTGCTCTCCCTCTCTCTAAGGTATGATTTCTAACCTTATTTCATGAATTAATTACTTAATAATGATATAAATGTATGTGTTAGTTGATTATACAATGATTGTTGAATTAATGTAGTTGATTTAGTAATGATTGGAACCCTAAATTGTTGATTTAGTTGTTTATCGGTGTGATGTTTGATTTTGTGCTAATGTATATGTTAATGAACTGTTATTTTGTTCGTATGTAATTATTGGATATGAGATTGGTGTACATGTTGTTGGATATAGCTATTTAAAAGCGATGATTCTGAAATTGTTGGGTTGTAGACGGGGCTTGAAAATGAATTGTATTGTGGAAATTATTGAAATGGAATGACTATGTATGGCGCAAGTAGGATTGTGGTTGATGGTTGATTTTGGTTGAAACCAAATAGGATTAGTTTATGGAAAAAAAATCGTCTGCGTACGAAATAGATTATTGAAATCCCAATTGTCAAAAGCTACGAGGCTTTAAGGTAGCGCGAGGAGTCGTACATCGGGATGGTGCCGGTTTAATTAACCTGCCATTATGTTGCCGAAATTTTCAGAAATATTCATGTGTTTGAATTATTTTCATATGTTCAAGTATATTCATGTGTTCATAATTTATTCATGATAGAAATAAATTGCTTAGATAATAAAAATCACATTTTTGTTATGTATGAACCACTAATAATATTCATGTGTTGAATAAATTCTTTGAACAATAAAAATCGCATTTTTATTATATGTATGAACTATTAAAAATATTCATGCGTTAAATAAATTCTTTGAACAATATATGTATGTGTTATCGAAATCACTGACATATATTTTTGAATCAGGGAAAATGTTCAATTATTACATTGACCGTAGTTGGATGTATGAAGTTAGAATTAGAATGAAAGGCTCAGTGAAAGAACATTTCTATAATGGTGTAAATGAATTTGTTAGATTTGCAGTATCTAATAATCGAAATTACGAGGAGCTTCGTTGTTCGTGTAGTAAGTGTAAACTGATTAGGTTTCATAAACCAGACATCGTTAAAGTACATTTGTATAAATCAGGTTTTGTGCCAAATTATTATTTATGGGATCGTCATGGAGAACTTGTTGCGCCTACAGTAAATCCTATAGCGTCGGAGGTCGAATTAGTTATGACGAATCCAATAGAAGATATGGTGGAAGATGCATCACGGTCGATGTTCCCTACCGATCAGGTTGACGACGATGACGTCAATATTGAAGAAGAACCGAACACGGAAGCCAGAAAAATATATGATTTATTGGCTTCAGCTAAGCGGCCATTGTGGAATGGTTGTGAAAATGGAACTGAATTATCGGTAACCGCTGAATACATCACCATGAAATCAAAATTTAACCTTACAGAAGCTGCATTTACAGCGGTTGTACAAGCTGCGAAAAGACATATGTCACCCGATAATCTAATGTGCGATAGTCATTACAAAGTGAAAAAACTAATGTCGGCTTTTGGTTTGCCGTACCAAAAAATAGATACTTGTGTTAAATGTTGCATGTTGTATTGAAATGATGAAATTAATCTTAGAAACTGTAAGAAATGTGGCGGAGAAAGGTATAAACCTAGAAAAAAGAAAGGTAAGAAAGTTCCATATACAAGAATGCATTATTTACCAATCATCCCTAGACTACAACGGTTATATGCATCATCAGTCACTGCATGTCATATGCAATGGCATAGTGTGCAAGCACCCAAAATTTGGACAAGTGAAGAAATATATGATATTGTAAAGGATTATCCCAAGATCCATGAGACTGGAGAGCAGACAGAAATTCCGGGTAAATCTGACATTCATAATTGGTGTAAACAAAGCATACTCTGGGAGCTACCTTATTGGAAAGATCGCAAACTTTGACATAATATCGACGTTATGCATAATGAAAAAAATGTATTTGATAACGTGTTTAATATTGTTTTGAATGTCAAAGGAAAAACAAAGGACGATATATATTCGAGACGTGACATAGAAGAATATTGTAAACGTCTAGAACTTCATATGAAGCTCAATGACAATAAAAAATCCAAAGCGTGTTATGAACTAGACAACAAACAAATAAAACTTGTACTGAAATGGATTGAGGGACTGAAATGTCCGGATGGGATTTCTTCTAATCTTCGTAGATGTGTTGACTATAAAAACAATAAACTGAGTGGGATGAAAAGTCATGATTGTCATACCATGATAGAATATTTATTACCAGTGGTGTTCAAAGAATTATTGCCTGTAAAAGTGTAGGATGTTTTAACAGAGTTAAGCTTATTCTATAAACAGCTTTGTTCGGCAACGTTAAAAATTGATCGTCTCTGTAAACTTGAAGTAGAAATTCCGATATTGATTTGCAAATTAGAGAAAATCTTCCCTCCGGAAATTTTTAATGTAATGGAGCATTTACCTGTTCATCTTCCATCCGAAGCGATTCTTCGAGGTCCAGTGCAATATGGATGGATGTATCCTTTTGAAAGGTAAAATTTATGCTTACAATTCAAAGTGACATTAGTGCATATAAATTGAATTAATTTTATTTTAGGTATTTGAATCATCTGAAGAAAAAAGTACAACAAAAAGCACGAGTTGAAGGTTCGATTTGCAAATCTTATCTTGAAGAAGAAGCTTCGTTCTTTTTTTCTCATTACTTTAGTGATCACGTGAACCTATCATTTGTAAGCGATCCTCGTAATGATGAAACCGTGGAACCCAATTTTTGTCCGACGATGTTATCTGTTTTTAGACAACATGGATGATATTCTGGAAAATGTGTAGAAATATGGTTAGATGATAGAGATCACCGTGTAGCACACACATATGTTCTTCTAAATTGTGCTGAAGTTGCACCATTTGTTAGGTACTAAATTTGTTAACTTTATTACAGTTATGTGTACATAAATTGTTTGCTAGTAATAAAATCATTTATATTTGCAGTATTTACGAATCAGAAAGTCCAAATGGCGATCTCAGTAAAGATTTGCTAAATGGTTCTCGAAGTACGTTTTCGATCCAATAAACCGCGTCAATGACGAGCATTTGCAACATCTTGCGCTTGGACCAAAAAGAAATGTTAAGACTTATCCAATATTCTTCGTCAATGGATTTAAATTCAACACCAAAGACCATGGTACTGACAGATTAACATATAACAGTGGTGTATTTGTCAAAGGTAGTGATGATCTCGAAGAGCATATAAAAGACTTTTATGGCGTCTTGACACAGATTATAGAGTTGACATATTATATACAACCCATTGAAAAAGTTGTTCTATTCAAGTGCAACTGGTTCAGCAATGTTCCTGGTACTGGAATCAACGTGCATAAAGATTATAAGCTTATAGAAATAAAGCACACATCGCATTAGTATAAGTATGATCCTTTTGTATTGGCAAAGCAAGCATTACAAGTTTACTTTGCTCCATATTCGTCCTTAAAAAGAGATAAAGTAGATTGGTCTGCTGTAATTAAAACAAATGCAAGATTTACATTTGAAGGAATTGCTATTTCAGACGATGCAGCGTATCAAACAGATGCAAATCAAAACGATGAAATAATAATTGCTAATGATGTCCATTTAGAGTCACTACAAGAAAAACAGCATATAGCAGCGGTAGAATCTGCTTCTAATCCATCGCTAAACAGGCCTTAGCGACGGATTTCCTACATAACGTTGTGGTCGGTAAAAACCATGACGGTATCTGTGTCAGATTTTGCGACGGAATTTAGCATGAATTTTCCGACATTTTTCCGTTATTTTACAAATGTTATAATAAAAATAAAATTTTATTTATTAATTTAATTTTAATTTATATGCCGACTATTTACCGACGGATAGTTAAATTATAATAAAATATTATTTATAAAAAGCGTCGGTAAATCCTTACTAATTACCAAGGGATTAGCAATGAAAATTAAATTGAGGTAAACTTAACCTCCTTTTTTTTGTTGGTAATCCGCTGATATTCCCCTTCTAATCTGCCTATATATATATAACATATATATATATATATACACACACACACACGCATATATATATATGTGTGTGTGTGTGTGTGTGTGTGTGCGTGTATGTATATATATACATACTCATCACGCACATAACTTGTGTTCCATTCAATACACAATCCTTATTTAAATACAGCACAATTAATGTCAACACATATTTCATAATCAATGTATTATATTAATCACTCATCTCATAATCAACATTCAACATTACATAATAGACATACTAAACATTCTTACATCAAAAATACATAATACATCCATAATATTTCATAAACAATACTAAAAAGTACACACCATAATAAAGTTGTAGCATTTCAAATCCATAACTTGTGGCATAGTTCATAAGAAATTGCTAGATGGTGAAACCTCAGCCGTTGATTCAGTATCATAGCATTCTTTAGTATCATAGTGTTCTTCTTTGCAATTGCTAGATGGAAACCTATCCATAATTCTACAAAAATCAACAAAAATATTCAGAAATGGAAACAAAATTGTTGAAATAAGCATTAGCCAATGTCATTAATCAGCAAGCAGCCAAGAAAAATAAAGCCACCAACTGATTATTCATTCGCAGTTGTAGATTGTTGGTGCAAAGAATTGAAAAGTCAAGTCTAAAATTAAAATATACCAAAATAATAGCGGCAAATCTGGAATTAGCACCACAAACAATTATTTTCACTGGATAGAAGGAAGCGAAGACTGTATAATGCAGACGTTGATCCAATTTAGGCACAAATATCAAGCGGAGCATCTAACTTTGGAAAGGACTGGAAAGATGACATCAAAACCAACCGAGAACTTTGGAAAGGGCTGGAAATTGGAAAACAATATTACATGAATGTTCAGCATATAAAGCTTTATGGTAAGTTATCTCTCAAAATATAAAATTTTACTGACCATCATATAAAATTTTACTATGGTAGCTTACTGACCTTCATACAAGATATAAAAACAATATTAGCTTACTGGCCTTCATACAAGATAAGAACAAAAGAAGTACCGGTGCATTCAGTATACATCATTATAAGACTATCACTTTTACATGCATAACAAAATTCTTTTCCTCTAAAATATCCGGGAATAAATAATAGAAATATTTCATTTAAGTGGTTTGCGCAATTTAGAGGCCTGATGGAGGCGACGTTGTAGAGCGACGAGAGGTATTTTTAAGGTTGTGGAGTTCAGGTTTTTAGGGTTGTACGCACATTTTATGATGAAAAATAACATGTACATGTAAACATAAATGATGCGGTGGAAAAATATTCATTTTCTCAATGCCACATGCTTGGGTTTGTACATGGAAACAAATGCTTGGGTTTGTTTCTCATAGTCAGGTTGCTTCTGTATTATTAAACAGAAGGGGACTGCATAATATGCAAAAAACATAGCAGCAATGGGTCAATAGTACGGAAAATTATATGTATTACTGTGATGCAACAATATGAACCCTGATTCTCATGTCAAGTTGACTGGACACAAGTTTTTATAGTTCAGACACATGCATAGTCGTTCCCATTGGAATTAGCTTTGAATTTCAAAAATGCAAATGTTTAGAATACCTTATACTTTGGAGACTAAATTATATATTGTGATATCACGAAACAACATGCAATGATAAATATTACTTACAGAGAAAAATAGGAAGATGGGACAAGCAGCAGCTCTTCCCTATGCTTCTCTGTAAGCAGAATCTATCTTCTTATTTCCATTAGGAGTGCTAGCCCATACACTATATTTTACACTCTTGTGTAGATCATCCTCAATGTAAGATTTAACTATGAAAAATTTAGCATCTAGATATTCCACTTCAAAATGTTCTTTATCTTTTAGAATTTAGCGAGTATGGCATAACTAAGCATAAAGTTACATTGTCATGTAAAATAAATACCTCAAAGTCATCATTCAGACCAAGCTTATTTACCAAGTACTTCATCAACAGCCTAACTGTCATCCCACCATCCCTGAAATTTATCAAAAATAAAAAAGTTGAAAAAAAGGGTCTAGATAGGGAAAAGGTCAAAACCATTTGGTGATAGAAAAGCGAACAATGGCCAAAAGAAGCAAAACATGCAAGAAATAAAATGATTAAGCTGAAAAAAGAATAGAATGGTAGCAATACTTGATTCTTATGTAGCTTTTTGGTATTTTCGGCAAACTCAACATCATCACTCTTTTTTTTTAACAACAGGAACGAATCCAGACCCTTGTTGTTTACAAAAAAAACTTACACAGGAGAAATTTGTAAACTGTTGGTGCATATTTAACAGGATCTTTACAAAATGATGAATTTGTAAACTGTTATTGCATAACTCAACATCCTAGTCAATCGCCCAAATGATTACAAATGATGAACAAGTGATCTAAATATTTGTAAATATGCAATAACAGTTTACAAATATTTACAAAATTGCAATAACAATTTACAAATATTTACAAGTTTGTAAAATGTTTACAAATTTGAGTTTACAAATGATGAATTTGTAAACTGTTATTGCATATTTAACAGGATCTCCTGTGTAAACATTTTAACAGGATCTTTACACAGGAGAAATTTACAGAAAAGATTAACAGGAGACCCTTGTTTCACAACAAGATCTTTACAAATTTGTAAACAGCTATTGCTGAAAATACCAAAAAGCTGAAACAAGATCATTACAAAAAAGTTTAACAGTTTACAAATTTATTGCATAGAAAGGCCACTAAATACATACATTGATCAAACATAAAATAGCTTACACAGGAGAAAGAACATCTTAATTCTTTCATTCAAAGTTTTTTCATATGAGACCAAAATAACAAGAAAATTAATGGTGGATGATCAGGGAAATTGGGTTGATGGTCAGGGAACTTCTTCTCACTGTTTGCGCATCAACCCTTATACCGAACCTCCCCATCTCGCTTTACATTTCACAAAAAATGCCTCAAAACCGCAACTTACAACCCCAAACTTCCGTGCCAAATAATTTGCAGTACTGTGTTTGCATTTAAACTCCAATATAAATATAGATTAAATCAAGCTATAAATTTGGCGTACTCACCACTCATACAAGATCGAACCATACTCAAATCCTTGTATCACGGCTGCCAAACAAGCCTTCCGCAACCCACTACTACTACTCTGAATGACCTACTGTCTGACTCCGATCGCTGAATCTCTATTCAACCGATTGCAATTTCCGTCCAACCCAGTATATAGTATGAGAAAATAGAAGGGAGAAGGAAAAGGATCGAAGGACGAGAGGGGGCTTGCGGTTTTATACGGATCTGAAATTGGATGTGGAGGAAACGTTTTTTATTTTGTTGAATCGTGAACGGAGAAAGAATTTTCTCGAATATAGGATCTGGATGGAAGGGAAAGTATATCGTGTCTTTTAGTAGATGGAGGGAAACTGATAACTTTTGGAGCCAAATTTTCAGATGGCGGTGGAAAAAATTCTGAGTTCGAGCCAAAACATAGAGCGAGTGAAACAAATTATTATGAATATATTAGGTACAACATTGGAAAAACATTGTTCAAACTTCAAAGCTAGCGAGCGAAAGCCTTTTTACTAAAAATATATTAGGTACAAAAAGAAATCTTTGAGAACGTGCAAGATTAATTGTAATAAATTATTACATGAAAAATAAAATTCACTTTTAAATAATGTTTAATAATTATGAATTAGTTATCGATAATCATTGGTCGTAAATTTAAAATAATTATCTGTCTAAGTTTTCATTTATAAATTATTAATAAATTACCATTCATAATTATTAAACATGTGTCATAATTATTTGTTATCATTAATTATTAATTTTTTTAATAATCATTATCAATTATTAATTATTTAATTATCAAAAGTTTACTACTCGATATTAAATATCATTAATTAATTATTTGTACAAGCCGATCTTGCCAATGTGAACTATGATTACTAGTTAGCATCAACGATAAACATGTAAAATCGACCATTAACAGAAGATGAGCACCCAATCCTTATACCAAGAATCGATTAATAGGAACTTACCCTTTTGAATTAAAAGCTGAAGCTGGAGGCTGAAAATATGATCGAACGTCAAAATGGAGGATCTGTTGGAAGAAATGGGTATATTCAAAAATGGGTGTTGGAAATTAAAATGGTGTCGTTGAAATATCCAGATCTTTGATGGTTGGATCCTTAGACACCAATGGATACAACATCATCTTCTAGATCTAGAATCAAAAGGGTCGATGGATACAGCGTCATCTTCTAGATCTAGAATTAAAAGGGTCGATTGAGAGGGCTAGATCCTCGGTAATGGATTTTGGAGTGGCCTATATCTTCTGACGCTAGATCTACTGATGTTGAATCTCGCATGAAATCAGTGTAGCGAATCGCCGAAGAACATATTAGGTGTAGCAGCAGAACATTTCCCTATATATATAACATATATAACATTACTCTTAATATATACCTACATGATAAAAGTAAAAACAAAAATCAGAAACCTTAGATGCAATAGCCTACCTCCTTTTGAAGTCTGTTGTCATCACAACAGGCTCCCGGCTAGTTGCAGCTTCCAGCAAAAGTATTCTGAAACTATAAACATCACAACATGTGCGCTTATCTGTAAACAGTCCTAGATATGTTTGATACTCAATAACTCTAAACACATTATACATTGACCATTTTCTTTTGAATTGTAGTAATTGTGGTGTAGGAGTATATAGTTAATTAACTCTGAAGTTTCATACTATTACCAATTGATTGCAACGAATAAAATGACTCTCCTAAGGAAAAGAAAAACATAAGATAATCAATTAACTCTGGAGTTTCATACTAGCAATTTAACGATGGCGCCCTCCTTTTTTCCCGCCTATAAAAGGCAAGTTGAATATTAACTATTAATTATTACATGTAATAAATAAATATAAACAATAACTTTTAATTATCAGTAATTAATCATAAAAAACTATTACATATAAAAAATAATTATTGAATGTGGATAATATGTTGTAATTATGATTTATTTATTAATAATCATTAGTTATAAATTGTAGATAATACCTAGTAATTATGAATTATTACCTTTTTAAATACCAAAAAATGAATATAATCATCAATTATAATTATTTAATTAAAAATATGTTATAGCAACTGGGACGAAAAAATAGTTGTTAATCGTTGATTATTAATTGTAATTATTAAATTTCTAAATTATGAAAACTTTCTCTTCATTTCTCTGTGTAAGCTTTCTCATTTCTGTTGTGCGTTGAGAGAAAGATAATCAAGTTATGAATTCTTATGATTTGGCTTTTTTCTTAATTTCTGTAATTAAGATAGTAATCTTTAACCTTGCAGGCTATGTTTTAGGTTTGTTTATTAACATGGTAGAAGATTTTTCTTATATGACCATGTAAAGAATTCAGAAAATTCAAAAAAAAAACACATATATATGTATATATATTATGTATGTTACATACATTATATATATATAACTTTGAATTGTATAAACTAGGGATGTGTTGTCTCATATTATATTAGAGATAATTGCAATACTTATTGAATTTAGGAAACATGTATGCTAAAATCACATTATACATCAGTATAAAAGAACATGATATTATATTTGTATATATGCTCTTATAGTTTAAATTCTGATCTTTATAAACTGAAAATGTGTTGTCTCACAATATATTAGAGATAAGTGCACTACTTAAATCTTATGCTCAACTGTAATTAATCACTAATTAAATATTTATTATTAATTATAGATTACCAACAACTAATTATTAATAGTAGATATTAATTTATAATAACTATTATACACTTATATTAACTATCACATATCAATTATTAATTATTTAATAGTACATTAATATGCATGAAAATAATAACTTGTATGGTAATGTTTGAATTTTTTGAATTTCGAAATTCTTTAATATTTATTTAACTTCTTATTTTTAAACTTTAACCATTTTGTTTTTCTTAATTACTAATTATTTATCAAATAATACGTGCTAATCAATTTCTTAAAAGCAAATATGTATTAATAATTTCTTGATACTAATTTAATTAATTGTATTAAACACTATTAAATAATCATTGATTATCAAAACAAATTTAATAAACATCGAACAACAATGTATTTTATTAATTACTATTACATCTTATTTATTATATAGTAATTAATAATTAATCAGCATTAATTTTCAAAAAAAAAAATCAACATTAACTGTCGAATATTATTTACTTCTAATAGTTATTATTTATTATTAATTACTAATGTATTATTAACATTAATTATTTAAAATTTAAATTTACTAATTAATTACTAAGTAATAACACAAATTTAAAACATTTTATAAAAAATAAATATAAAAGTTCCTTTCAAATCTCCTGGAAAACTACAGGAAAATAGCTTCAAAATTATGTCGACTGTAATCCGACTCTATTAGCAACGGAATTTAGCATCAAATATTATATGACGGTAAAGAGCTACAATTTCCATTGATTTAGCAACAGAATTAGTACTCAACGGTAATAATTTATAATAAGATGACATAAAAAATCCAAAATAATTTTCTCTTACAAAGCCCATGGAAATCCGTCGCTAATTAGCGACGGAATTTTCCGCTGCTAAAAATATGTCGCTAATCTCGGTTTTTCTTGTAGTGAGTCTTTAAACGATGAATCAAATGAATTAATAGAAGCTTTTGAGAGTACAGAGGACAACGATATAGAGTATGAGACCGAGACTGAATCAGAAAATGAAGAAGAAGAATATTATTTGTATCGTTAGTTGTTTACATACGTACGTACAATGCTGTGAACTTATATGATGTGCTATGTTGTGAACTTATATGATGTGCTATGTTGTGAACTTATATGATGTGCTACGGTTATCTATTATCTGGTTCTTCTTCTTTTATGTAAATGAGTCTTGTAGTTGCATTTGATAATATATGTTGTATGAGTTTATTTGATAATGGATGTGCATAATGATATATGAGTTTTTAATTTCGTGACAGATATGCCTCCTAGACGCCGACCTACCCACAGTTCAGAGGCAGGTGTGAGCGGTACAACACCGGATACACGTCCGGTCGTAGAGCTCGTGCCCAAGTCCGCAGGGTAAGTTTTTAATTTCGTAAATGCTTAGTATTCAAAAGTTATTAAATGTTAATATTGTACTTTCTGCAGGGGGTTTGATATTATTCCAGGAGAGCTTGTTTTATGTGTGTCTAGACAAGCATATGTCGCTAGGTCGACAGAGGCGTGGCCTCACAGGGACGATATTCCTATGCATATTAGGAATGCCATCCTCGCGGAGGTTCTTGTAAGTATAAATATATTTTTCATTTGCAAAATTATATAAAATATGTAATACAATTTGTTTGTTAATTTATAGTGTTCTGTACTTGTCCAGGATGAAGATATGGATGTTTTCCTCACCGAATGGAACCAGAAGATGAGGAAAAATTATTCAGGCAATGTATACAAGGCAAAAAAAAGCGAAAAATAGGCCTCAGTGGATGAGCGAGGAGGTCTACGCCGATTTCCAGAAATTGTGGGCCAGGAAAGCTACGAGGGTAAATTACTTAAGCTTGTTTTAAAATTTTATTTTGTATATCCATTAATTAATCATATAATTAAATATACAGGAGCTTTCAGAGCAAAATCGAGCAAACAGGCTCAAAAATCCTGCTTTGCATCGGGCTGGGTCTAAGTCCTTCTCCCAGCATCGTTGCGAATTGGTACAAACGATAAATTACATTTACAAATAGTTCTAAACTTTTTAAATCGTATTGATTAATTCCAAATAAATATTTTATCATTTCATATGTCGACTCTCCAACAGTAGCCTACACTTGCTGAGGTGTTTAGACAGACTCATGTCGTCGAGCGGACAGATGACGAGGGTAACACCACATATACCTGAAAGGACCCTAAGTCTTGTGAAATGATGGTTAGCATTTGTAATAATTTGTATTTCACATTGTTATTTTGAAATTGAATATTTAATGTATTCCATAACTGTCTGCTATCGCTGGACAAATACAGGGCGGCCTTAGATGCTCGAGCGACGCAGTTAGTTCAAGAGCCCGATGTGGAGGAGTGCAATCGCATCTGGAACAAAATCATCGACCCGCCTACCAGGGGTAGACGCTATGGCTTTGGAAACATAGAGGTAAAGCGTTTTATTAAAGAAATTAAACATATCCCAGTTCTATTAATTAATATCACTTAGGTACTAAATCCACGTAAACAAATATTAATTACTGGCATGAATAATTACTACAAATTGATTCTACTAATTAGTGTGCATTTCATATCGACAACTCTATTACAATAATTGTATAAACCATGTATAGTATCAAAAAAAACTTTTGACAATGGTTTCTAACTATTTTAATATAATTACAGATGGCGGGGACTCAGACCTCTTATATGAGGCATCAGGACGAGGAGGAGATTCACATGCTTCGACAACAAGTTGCAGCTTTAGAGGATTTTCAGAAGAACAAGCTCGAGACCATGCTGGATGCGCAGATTGCTGCATATCTCCAGGAGCATGGTGTGATGCCGCCGAGTGAGCCCGTGGATGAGGACGATGAGGACGAGCATAATGGAGAGAATTAGGATGATGAGGATGAGTAGGTAGGTACTTGTTTTTTTTGGGGACTTGTTTTGTAAATACAAACTACTTGTTGGTGATGGACTTGAGATGTTTGTGGTGTTTTATAGAGACGATGATGGTATTTTGGACTTCGTTTGTTTGATGTGGACGTGTCGATCTTATCGTTTATATTTATGGTTTTTGGACGTGTTGATGGTATGAGTTGATTTATAGCATTTATCATGTGAATGAATGTGAAATTAATTGTATATGAGTTGAAGACGAACTGCATTTTGAATTTGTGTGGTTTGATGGCTTGTTAGCTGCTGAAATATAAAAAAAAAAGTTCCAGTTTGGCTACGGCTAGCGACGGCTGGTGTCGGTTTTCTAGTCATGCATGGCGACGGCTAGCGAGGGTTTTTTGCCCAGTTTTGCCACGAATAGCAACGGTTGACGACGGTGCTTTTGCAATGTCTTGTGACGGTTGGCGACGGCTTGCGAGGGCTAGTTGGTGACGGCATTTAACCGTTTGTAGGAAATATGACCGTTTGTCCATGTGGCAACTTTGTCGTTGCCAACTGTCGCAAAATTGGTGTCCATTGCCGTCGCCATGGCCGATGCTATTTACTTAGCATCCACATAATTGGTGACGGCTTTTGGCGATGGTTGGCGACGCCTAGTGACGGCCATCGACGGTTTTTTGCCGTCACTAATTGATCCGTTTCTTGTAGTGATATACTCATCGTCCACAAAATACAAACAGAAAGAAAAGCGAAATAACTAAAACTGGAATAGATCAAGCATCACATCCCTGCACAAACTTCCCCACTTTCATCCTCACATTCTGCTAAACAACTGACTTACTGCTACACACTTCAGATTGAGGGTAAGCAAATCTTTTTGCCTGTTACATCTACCAAGCTAGAAATTCATGTCTTGCTGCACATGAAAACTGCCTTACTCTCCAAGTTCTCAAGCAATATTGATCATAAGCATTATAATTTCAGCTCCACTTGCTCATCTTCAAAACTATTTTCTGGTTGGGCCCCCCTTCCATAATATTTCATGGTGAGAGCTGAAATTTGACTTTACTGTTAAACATTATTAGAATATTTAAGAAAAGACACTACAAAAGTAGTAAAGAAATAATTCATCATAAATCCAACACCGAACAAAAATATGCCCATAATCATCAAGCACCATAAGCAAAAGTTTAAGAAAATTTGAAAGCTTTGGTGTAGAACAAATAAATCAGCAAAAACCTAAAGAAAATAGGTTCATATGAAAATTGAAGAGATAAATATTTCATAAGTAAGAGAAGATCTATACCTTGAGATGATTCTTCATCCCCACACTCATGATCCTCAGGAGCTCACAATAACCTTGAATAAACGGATGTCAATAGCAGTGCGAGTTACGTCAACCACCCGGCTAGCCTGACCCATGGAGAATGAGTTAAATCAAGGACGTTTGGGGCAAGCATGACTGTAACAGGGTGGAAAAATATTACCAGAAGTGGTCTTCAGTTTACTTAGCATCACATAACTAGCATTTTAAGAGTTCAATTTGTATGTGTCAATGTAGTAAAATACATTTCAAAGCACATCACATAACATTGCGAGGTACCTAGCAGTTGACTATTTTGACATCGTTTACCTATTATGCAAGTGTACAGTTAACCCTTTCCAATTGCTTGGTTTTTCATGGAATAGAACGATCAATGCAAACAATCTTCTTACCTTCCTCTCCTTGAAATTGAAATGAAAAGATTGATAAAATAAATGTACCTCGCTGCACGAAAATAGTCAAAGCTGTAATGTAATTGATTGTATAACAGCAACAAGTTGCGGTGGCTTGGTATCTAGATAAATCTTCGTTGCCTCATCAAGCTGAAATTAAATGATTCTTCAAGTTACAAATTAATAAGAGTAAAATTTAGATGTAAAAATGGTAACTTGTATTAGAGCAACCAACTTACAACCATATGTTGCTTCGGTCAAGACTATGGTTGGTAAAAAGACATGGAGCTACCACAAATATGGGACAAGTGAAATAACTTCAAACGAAGAAGCAACAATTCGATAATCCGATCTAAGTGCACTGCAATACTCAAATGATCAGTCATACGTAAATGTTCATGTATACATACACATAGTAGAGAAACTGAACATGAAAGAGGAGCAGGAGCATGTTCAAACTACATTGTGCAGTTCAAAACATATTGAGCACAACACGGCCATGAACAAGAACGGACGTAATAAGCAAATCAAATATACATGTGTGCAACATCTCCACAAACAAGAAGAAGTGCAAAAAATCCATATTCAAGTAGTGATTAAGACAACGTTGAATTATCATAACAGTATCGGATAAGTGATCTTTGGTAATGTATGATCAAAACTAAAGCCAACGACTACAAATTTCCAAAACGGCATATTGAACAAGTCAAAATTTCCAGCAAAAGAAACCAGAACTGAAATATAATTTTAACCAAATCAAAAATATGTTATAATACATCCAAATATATCACATAAGAAAAAGTCAACAAACATCAATCCTAAGTCTTTTTAGGACTATCCTTATGAAAACTAAACATGAAACCTACATCATATGATGCAATTTCCATTAATCATATTATACCCTCCATAAGTAAAACATCCTCGAAAAAGCATCGACGTTGATAGCCAGCTTAAGTAATTTCATTGCAAGAATTCACTCAAAAGGGCGTCTCTAAACAAATACACAAATTCAAAGTAAAACACACCATATTGTAAACAGAGAAAAGACTCAGATAACCTTTTAAATAAACAAATTGTTGAAATTTATGATTGAAATATTTATAGAGAAGGAAAGAAATCGATTGATTGTCAATCAATTAATTGGCTTGTATATGGAAAGATATAAGGGGAAGTTTTCTTTTTGGAAGAAAAATAACAGGCCAATCAATCAATTAATGAAAAATCAATTTACTCAGGGAAAGAGATTGAGACCGTGATTGCGCCAACCATTAATGCTCCAATCAAATCAAGTAAGATATTATATTTTTTTTTCTTCATGACCAAGTAATATAGAAACTTCTCTTTTTATCTCCAAGAAATCCCTTTATATAAATAGGGGTCATATTATTGTATGAATGCAAGCAATCCACCATTAATCTTCTCTCTATTGTAATCTTATGTACTCATTTCTTCATTGAGAAATAAAAGTTGTTGGGTCTCCGTGGACGTAGGATATTCATATCCGAACCACGTTATATTGGTGTGCCCGTTCCTCTCTTTTCTGTTTTTGTTCTCTCTATAATTTGTGCCACTTGATTTTATTTTTTGGCATTGTTGAAATTGTTGACAGACTAGCTCATTGGGTTTATTCATATTCCGCTGTCCAAATCTCTGATTTTGCACTACATATTGGTATCAGAGCTAGTTGTCATGTTCAAAGACTTTTTCAGTCATATCAAATTTCACAAAGAATAACAGTGGTAGAAGCGCTATAAATTATGGAGTTGCTAGATTTAATGGAAAAGGGGATTTTGGCACATGGAAGATGAAGATGGAAGTGGTGTTGAAGAAAGAGAGGACATTTAAGGTTATCTCAGATCCAGAGAAATTGAAGAAATTAACACCTGAAGAGATAGAAGAATTGGAAGAGGATGCTCTTACTACCATTCAACTTAGCATTTCTGATGAAGTACTTAGAAATTTTTCTCATGTGAAAACTACTAAGGAATTGTGAGATGCTCTTCAGAGAAAGTTCTACGATAAGTCTTTCACCAACCGCATAATCTTACAGCAACAACTTTATTCTTTCAAAATGAGGCCCGGAACAGATGTATTTGCTCATATAGATGCCTTCAACACACTTGTCATGAATCTTCAAGTAGCTGATGTAAAGATTGAGGATGAGGCCCAAGTTGTTATTCTTTTATGTTCTTTACCTGCAGAGTATAACACTTTTGTTAACTTTATGATCTATGGACGTTTGTCTATTTGCTTGGAGGATGTGAAGACAAATTTGCATAACGAGATGTTGAGAGGAAAGTTAGCAAGCATGAGCATGAAGACTGATTCTGAAAGCCTTGTTGCACAAAGAGGAAGAAGTAAAAGTAGACCCAAATATGGTGGAGATAGAGCTAAGTCCAGATCTCAGTCAAGAGGAGCCCGGAAGGGAGTTTGTCATTATTGCAGAAAACCTGGACATTATACTGCAAGTTGCCCCAAGTTGGAGAACAAAAACAAAGTTGTTACCCAGAAGGCTTCAGCATCTACAGTGGAGACATCAGATTTAGATAATGACCCTAGCATTTTTACAGCTTCCGCCTCTCCTATTAAGAGTACTATGTGGATTATTGACTTGGGAGCATCCTATCACATGACACCTGATAGGCACTCTTTTTCCACTTATCGTCAGCTTGATGGAGGAGAGGTTCTCATGGAAAATAATGCTTCTTATCGCTTGATTGGTATTGGAACAGTAAAAATCAGGATGTTTGATGGTGTTGTTCGTACTTTATGTGATGTCAGGTATGTGCCTGATTTACGGCGTAGTTTGATCTCCTTTGGAGCATTGTGCAATTTTGGCTTAAAGTGTGTAATAGAAAAAGATTCATTAAAAGTTACAAATGGCTCATTGATAGTAATGAAAGGGGTAAAAGCTGGAAATCTATATTTGCTGAAGGGTAGAACTGCTGTTGCGGAGACTGGGTCGGTTATTGATTCAGTTGATTCCGATTCTTCCCGATTGTGGCATTTTCGTATGGGTCACATTGGAGAGAGCAGTTTAGAAGTATTGAGAAAGCGAGGTTTGATTGACGGTGTTCATCATTCGAAACTTAACTTTTGTGAAGGATGTGTACTTGGAAAGCAGACGAAGGTTTCTTTTGGCATTGCCGCATTGCAGAGCATAAGTCTAAAGATGTTTTAGTGTATGTTCATACTGATGTTTGGGGACCCGCACCATGCCTATCTTATGGAGGGGCCTGGTATTTTATTTCATTTGTTGATGATTTTTCTAGAAAAGTATGGGTTTACTTTATGAAGTCCGAAGATGAAACTTTTGATAGGTTTCAAAGTTAGAAATCTCTTGTTGAGAAGCAGTCTGAAAAGAAAGTGAAGGTTCTTCGTTTAGATAATGGTCGTGAATCCACTTCTCAAAAATTCATCAAATTTTGTGAGTCCGAGGGAATCAAAAGACACTACACCACACCAGGAGACCCTCAGTCAAATAGGGTTGCAGAGAGAATGAATTGGACTTTGTTGGAAAGAACTCGTAGCTTACGGCTGACTACGGGATTAAATAAGAGATTTTGGGCAGAAGCATTATTTATGGTGGTTTTCCTTATCAACCGCACACCTTCTAGCACCATAGATATGAAGATTCCTGAAGAAGAGTGGAAGGAAGAGCCTGTATCATATTCCTTTCTCAGATTGTTTGGCTGTCTAGCTTATGTGCATGAGAGAAAAGGGAAGTTGGATTCAAGATCGCGCAAGTGTAATTTTCTTGGCTATAAGAAAGGAATCAAGGGTTATAGAATGTGGTGACTATTACCTAGAAGATTGTTACTAGCAGGCATGTTACATTTGATGAGAAGGCTATGTTGAAGGTGGAGCCTTCTTCTTCAGTTAATGATGACGTTGAGAGGACAAATTTAGAATATCAAACACAAGGCAGATCATTAGATTTCCATATGAGCAAAAATGGTGATTCGGATGACACCTTGGTTGATAGGGAAAGTACAAACGATCAATCTCAAGGTGGAGCTTAAATTCAAACTCGACCAACGAGAGAGAAGAAAAGACCTATATGGCTTGATGATTTTGTGGGATTTGAAGATATTGACTTTGATGACATGGCAGCTTATGCATTAAGCATATTTCATGATGAGCCTAGAGACTAAAAAGATGCCATTAATTCTGTTGATATCCCCAGTTGGCTAGTAGCAATGAAGGAGGAGATCGAGTCTTTGCACAAAATCACATTGGGATTTAGTGCCACTTTCTTCTGGCAAGAGAGCAATTGGATGTAACTGGATCTATAAGGTGAAAGATGGCGGCAATGGTGACTTGAGGTAAAAGCAAGATTAGTGGCGAAGGGTTATGTTCAAAAGAAAGATGTGGAGTTTCATGATATTTTTTCTCCAGTTGTTAGACACACTTCCATTCGCATTCTTTTGGCATTGGCTGCTCACTTCGACATAGAGTTGGAACAACTAGAAGTCAAGACAACATTATTGCATGGTGATCTTGAGGAGGACATTTACCTACAGCAACCAGAGGGGTTCATTGATAGCAGTAGGCTAGGTCATGTCACTACAACAAAAAACACTTTTCCCAACAGCCAATATCTGTTGCAGTAGACCAATTGCAACAGGCCTGCGCATGTTGTTTGCCGGAGTTGCTAAAAGTTCGCAACATTTTTTTCCTGTTGCAATAGGATGTTGCGGTATACATTTTTGCAACAGGCTTTTGTTGTTGCAACAGATCCTTTTGCAACAGTATATGCCTGTTGCAATAGATCTATAAATCTATATAAATTTTTTTTATAGCTTATAGATACTGCATATTAAATGTATTCGTTTTAGTATTAGTGTATATCACAAAATGAAATAAAGAAATAAAAATTTTATTTTAACAAAGTTTTAATAGTACAAACAATTACAACAATTTTTTTTTTTACAATTTTCATACACCATTCATGTATAACAATTTCTTCTCCCACACAACACATTTCTTTCAAATAGAGTATTTTCTAATCATATTTCAACTCTATGATACATATACTATAACAAGAAAATAAATATCATCGGTTCACTTGAACAAATTTGCAGTTCATGCTCCATGTTTGCTGTCGATCATGAACATGCACCCCCTGTGTTAGCAATACATAATCATATCCGAATATCTAAACTTGCAAAGGCAAAAGGCAAAACAAGTTGTAAGACAATGAAGTGTCAACCAAGCAAGCTACCAGAAATTCCAGCAGTGAAGTATATGAGAACAAAGATCATTAAACAATAATGGATACAGTACACGATGCTAAAACTAATAATAGTGGATATAAATGTAGATTGCCAAATTTCTCAAATATTTAAACAATTGACTTGCTTGAAAGAGCTAGAGCCTATAGGTAATTATTTCAGAAGCCAAATAACATCGTCAATTTCTTCTTTTCCTATCAGTCTTCATCCACTTAGCTTTGAGGATAATCTTCAGTATAGCCTAATTGCTGCAAAAAAAAAAAAAAGCAAACCATATTCCATAAATTATCAAAAACAAGACATCAACAAGGAGTAATATAAATGAAAAAAGTTATATGCAGTTATGTTAAGGAGGTTTTAACGAGTTGATCAGGTCCTTTAGGGATCTGGAAGCAACAGATAAAAGCGATTTTGAGTTGCTCACTTCTAATGCAAATTGTTGTAAAACTCAATGTGTTGCATTAAAAATAAAAGCCTAATTCGAAAATGGTTTCTTCTTCTAATGTAAGTTGCTGCAAATAATCTATTATGTATAATTGTGATGTCAAACACAAATATTCGTAGAGCACCAGTCGTATAATTATTACAAAAAATTAAGTTCCATATAAAAAAAACAATCATACAAATCATACACCAAAGGCGAAATCTGATATTTGAGATTTAACCCAGTTCATCCCAAGCAACAAAAGATTGAAAGTCTCAGGAAGTTTGCCGGGGATTTTCAGGAACGTACCTGCCATCAGTTACACCAGCTGCATATCACAAACTCTGCACTCATGCAGTTCTGTATGATGCCTGGTATGAACCAAAGCCAAACCTCTTATTTTCCAGTTGTTGTGATACCACAGAAGATGATTTAACATATTTTTCAGTAACCAAACTACACCTTTACAGCATTCTACCAAGAGCAGTAAACTGCTTTGCTAACCGGTAAGCAATATGCTCAACTGCATAGGACAGCGTGTAAATACATTTGTTGCCACCATTATGGATCCTAGTGAACTGAAATCCAGGTCATTTTCTGCATAAAGTCATCGAATGCATCAGGGACTGGAAGTGAAATCCACTCGCAATGGTCATTATCATTTATTTTATTTATTTACTTTTTCTCGCTTCAATTTTTTTTGCATAGAATAAATAATTAAATGGGGCCGCCTTCAGGCTGCACATCGTGATTGTTTAGCAGGTAAAAATGGACGCTGATACCATTTTCTAATTAAAATTTTCAATACTTAGTTGCATTAAGGGGAAAATAGTGAACATATATTATGCTATTATTCTCCATAACAAATAACGAATTGTACAGTCGGAAATTAGCGATTTACTGTACGAATTAATTCAAAGTCGAATGAGAACTGTCCAAAAACACTTGCTTTGGGAATTAGCTATTATTATGCATAAAAAACACTTGCTTCGGAGAAAACAACATCAGAAGGTACAAAAAATTAGACTCAGCTAGAAAATCAATGTCCTGAGAACTGACCAAAAACAAATGCTCATTAGAAGTCACCAATGGAGACGACTCATCAGACTCTACAAAACCCTCATCTTCAACCCTCGAGAGAGCCTCAAAACTGCTTGACAGGATGAGAGAAAAATCCGATATAAAATGCTTACTGATAATACTTTCCTTCTCACATAAGAAACCGCATCCAGGTTAAAGGGGAAGCAGTCAACACTGGATAAGCCCAAATCAACACTGGTAGCATTATGAACAACAGACAGGAGAACCGAAGATGCTTCCTCACCAACATTGAAAGCACGCTCTCCAAAACCAGAACAACAAACATTCGAACCAATTTTGTAGAGGGAAGACCAGGCTTGAAATTGAGGCGAGTTTGGAGATAGAAGTCAGCTTAGATATGAGTTCGATATCGAATTAGTTACAGAAGGAAAGAACCGCATCAACTATTGCTTCTCTCAGATCTGAAAATTGGAGTTCGACTTGTGAATTTTTTGAATTGGGAGCGATTCTTTCTACCGGCGTTCCGATTAAGTTTCTCTGAAGAGCTGAGTTGAATAGAGATTTTCGGGTTTGCCATGCTGAGATAAGAATTCAAAACGCTTGAGAACTTGGAAAATTGATAACTGAAAGAAGTGTCTTAACACAAGAAATATAAGACAGTGAATCGGGTATTTGATTTTAGAGCTTTCTAAAGATTAGGGTTTTCATTTTAGAGATGAGCGGAGATGAGCGATGTCAATTATGAAGTGGGAAACGAAAAAGGGAAACGGGATTGTTAAATTTGTGGACTTGTGGGGAAAAATGGAAGCGGAATTAAGTGACGCAGATTGACTTATATTTCGTCCTGCCAAAATAGGATTGTAATTATTAACAAAATTAATTTAGAAATAATTATTAATAGTTTTAAATTAACTTTTTATTATATAATGATTTGTAATTAATTAAAACTAATATTTGATAGTACAATTTAATAATTAGCTTTTGATATTAATTTAATTCTTAAGAACCATTAATCAATAATATTTAATAAGTAAAAGCAACACTAATTATCGAAATACTAATTATCGATTATAATAATTATTAAGTATAAATTACTAAAAATTAAGTATATATTATTACTTATCCATTATTATTTGAAACTATCAATAAATTAGTTAAGTATTAAGTATTAATAATTAATTATGCAGTATTATTAATTATTAAAAATAATTATAATCTATTAAAATATTACTTATTTATTATTAAAACCATTAGTTATAAATCATAATATAATATTAAAATAATTTAAAATTGTTAATCATTATTTATGAATTATCGATTGTAATAAATTATTAAATAATATAGTTCGTATACATCATTATTTATACCTTATTACTAGAAATTATCAATGACTTACTTATGCAATACTAATTATTAAAATAATTATAAAAAATTAATTATTAAAAATATTACATTTTATTTTAAATACTACTTATTAAAAATTGGTTATTAATTATTTAATAGTAATTATTAATTGGGGAAAAATAATAGTAAATATTTTAAATACATTATAAATTATTTAATGGTAATTATTAAAATAGCCAGTTGCAATAGGGTAATTTTCTTATAATGAATATTACTTGGGGGAAAATAATATTCAAAAGTACGTTTTTCGCAGGTGGTTTTACCTGTTGCAAAAAAATTACAGTTATCGCAACTGGTGAAAGCAGTTGCTAAATATATAATTTTTGCAACTGGTTTGAAAGTGTAGTTGCAAATAATATATCTATTGCAACAGGAATGAAAGTGCAGTTGCTAAAACTATGTTTTCGCAACAGGCACGAAAGCACTGTTGCGAAAAATATACTTTTCGCAACAGGAGGGAAAAGCCTGTTGTTAAATCTTATCTATTGCAACAGCTACGAAAGGTCTGTTGCTAAATATCATTTACTGCAACTGACATTTGAAGCCTATTGCAAATAGGTAGTTGCAATAGGGTATTTTTCTTGTAGTGTGTTTGTAAACTTAACAAACCTCTTTATGGCTTAAAACAGTCTCCTAAACAGTGGTATAAGAAATTAGACAAGTTTATGACCTCACTTGGTTATTCTAGAAGCTTTAAGGACCAATGTGTCTATTTTAAAAAATGTAATGATGACATCATCTATTGGTTACTTTATGTTGATGATATGTTGAGAGCTTTTAAGAGGATGTCTAAAATTTCGGAGTTGAAGATGGAGTTCAGTAAAGAATTTGAGATGAAAGATTTGGGAAATGCACAGAAAATTTTGGGGATGGAGATTTAGAGGGATAGGAAGCAAAGAGTTTTGAGGCTCACCCAAACTCATTACATCGAGAAAGTCATATCTCGATTTGGTATGGAGAATGCTAAACTGGTGGCTACTCCATTAGGCTCTCAATTCAGGCTATCTAGAGATATGTGTCCCACATCGGATGAAGACAAAAGGGATATGTGTAATATTCCTTATTCTAGTACGGTTGGAAGCCTTTGTATGCTATGGTATGTACAAGGCCTGATTTAGCTCATGCAGTTGGTGTTGTTAGTCGATATATGTCTAACCCTGGTAAAGAGCATTGGCAAGCAGTGAAGTGGATACTTAGATATCTTCATGGCACTTCTTCAGTTGGCTTGTTATATGGTGGAGTAGATGGAGACATCTCTCTTAGGGGATACTGTGATTCATATTATGTTGGGGATAGAGATGAACGGAAGTCGGTGTCGGGCTACGTTTTTACACTTGGCATAGGCCTGATTTCGTGGAGATCAAAGTTGCAGTCTATCGAAGCTTTGTCGATTACTGAAGCAGAGTTAATATCGATTGGGTAGCAACTAAGGAAGGATTGTACTTACTTCAATTGTTGGATGATCTTTCAATGGCGCAGCGGACAGTGGAGCTATTTTCAGACGGTTAGAGTGCGATTCATCTTGTTGAGAATCAGGCTTATAGTTCACGGATGAAGCACATTGATGTTAGAGGTTTCTTTCTTATGATTGAGGAAGAATGAAGCAAGATCAAATTATTGAAGGTGGGTACTCGGATAATCCTTCAGATATGATGACCATGTCATTTCCAAAGGACAAGTTTGAGCATTGCTATAAAGACCCAGTTTCTGGATTAATTTTATAATCCTGGTAATTGAATTCAAATGGATAACTTTGATTTAAATATTATAGAAAATTCAGAATAAAATAATTATTATAAAATTGTCTAAATATATATTCAAATTCATTATATTCATCTGTATGTATGTATATAAAACAAGTACAACTTGGGATTTGTGTTATAAACAAGTTAAAATCCAAATCTTGTTATTAATAATGGTTATTGTAGAATTTTAGTAATAAATCAAAGTAAAATTTCCTAAGTAATCTTCTTGTGGTAATTTTGGAATTTCATTTTTCTTACAAGGAATAAAATTTAAATCAAAGTACAAAGAACAAGTGAACTCTAATATTATAATTTAAACTGAAGTACATACATATATATGTGAAAAATATATATGTATACAAGTTCACATAATTAAGCAAAAGCTTAGATTATAAAAATGTTTTATATTAAATATTGATTCAAGAGGATGTTATATTATATAATTTTAAAACTACCTTGTTTGCACAATTGTAAATATATGTGTATGAATACATATATATTCATGGTACAAGAATCAAGTATGAATTGAAAACATGTATATTCTGTATGCATTTAAATGTATGCCTATAGGCTATAATAAAAATAAAATGGACATGGTAAATCTATATCAAATTCTGAAAAGAAAGAAGTGTGACATGAAAGGGGACAAAACTGCAAGTATACGAATCAATATAGGATGACAAATCATAGGATACATGTGCAGCACTAAACATTCGAATTAGAAAGGAAAAATAGCCGCAAGTAACATGACAACCTAGGCTTTTAAGTGGAAAGGAAAGGTTGGACAGCCTAGGCTATTGACATTAAAAACAATGAAGCAAATATCTAGCATAAGGGGTGTAGATCTGATAATGTCATAGCCTACAGTTTAGGGATCCTTAGCCATGAGGAAGGACCTAACCCTGTAATGCCAAGCAGCAGAAAAGAGAAAGATCAAAGCAATCTTGGCATGTGAAAATACTATAGAAAGTGAACATACACTGCCTAAGCAATTCAGTAGAAAAGATGGGAAGAAGCATGGCACATGAAATCTGTACAACAACCATCAAATCCAATAGATAGTTTGTTTTACTTAAGAACTAAGGATGTTTCTTTTTATAGGACCTATGCATGCACATGTAAGTGCAGAAGAAACAGGGCCCGACTATGTTTCTTAGAAGGAGAATTAAAAGATTTAGATCTGATTTATACAATTGTAAACATCAAAGCTTACTTCATATTGCTGCCTATATAACTTCTACCCAACATAACACCTCCCCAATATAGAGACTGGTTTTGTTCATCTATAAATACCTATAGGAACCTCAGAACTTCATATATTAGTTCACTGAAAACAAATGAAAACAGAAGGAATGGAATACCTAAAATGGAAAAGGCAGAGGCCATTGGCAAAGGCAGTAACAGTTTGGTGAGTAAACATTCTATGCTTCCTTTTTATCTTGTGTATGATGAATGATTTATTTTTGTTCAACTTACATTTGTATATAGTATCTGAATATGATCATTGATACTGATCATAGTTTTGGAAAAAGAAAGTATAAAATAAAATCTCTGTTAATATTGAAATAAAAGCAAGGGCAGTGAACAGACAAACAAACATAATAACCTATATACAGTGAGTAAATCCTTCAATCTCTTTACTGTTTACATGGGATTCTATTAGATTTAAACTTCATATAGGATGATATGTACTCCGAGTATTACGCTTGAATATCGAAGTATTTGATTATGATTTGAGAATTTAACATATCCGAGAAACTGGAAAGAGAGTAGCATAACTTTGTGAGTAAACTTTAACCTTTTTCCCCTGCCAATCTATTTCATTGTTATACATATATACATCGACCTAGATACATGTATTCATGAAGTGTTACTGACCTGTATAACATCATAATCATGTTGTTATCAAACCTATAAACAAATTTTCAACTTCCTGTGTATTTAACAGTAAGGATAGTAAGCTATAAACTGTGAGTAGACACTCCTCACTGTTTATATTCAACTTAAGTGGATTCAGTCACCTGTGAGCTAACATGTAACCATCACTTTTGGTCCCATTTATTTATGTTAAAACTCTGAAATTAGTTAGAGTAAGATCTGGGTGTTTGAACAGTCTGTAAAATAAATACAAAAGGATAGTAAGCAATATTTTGTGAGAAATTAAGCTACACCTCTTGTAAAGATGATGGTGTACAACCCTATCAGTCGCTTGTATCAACATATACAAATCAGAATAAGTTGCATATTTGTATTAGCATTGAGGATATAAGTGTATATATAGCATATACATGTCTGTGTATTGAAAACAGAAGTAAAACTCAAGTCTGCCAAATGCAAAACAACCCGTATCTCTACTTCTACTCTGTTCAAACCCTGACAATCAACTTCAAAGTTGTTCGATTTTCTCTTATGTATACTCCAAAATACGTCTCCATTCAAGCAAAAGCATACATCATTAGTAATAATGTAATTCCAGCGAAGTAGAAATAGAACTTAAATTCATGAATACTGCAATATTAAGTTTTAGGTATATGGATAATTTGATGATGCAAAATCATGAATTTTAACATTGAAATCAAGACTTTTATTGATCTAAGTAGTGAGAATTTTTGGTTTAACCAGAAATCAAGGTTTGGTCAAATTGAGGTGCTAGGGATGATTGCGGACGTTGGTGCCAGAGCTGGAGGATGAAGGAGAGTTGGTGATCTTAGGAAAAATATAAATTGAATTTTCTGTTGAATGATTTGTGAGAATGAATTAGAAATAGGATTTAGGGTCTGAGTTTTTTTAAGGTCGGAACGGTGTCAAACTGTGTCGCGGCGGTGGGGTTTCAGACGTTCGCACCTGGGGCATTGGAAAGAGGGGAGGATCGGCTTCGAGTGATGGAAGTACGGTGGCGCCTGGACGTTGGTGGTGGCGATGCTATGCCTTTTAATGAAGAAAGTTTTTGGGTGAAGGGTTTGTTCAACAACAAAATTTGATGTGTTCGGAGAAACATGATTCTGGGTTCGAAAATGGAATAAGGGGAGTAGGAGACGTTTGTGGAGATAGCCGAGGAAGAGGGATCATCAGTGGAAGGGTGGTGCATGTGTACGGTGCACGGTTGTGCATGGCGGTTTGACAGTAAGTGAAAGAATTGAACGGAAGAAGAGGAAGGAAAATCGGATCAGCAGAAAGGGATGATCGAAGTGTGTTGATCAAGGGTTTTCTCGTACCAGATCGTGCTTGGCACAGGTTTTTAGTTTGCTAAAGAAATGCGTACTGATCCATTTCCTTTTTGGTTGCCAAGGTTGTTGTTCCCTTGGATCTCATGTTGTCAGATTGAGTTAAGGGTAACCAAACCCACGTTGGGATTTGTTTTTGTTTACCTGGCAAAATGGAAGAAAAATGACAAAAAGGTTGTGTTAGGAAAGCTGGCTTCTATGTTAACGGACCGACTGGATCTTATATAAATAAAATAAGAGTAAAATAAAAATGTTTAGTTGAAATCCTAAAGGTTTAAATTAAAACAATATACATAGATTAAGAAGAAGAAAGGAAGGACCTAACTTGTTAAGAAGTCTATGGGAATCCATTGAGTATTTAGTGATTTCAAAAAAGAAATCGTCGTATACGTTAAGTTCCAGTCTCTAATATTAAATATATACGTATAGTTTATGGGAAACGAAATAAATATTTAATAAAATCAATATATTTAATTCCAAGAAATTTGAAATAAAAGTGACGTATAATTAGTTGTTATCCAAGATCGGATATTTCAAACTGATGTTAAGTTTGAATTTAAATATAGAAATAAATAGTTGTTGTTATTTATCTGTTGTGTTGTGAAGTGTTAATCGAATCTGGATTTAATAAGATAAAACGTTGATACATTTTATTTAATTCTAATCGTCTTATATTGATTATCGTTCTGAAAATTTGAAATAAGATTGTACAGTTAATTTAAATAAAATGGAAATGTTGTGGAAATATATATATGATAAAATTTAAATAGATAGTTTTTATTCCTCTACACAGTTTAAATTGGATAGTTAAAACACCGACTATCAAATATTCCCTACGTGTTAGTTCGAAGAAATCGGAATGGGAACTGGACCCAAAACCACTTTGAACTGACTTTACGTAAATTAACCTGCAGGGACGATTATGCAATTCAAATAATTTAAGACCGTAGATCTTCATGAGCAGAAGAAATACTTGTTGAAATTCTCTGTAACACCCCGAATTTTCTATTAACACTAAAGTTGCTAAAATAATAATAAGTGTGTAGAAGAGGGGATGTATCTAATATGAATATAAAAATATTAATAAGTATGTAAGAGAGGGGATGTATCTAATATGAATATAAAAATATTAATAAGTATGTAAGAGAGGGGATGTATCTATTATGAATATAAAAATATTAATAAGTATGTAAGAGAGGGGATGTATCTAATATGAATATAAAAATATTAATAAGTGTGTAAGAGAGGGGATGTATCTAATATGTATATAAAAACAATAATAAGTGTGTAAAAGGGGGGGATGTATCTAATGTGTACATTGTAGAATATATATATATATATATATATATATATATATATATATATATATTGCTGAGTGTTTGCTGAGTCACTTCTGACTCATTGCTGAGTCAACAAGATAAACCCCATCTTGTCTGAACGGCTGCGGTTATTTCTAGGTTAAATCTAATGGCCTAAATGCATTCTAAAATCTATAAATAAGTGGGTAGACCCTAAACCTAAATCACTTGTAAAATTAGAGAAGCTACCGTCATGCTGCTGCCATGGAGTTCAGCGTAGCCGTCACAAACTAAGAAGAGGAAGCCTAATCATCTACAACTAAATCTACACAAATCAAATCAAAAGATCTCTCTTTCTCTAATTCTTTTCTTTTGTTGGTGAGTATGATGATTCTTACAAGACTATTACAAACTAATTTGACTCAGTTATGAATGGATCACAAGAAAGTGATGTGATTTGTAATTGTAAATTCTATATATTGTGGATCTCTTATTATGTTATTATGTTGTCGTATGATGTAAATTATATATGTTATGTCATGCTATGTTGTAAATTCTCTTATGCTATGTCGTGCTATGTTGAGAATCATGTCAAGCTATGTTATACTATCATACTATGCCATGTTATAAATCATGCTATATTATGTTGAAAAATCATGATGTTGTTGGATCATGCTTAAAGTTATGTTTTTTCTTAATTTAAATGGATCTTGTTTATGGGAATTTGCCTATTAGGTTAGGTGTACCCATAAACTTGAAACTATAATTAAATAAAACTTGATTATGGGAATTTGCCTATTGAGTTAGGTGTACCCATATAAAACCATGTTGTTAAAAAATTAGATGATGTTGATTCACACATGTTCATATGTAAGTTTATGAAAATTGATTGAGATTATATTAGGTGAATTTTGAACAAGTTGACACCTTTAGGTCCATGACATGTATAATCTATGCAAGTTGGACATATGCAAGTTTCACCCCTTATTATGATTCATTTGGTCACATATACATGTTGTTATTATGATAATCTCTTTTATGCTATGAGTTAGGCTATTCGAGTCTAACATATATTTTGCGAATAAACGTTCAAACGTGGGGTAGGGGTAATATTAGGAATTAATAAATTGGGTGCAATTTTGTAAGATTTTGCATACCATGAATGGATGTCCATAATTGAGTCAATTATGGACATTGTTAAAAATTGGAAGTAATTAATAATTCAAGTAGGGAATTATTAAAATTGGGGGAAAGTGGATTATTATTAATAATCAATGCTTAGGACACGAGGTTGGACCCGTTTGTGATGTAAACCTGCCCGGACCCGCCCGACAAATCCAGTAGTCACAAATGTCGGCCTAATGTGAGAGGTCCTAGGCCCAAACTAAAGCATAACAGTTGTAAAGACACGAGGTTAGACTCTTTTATGGTGTAAGACTGCCCGAACCCGCCCGGCAAATCCAGCTGCCATAAATGCCAGTCTAATGTGAGAGGTCTTTATGAGGTTATGGCCTTAATGAACTAAGAAATACTTAACCAGATAATCATGTAAGGTGGGACATGGGGGTTAAGTAGGTGCCTTGGGTGGCATGAGGAATCTGGTGGTTGCCTTTAGAGGCATTTGAAATACGATTAGACTTAACCAAACACACATGTAAATGAACATGACTAAGTGGGTTAAGTGGGATGGACTAATGGGGACAAGCTTAGGTGGAATGCTTGTGGTAAATAGTGGGGGCCCATTTCAACCAGTATCCCAAAACGTATCTTTGTGGGCTCGACCCAAGTCGAGGACGGGACACGCATACTGGGTTTGACTATAAGAGGCCAAAACAGGGAGCGGTGGCAACGCAAGTCCAACAGGTTTCATATGCGTGTGTGGACCCGGGCTGGTAGGTAAGACGTTGTTGCATCGTGTAGGTATAAGCCGTGCATGTCCGTTGTATCAGGTTGCCACTTTAGGGGAGTGATACACCCCACTGTGGGGCCAACACGGGTATCTACGAGTTAGGGAGCCGATCGAATAATGGGAAGTAGGGTACACCTAGTGGAGATAGGGGCAGGCGGCACCTATGTAGTCAGCTAAGGGTACGTAAAGCCATTGGGAAAGTTTCTAAGTGAAGCTAAGTGGGATGAATCTTTAGGGTGACTGGTGTGGTGCAGTATAGTGTTTATCCTTTAGTATTTAGGAGCGCCTATAACGTTGCCTTTAGCGATTGTCTATGTCCTTAATCTGCTCATCATGGACATTTTCTTGTTTTCCAGCTTATGCCTTAGTCCAGTTATTTTGGTAATAGTATTGTAGAATTATCATATTCACCAGACTTTATGTCTGACCCCCTCTTTTCCATCCTTTTTCTCCCTTCAGGTCCGCAGGTTGGGCCAAGTTCTAGTGGAGTCTAGTTGGATCGCTTATCTTCTGGAAAGCTTGGACTGCTGAAGTAAAGTCCATCTTGTTATCTTTCTTTTTAATGGCTATTCATGTAATGGGATTATGTACTTGTTTTATCAAGATAGATATTGTACTTGACATTGAATGTGGTGTTATGATGTAATCAAACATGTTTTGACTTCTGCTACAATGAAATAAAGTTTTTGAATTTCCAAGTACTATTTTATATCTGTCTTGTTGTAATTTTACTGTTCTATATTCACTTAAAACCTCCATGGAAGTTAATGCATTCCCTTTGTGAGTGACATTAATGGACGTGGGGTGTTACACGTGGTATCAGAGCATAAGGTTACCAGAACAGATAAAAAAAATTTAGAAAAATATTTTTTTTCTAAAGTATTTTTGGAAGAAGTGCTTTCAAAAAAAAAAAACATGTTATTTAAAGAGAGTTTTTATGAAAAACATAATCCCAAATAGCCACATCCTTATCTTTATCTTTCGAATTCTCCATTTTGAATCTTTCCTTTTTCGTTTCAGCATGGCTGAAGATCTTAATCTCCCAGAAGGTGTGACGATTCCAGGGTGGTTTAGGAGATACTTGGAGGCTAGGGCCACCACTGCAGGCCCAGCGGATACTCCTCCACCCCTAGTTGCACCCATTCCTCCTCCTCCTCCTCGTGTTGACACTTTTGCAAAGACGTGCAAGGAATTCAAGGCTATGGGAGGAAAAACTTTTCAAGGGACTGAGACGTTTGTGGAGGCCAGAGATTGGCTTAAGGAGACTGAGGAATTGTTGGATATCTTTGAAGTGGAAGATGGGAGGAAAGTCCGTTTAGCTGCTTGGTTAATGAAGGGAGAGGCCTCGTTTTGGTGGGAGGTCACTAACGGGGAACGTCCAGTTGATTCATGGGTGGATTTCAGACGAAGGTTTGAGGCAAAGTTTCTTTCAAGGGCAGAGGAGAACTTAAATATGGAAAAATTCCTGGCACTAAAGCAAGGGAGCTCATCAGTAAAGGAATATGTCAATAAATTTAATCAGTTAGCAAGGTTTGGCTTGGAGTTGGTGAAAACGCCAGAGAAGAAAGCTTTGAGGTTCGTTAGAGGCTTGAATGAACCGTTGCAAGGGTTGGCTATGACCCACATCCCTATGGGAGCCACCTTTGAAAAGCTAGTAGAAATGGCACTTATGCATGAGAATAAGGAAGTTGAAAAGAAAGGGGATCAGAAGAAACCCCAACAGCAAAATAAGAAGGGTGGTAAAAACAATAATGGCAAAGGGAAGAAGAAATGCTTCAATTGTGGGACGCCTGGCCATCTCAGCAAAGATTGTAGAAAGAAAAAGAAGACTGGTTGTTTTCATTGTGGAGATGCGGGACATTTAGTGAAGGACTGTCCAAAGAAGGGGCAGAGGGCAGGGTCTACCTCGGGAGGACAGGTGCAGGCTCTTATGGCACCAGGGCAGGCAAGGGGGCAAGTTCAGGCTATTGCGGCCCCACCGCTGCAAGAAAGAGGTAGAACAATTTCTGTTGAAAGCTTAGTTTTTCTGTTTGATCATCCTGTCCGTACCTTATTCGATTCTGGCGCATCTCATTCGTTTATCTCTGCATCATTAGTTGAATCACTGCACTTGAACACCAGTTTAGTAGAGGATCCCCTGGTCGTTTCAAATCCAATTGGGGGTTCAGCTCATTTGACCATGATATGTTTGGATTTGAAAATCTCTATACTTAGCGTTGAATTTAGATGTGATGCTTATGTATTGGACTTCACGGGCTATGGGCTAATTTTAGGAATGGATTGGTTGTCTAGAAATAGGGCCATTCTTGATTGTGAAAGGAGAGTAGTTAGGCTTGTGACTCGCCTTGGTAATGCTCTCGACATCTTTTGTAATCCCATAAATTCCGTTATGCTAAGTTATCTTGAATCGCTTGACGCGTCTGTAGAGAACCTGCGATCGGTAGAAGTGGTCCGGGAATATCCGGATGTGTTTGAGGAGGTGAAGGGCTTACCTCCAAAGCGGGAGATAGACTTTCGAATTTATCTTGTGGATAATGCTAAACCCGTATCTTTGCCAGTGCGCCACATGGCTCCTCGTGAAAGGAGGGAACTCAATAAGCAAGTAAAGGAGTTGCTTGAGAAGGGGTTCATAAGACGTAGTATATCGGAGTGGGGTGCTCCAGTAGTTTTTGCCACAAAGGCGGATGGGTCTCTTAGACTTTGTATGGACTATAGAGAACTAAACAAGCTTACTAAAAAGAACCGACACCCACTGCCAAGGATTGACGATCTCTTTGATCAGTTAGTTGGCGCCTCAGTGTTTTCGCAGTTGGACTTAGCCACTGGCTTTCATCAACTGAGAGTGGCTGAGGATAGTATAGATAAGACTGCTTTTAGGACTCCTGACGGATTCTATGAATGGCTAGTGATGCCCTTTGGTTTGACAAATGCACCTGCATATTTTGTTGATTTGATGAGTAGGGTGTTTAGGGAATACCTTAACAAATTCGTGGTAGTCTTTGTGGATGACATCTTAGTCTTTTCTAAGAATAAAGAAGAGCACTCCCTACATCTAAGGGAAGTGTTGGAAACCCTTCGAGCGCATAACCTTAAGGCAAAATTTTCTAAGTGTCACTTCTGGAGGAAGGAAGTACGGTTCTTAGGGCACGTGGTTTCCAAAGAAGGGATAGCAGTGGATCCCGCAAAGGTGGTGGCCATCCAAGATTGGAAGGTCCCTAAAAATGCAACCGAAGTAAGAAGTTTCTTGGGGTTGGCTGGCTATTATAGGAAGTTTATCAAAGACTTCGCAAAAATATCAGCTCCATTAACACGGTTAACGAAGAAGAACCTGGTTTTTACGTGGGACAAAGATTGCGATGATGCGTTCCAACGTTTAAAGAGAGCCTTAACTTCAGCCCCAGTCTTAGTGCTGCCAGACGGGAATAAACCGTTTACCATCTATACCGATGCTTGTGGGACGGGACTTGGCGCGGTCCTCATGCAAGAGGGAAGAGTAATAGCCTATGGTGGAAGGCAGTTGAGGGTTCATGAAAAGAATTACCCCACACATGACTTAGAGCTAGCCGCAATTGTTTTCGTGCTTAAGTCTTGGCGTCACTATCTTCTTGGTGAGAAATTCGAACTGTTCACTGACCACAAATCATTAAAATACTTATTCTCTCAGAAGGATTTGAATTTAAGGCAGCAACGGTGGATGGAATTCTTAGCCTCCTACGATTTTGAAATAGCATATACCCCGGGCAAGGGTAACGTGGTGGCAGACGCCTTAAGTAGGAAAAGGTTGTCCTTGAGTCCGTTGTTTGTTGAACGGCAAAGCTTAGAATTCATCTCTATGTTTGACTTTAGACCCTCCGTTGACTTAGTACCCGGTCTGTTAGCATCCTTGGAGGTTAGACCTACACTTCTAGGACGGGTTGGTGAGGCACAGCGAGACGACCCACAGTTGGTTGAGATAGTAGAAAAGCTCAAAGGGGGGGAGTCGTCAAGCCATCTTCGTAGGTATACCCTAGACGATAAGGGTTGGTTACGAAGGGATAATAGACTTTGTGTACCATAAGACGAAGACTTAAGGAAGGCCATTCTTGATGATGCTCATCGCTCAAAAATGACCATTCATCCCGGCGGGGATAAGATGTACAAAGATATGAAGCGGGTTTTCTTTTGGGCCGGTATGAAAAAGGATGTGGCCAAGTACGTCGCTAGATGCTTGGTGTGCCAACGAGTTAAAGCAGAACAAAAGAAACCCGGTGGGTTGCTTCACCCATTAGAAGTTCCACTATGGAAATGGGAAAGCATCTCAATGGATTTTGTGGATGGATTACCAAGATCAAGGAAGGGTAACACGGGGATTTGGGTTATAGTAGATAGACTTACTAAAAGCGCCCATTTTATTCCCGTGAAAAGTAAGAGGACTGCTCCGTGGTTGGCTTCTGTATACATTAAGGAGATAGTTCGTTTGCACGGTATTCCTTCTAGTATAGTAAGCGACCGTGACCCCATCTTTACTTGCGAATTTTGGAAGAGTTTACAAGAGGTGGTAGGGACTCAGCTATGTTTGAGCACCGCATATCATCCTCAGACAGACGGCCAGACCGAGAGGGTGAATCGCATTCTAGAGGATCTTTTAAGGCTTTGTATCCTAGACTTTGGGGGTACATGGGAAGAGCACCTTCCGTTAGTAGAATTCGCATATAATAATAGCTTTCAGTCTAGTATTGGCATGGCACCTTTCGAAGCTCTTTATGGAAGGCCTTGCCGTTCGCCTACATGTTGGTGGGAATCTACCGATAAAATCCTACTTGGGCCCGATATGGTTAGGGAAACCTCGGAGAAGATTGAGTTGATTCGAAGGAGGATGAAAGCAGCACAAGATAGGCAAAAATCGTATGCTGATAAGAGGAGGACAGATCTTGAGTTTGACATTGGGGACATGGTTTTTATCAAAGTATCTCCGTTACAGAATGTTGTTCGCTTTGGGTCCGTGGGGAAATTAGCACCAAGGTTTGTGGGGCCGTTTCCTGTAAAAAAAAACAGGATTGGGAAGATGGCATATAGGGTGGAGTTGCCTGAGAAACTTAGTGGAGTACACGACGTATTCCATGTATCACATTTGAGGAAGTGTTTGCACAAGACCGCGGAGGTGGTAGAGCCGAGCTTGTTTAAAGAGGTGGAAATAGAGCGTGATGCAACAATTAGACGAGCTCCTACATGCATTCTTGGGTCGGAGATCAAAAAGTTGAGGAATCGAGAGGTCAGACTGGTTAAAGTGCAATGGGGAGATGATGAGAGCAACGCAACTTGGGAGACAGAAGAGAAGATGCGTTCGTTGTACCCTTTTCTTTTTGAGGGTATGTCTTTTAATTTCTCCTTTATCGCTTAGCTTATCTTATCTTATCTTTAGTATGTCCTCTCATTAGTATCTTTGACCTTTAGTTAGGATAATCCTATGGTTGAAACATGTGTTTGAGACATGTTATGTATGATGGATGCAAAATGGATGCAAGTGTTTGCTAGTGGTTGCTCGTGGATGCATATATACACACACTTTAGGCACTAGATCGGCTCAGTCACTACATATTGCATATTGCATATATATATGGATGTATTTAGTAAAATGGATGAAAGATGGTTGTATTATCATGTGGATGCTGCATTCAGATGATGGTTGTGCACGCATATAGAAGTATTATGTAGCATTAAGAATCTTTTGCATACATAATGCATGCATGGCACGATCATAGTTGCATTAAGGAGGTCAACTGAATCAGTGGACTGCCTGATTTTGCATTAGATACGGACATATACACACACTGTGCATTTAAACATGAAAGCATTAGAAGTCTGTAAGGACAATGGATGCCTGTGTATGATGGATGAGTAGATGGACATTTGGATGGTAGGATATACATTCTTCCAGACTTGAAGATTTCGGGGACGAAATCCTAAAAGGAGGGGAGAATGTAACACCCCGAATTTTCTATTAACACTAAAGTTGCTAAAATAATAATAAGTGTGTAGAAGAGGGGATGTATCTAATATGAATATAAAAATATTAATAAGTATGTAAGAGAGGGGATGTATCTAATATGAATATAAAAATATTAATAAGTATGTAAGAGAGGGGATGTATCTATTATGAATATAAAAATATTAATAAGTATGTAAGAGAGGGGATGTGTCTAATATGAATATAAAAATATTAATAAGTGTGTAAGAGAGGGGATGTATCTAATATGTATATAAAAACAATAATAAGTGTGTAAAAGGGGGGATGTATCTAATGTGTACATTGTAGAATATATATTTATATATATATTGCTGAGTGTTTGCTGAGTCACTTCTGACTCATTGCTGAGTCAACAAGATAAACCCCATCTTGTCTGAACGGCTGCGGTTATTTCTAGGTTAAATCTAATGGCCTAAATGCATTCTAAAATCTATAAATAAGTGGGTAGACCCTAAACCTAAATCACTTGTAAAATTAGAGAAGCTACCGTCATGCTGCTGCCATGGAGTTCAGCGTAGCCGTCACAAACTAAGAAGAGGAAGCCTAATCATCTACAACTAAATCTACACAAATCAAATCAAAAGATCTCTCTTTCTCTAATTCTTTTCTTTTGTTGGTGAGTATGATGATTCTCACAAGACTATTACTAACTAATTTGACTCAGTTATGAATGGATCACAAGAAAGTGATGTGATTTGTAATTGTAAATTCTATATATTGTGGATCTCTTATTATGTTATTATGTTGTCGTATGATGTAAATTATATATGCTATGTCATGCTATGTTGTAAATTCTCTTATGCTATGTCGTGCTATGTTGAGAATCATGTCAAGCTATGTTATACTATCATACTATGCCATGTTATAAATCATGCTATATTATGTTGAAAAATCATGATGTTGTTGGATCATGCTTAAAGTTATGTTTTTTCTTAATTTAAATGTATCTTGTTTATGGGAATTTGCCTATTAGGTTAGGTGTACCCATAAACTTGAAACTATAATTAAATAAAACTTGATTATGGGAATTTGCCTATTGAGTTAGGTGTACCCATATAAAACCATGTTGTTAAAAAATTAGATGATGTTGATTCACACATGTTCATATGTAAGTTTATGAAAATTGATTGAGATTATATTAGGTGAATTTTGAACAAGTTGACACCTTTAGGTCCATGACATGTATAATCTATGCAAGTTGGACATATGCAAGTTTCACCCCTTATTATGATTCATTTGGTCACATATACATGTTGTTATTATGATAATCTCTTTTATGCTATGAGTTAGGCTATTCGAGTCTAACATATATTTTGCGAATAAACGTTCAAACGTGGGGTAGGGGTAATATTAGGAATTAATAAATTGGGTGCAATTTTGTAAGATTTTGCATACCATGAATGGATGTCCATAATTGAGTCAATTATGGACATTGTTAAAAATTGGAAGTAATTAATAATTCAAGTAGGGAATTATTAAAATTGGGGGAAAGTGGATTATTATTAATAATCAATGCTTAGGACACGAGGTTGGACCCGTTTGTGATGTAAACCTGCCCGGACCCGCCCGGCAAATCCAATAGTCACAAATGTCGGCCCAATGTGAGAGGTCCTAGGCCCAAACTAAAGCATAACAGTTGTAAAGACACGAGGTTAGACTCTTTTATGGTGTAAGACTGCCCGGACCCGCCCGGCAAATCCAGCTGCCATAAATGCCAGTCTAATGTGAGAGGTCTTTATGAGGTTATGGCCTTAATGAACTAAGAAATACTTAACCAGATAATCATGTAAGGTGGGACATGGGGGTTAAGTAGGTGCCTTGGGTGGCATGAGGAATCTGGTGGTTGCCTTTAGAGGCATTTGAAATACGATTAGACTTAACCAAACACACATGTAAATGAACATGACTAAGTGGGTTAAGTGGGATGGACTAATGGGGACAAGCTTAGGTGGAATGCTTGTGGTAAATAGTGGGGGCCCATTTCAACCAGTATCCCAAAACGTATCTTTGTGGGCTCGACCCAAGTCGAGGACGGGACACGCATACTGGGTTTGACTATTAGAGGCCAAAACAGGGAGCGGTGGCAACGCAAGTCCAACGGGTTTCATATGCGTGTGTGGACCCGGACTGGTAGGTAAGACGTTGTTGCATCGTGTAGGTATAAGCCGTGCATGTCCGTTGTATCAGGTTGCCACTTTAGGGGAGTGATACACCCCACTGTGGGGCCAGCACGGGTATCTACGAGTTAGGGAGCCGATCGAATAATGGGAAGTAGGGTACACCTAGTGGAGATAGGGGCAGGCGGCACCTATGTAGTCAGCTAGGGGTACGTAAAGCCATTGGGAAAGTTTCTAAGTGAAGCTAAGTGGGATGAATCTTTAGGGTGACTGGTGTGGTGCAGTATAGTGTTTATCCTTTAGTATTTAGGAGCGCCTATAACGTTGCCTTTAGCGATTGTCTATGTCCTTAATCTGCTCATCATAGACATTTTCTTGTTTTCCAGCTTATGCCTTAGTCCAGTTATTTTGGTAATAGTATTGTAGAATTATCATATTCACCAGACTTTATGTCTGACCCCCTCTTTTCCATCCTTTTTCTCCCTTCAGGTCCGAAGGTTGGGCCAAGTTCTAGTGGAGTTTAGTTGGATCGCTTATCTTCTGGAAAGCTTGGACTGCTGAAGTAAAGTCCAGCTTGTTATCTTTCTTTTTAATGGCTATTCATGTAATGGGATTATGTACTTGTTTTATCAAGATAGATATTGTACTTGACATTGAATGTGGTGTTATGATGTAATCAAACATGTTTTGACTTCTGCTACAATGAAATAAAGTTTTTGAATTTCCAAGTACTATTTTATATCTGTCTTGTTGTAATTTTACTGTTCTATATTCACTTAAAACCTCCATGGAAGTTAATGCATTCCCTTTGTGAGTGACATTAATGGACGTGGGGTGTTACATTCTCTGGTTAGCTCCCAAAGATATTTCAGTAGTGATTCTGTCGTGATTGAAATCTTCGGATTTGCAAGGACTATTCGCTACTGATCCAGGGGGTGATTCCTATATTTGATGCAATAGGAAAGTGCCTTCGGTTCATCCTGTTCGTGGATGACTTGTATGGACGAATGTCTGATGGAGTATTTCCTAAAAACCACGTACGTTGATTTTTATAGATATACCGAGTTGGTGGCAAAGAAGGGCACTTCTTTTACACCCAGAGTATATTTGTGGACGTCAATTAGTGATTTGACGGATCTGGCAATGTGGCATTCAAAGTAAATGATGACCAGAAGTTCTAAAGGTAAATTCTAACCTCAAGCATCATCAACCAAGAAATGACAAAAATCGGGCAGGCAGCATGGCTATGTGGGTCGCTCCCATTAGGGTGTATAATCACCTATCTAGAGAAAATACATCTCCTTCTTTAATCTATTTCGATGCTGTCCCTTTTTGGGAAACGGTAGTTTGAGCCCAACCGTTGGTGATATACATCCGATACACTCAAGCGAAATGAGTGGTCGGTTATGTGTGGCCGGGTTGCAAGACGTCCTTGTTGAACCCAATGTATTCGCCTCTAGAGATACACTATCGGCAGGTGGTTCTATACCTTGTCATAGTCAGAATCCAATCTCCAATAAGCGCCCGCGGTTATGTTTGCATACTATATATGTGGAGCGTGAGATGCAAGCGTTCCGCTAGATTGATATTTATTTGTATTTAGACATTATTATAATATCACAAATAGAAATGATTTCAAAAATGATTTGGGTTATTGTAAGGTAAAAACCATCTGTGTTTATGTGTGGATCGGTCTTACGGTTATCATTTATTTCAAAAAGATTTTTGTACATTAAATCAATCTCTTTTAAATCGTTTACTCACACCAGTCCCATGACTGACCCAGAGTTTATTTTTATGTGTTTTCTTAAAATCTTGGGTGCCCAAATTTGTACGGGCAGTCAAGTGGTTTCAGGATTTTACAGATTCACTTGAAGGAGCTTGGAGCAGGAGACTTCAACATTTGTATAGAGTTATTTCCGATGTATTGTATCTGTTGTACTCTGATAATGTATTTGAGTGTAAGCACTAGTTTTGTATTTCAAGTATTGTTATATAATATATTTTCCCGTTCCGCTGTGAGATTCGTGTTATCGAGTTATCAAAATTTAGGGGGAAAATTAAACCAGAACTAGCCCAAAGTATACACAATTAAATGTGCAGCCAAACCCATTTCAGATCCAAAGGCGGATCCTTTTTGATATGTGATGCAGAAGAAACACATTTCCAAATCACATAGATCAAGAATCTAATATGTCCAAAATTCAAAAAGGTCAAAAAACTGAGGGCTTTTGCAATTTTCATTTGGCATCGTAGATGGGATTTTCGTGTTCCATGCCATAATCATAAACAAGCCCAACAAAAGAAATACGAGAATTAGAGGGCTTAACATAATAACAAATTTGAAACTTGCCAGACGTTAAATCCATAAGTTATGGAGACTAACCTCGAAAACTGCAAACGAGAAGATAGATCTGTGTAGACAAGAGTGCAATCGCTAAATTGAAAAGAACGACACTTTGGTTTAAGATTCAGAATCATTGTGAAGCTCGCAGGCAGGCAGGTTAAGAGGAGGAAGTGAGTGGGGTAGAGGAGGAGTAGGCGATGAGCTAGGTTAGATTGCAGCGAGCCGCTTTTATCTGTTTGGAGACCACTCAGATCTAGGTTTAGTGAGAAATCATTTTTGGGAAGGGGAAGAGAACAGCGACGTAATAGCGAAATTACGGCGGATGGAGCAAGAAGTTTAAAAAGAGAGCCAAAATTTTGGTGTACTAAACCAAAAAGATGTCAAAATGTGCTGCAATTAATTTTTTGAACAAATATAAAAGCAACACTTTTTTGAACAAAACTAAATTTAATAGAATGGTTTATAGTTTTATTTTTTAGAACAAGTATTTTTTCTATTTTTTACTAAACAGTGACATTATTCATCTATAATTTTACATTAATTTATAGAATTTAATATTTAATATTAATTTATAATTATATATTAATTAAAGTATGAATTTAATATAAAATTAAAATTTTATGAATAGTTTATTGTTTTATTTTAGTTATAAGTTTAAAATTATTTAAATTATTGAGTATTTAGTATAATTATCAATAATTATTAAATACTAAGTAATAAAAATACATATTGACATTAATTATCATATATACAATTATTAAGTATTAGCCTTAGTTATTGCAAGTGGTGAAAATAATTGCTAAAAATATTTTGTTGCAACGTTTGGAAGTGTAGTTGCAAGTAATATATTTGTTGCAACTGTTATGAAAGTGGCAGTTGCTAAAAATATGTTTTTGCAACTGGAAATGAAATGTACGTAGTTGCTAAAATATGCTTTTCGCAACAGAAAGAAAAAGCACGTTGTTAAATCTCATCTATTGCAACTGCTACAAAAGGTCTGTTGTTAAATATCATTTACAGCAATTGTCATACATCGCCTATTGCAAATAGCTAGTTGCAATAGGATATTTTTCTTGCAGTGATGCAAACTAAACCTTGCTTTGGTCCAAGGAACTGAGTTTGGTTTAGCTACATGGAATAAAGCCTGGTTTGTCTTGTCTAAATTGAGCATGGGTCTAAGTGAGCATGTGTCACATCTGAACAAAATTTGAGTTATACTTACTAGAAGTTGATTCCATTAAAACGTTAGCAGCATGCCAAGTGTAACGACCCGGATTTTCGGCGACTTTGGTTATCGACATAAGCACGATGTCGATAACCAAAACCTCGAAAAATCCCGGTAATTAATGAAAGAAATTAGAGGGTGAGGGAAGATAAGATAGAACTTAGAATAGAAGAAGAAGAAGAAGAACACAACATCAGAGTAACACGAACCTCACAGCGGAACGAAATAACATATAATAGATAACATAACTTTGAAATATAACAGTTATGTATACAATAGCACTTATCAAAGTACAGCACTTACAACACATCGGAAATAACTATAGCTATATGATCTTGAAGCCTCCTGCTCCAAGCTCTCCAAGTATATCTGTAAAATCCTGACTACTTGACTGCCCGTATAAATTTAGGCACCCAAGAGTTTATGGAAAACAACAAAGTAAACTCCGGGTCAGTCATGGGACCGGTGTGAGTAAAACAGTTTAAACAGGTATATGAACAAGTAAACGATATCTCATAAGACCACGCCGCAGAACGGAATGGGTTTTTCCCTTATGAGAATCCAAAATATCTTTATATCAAAAACCTTTTGATATTATAATAATGTCTATGTACAAATAGATATGGAACCACCTTCCGATCTGTGTACTCTAGGAACGATACATTGGAGTTCAACAAGAACATCTTGTAACTCAGCCACACATGACCGACCACTCATTTTGCTTGAGTGTATCGAATGTATATCACCAACGGTTGGGATCAACAACCGTTCCCGTATATATATGGGACATCATTGATAGATTTAAGAAACAAATGAATATTCTCTAGATAGGTGATTATACACCCTACTTCGGTGCGACCGACTTAGCCATGCTGCCTGCCCGATTTCTGTCATTTACCGGTTGATGAGGCTAGAAGCTACGCTTTATCATCACATCAGATTCACTTCGAATGTCACATTGTCAGATCCATCGAAAATCACTAATTGGCGTCTACAACAGTCGTTACGTGTTAGCTAAAGAAGTTTCCTTCTCCGCTTCCACTCTTGGTATAGTTGAAGAAATCAATGTACGTGACCTTTCTGGAAATACTCTGTCAGACATTCATCAACACAAGTCATCCTCATTCACTTAGAATGTCACATCGTCATACCCGCCAAATCACAAATTGATTTATCCAAAAATAACACGGGTATACAGCTTAGAGAAACGAATTCCTCCGCCACCAAACGTGAATACGTTTGAACAGATCAACTTACGCGATCCATTGGATATACTCTGTCAGACCTTCGCCCATACAATTGTCCCAGGACTGGACAAACCGAAGGCACTATTCAGTATATCCATCTTAGTCACTGTTATCTAAGACTTATACAACAGCCCTTGCACTTTACTCCGTCTTCAATTATCTTTGGCATATATGATTCGCAACGCTTTTGCCAATACAGAGTGGTTCTTTGGATAATAATCCAACCGGTCTCTCCATATTAACAACGTTAAAATGGTCAAAACTTCGATAGTCTGTGATTTAACTATCAAAGAAAACAAGTGTGCAAACAACGATATCATTCCCAAATGGAAATTATATCGATCAATCATCAACATATATCTATATATATATTCACATTGCCTTATTTTCTATGTTTAGAAAATATATGTTATTAACACTGGAAAACGTTTCCATCTGCTTATTTACAAATCACTACTCTTCCCCAACTATTAGTCCTTGACTGTAAACTAGTATGAGAACAATTCCCTAAGTATAAATCCCGAAGGCCGAAACCAACATCAGATAGGCACTTAGAAAACCATTCAATTTACTAATCTCTAGTCAGTTCTAATTTTACTTAAATCTATTTGATTAACTCTGGTTGATTAACTCTAACTGGTTAATTCTAACCGATCAACTCTAACTGGTCAACCTTAATTAATTAAGTCTAACTAGTTTTACTTGGTTTGACTTACTCAATTTATTAACTCGACTGACTAATTCAACTCGATTAACCTAACTTGATTTACTTATCTCGATTAACTGAATTAATCACTTTGATTAACTCGACTAATTCACTTTGGTTAACTTAACCAATTCACTTAACTAATTCACTTAACTCCTGTTGAATAAACTATATTCGATAACTCCTCTAACTCTATTCGAATAAACTATATTCGATTAACTCATTTACTCTATTCGGATAAACTATATTCGATTAACTCCTTTTCTCTATTCGAATAAACTATATTCGATTAACTCCTTTTCTCTATTCGAATAAACTATACTCGATCAACTCATTTGATTTAACTCTAATCGATTAACTCCATCGAATAAACTATATTCGATAACTCCTTCGATTTAACTAATATTCTATAACTCACTTCGATTAACTAATAATCGATAACTCCTTCGAATAAACTATATTCGATAATCTCCTCTAGAATAAACGATATTCGATAATCTTACCTTTCGATTTAACAAATCGATAACTCCTTTTCGAATAACTAAATTTGATAACTCCTTTCGATTTAACTAATCGATAACTCCTTTCGATGAAACTAACATCGATTAATTTAACTCGACGAACTTAACTCGACTCACTTATCTCGATAATCTAACTCAAGAACATAACTCGATTAACTCTTTTCAATTAACTATGTTGATTAACTCTAACTGGTTTTACTTGACTTACTTAACTTACTGGTTAACTTGACTTACTTAACCCAACTGGTTAACTTGACTTACTTAACTCACTGGTTAACTCTACTGAACTGGTTAACTCTACTGAACTGGTTAACTCTACTGAACTGGTTAACTCTACTGAACTAGTTAACTCTACTGAACTAGTTAACTCAATTCAACTAACTCGACTCGACTAACCCCTTTCGAATAGCATATTCGTTTTACTAACTTTCGAATACCATATTCGATTTACTCCCTTCGAATACCATATTCGATTTAACTCCTTTCGAATACCATATTCGATGTACTTTATTCACTCTATAAAGATTTCCTTTTTAACAACGTTTTATTCATTTGAAAAGATTTACTTTTAAATAACGGTTCTACACTTTAAAAATGATTTCCTTTTTATAACGTTTCCTTTTCAATTCTATTTGTAAATGGTTTACAAATATTTCCTTTTCAAATTTATTCTTGAAATATTCTAACTCCTTAAATTCTCTGAAAAATTCGCCATAACCTCCTTTGTAACGGGAACATCGGGAAAATCCCCAAACCCGCCACACAGGCCTTTCCACTCAAAAGAAATGTTTTGAAATTATTTCCTTTTTCTACGTATCTCCTATTTATAAATATTCCAATTTATAAATATTTCTTATTTAAAAATATTCGAATTTATAAATATCTCTTATTTATAAATATTCCAGTTTATAAATATTCTGTTTTCAATATCACTTTGAAAATCCCCTTATCAACATCCCGGTATGTTATGGTATTCAATCATATCAAATCACGATGTTCAATATCGTTCAAGCACATATAATCGCCCACAGATTTTATATCACATCATATAACAATATATGAAAAACAATAAAATAACTGTTGAGGAATCCAGTCGGATTCCTCCAACCTGTCTCCCTGCATCCACAGATGTTACACAATATGATTATCATCACTTTCAGTTCAATATAAATTATTCTGATAGCAGAATCAATATATAAATGTTTAACGGTTTATATATATATATATATAATTTCCACTAACTGACTAGCAGTTCAATCAATCAACCAACACGCAGCAAATCAACAGATGATTAACAGTTCTAAGAATACATTATAAAAATATAACTGTTCAGAGTTGGTGAGTTTTACTCACATTGACACGTTAACCGTTAAATAATCGGTTTGCGTTATTTGACTCAGTTGGACAATTTATTTCGCCATAAATTGTAACGAGCTCAGATTCACCCCCAGTCAGTCTCATTGTATTGCCCCTGTCCATACGATCCCAACGCAACTTACGGTTCGTCGATCTGATCTTGTATGATCAAGTTATACAATGTTAAAGTTTGAACTAATTTAAAATTAAATAAAGCATGGATTATATTTTTAAAATGGGCCTTGACCTTTCTTTCCGGCCTAACATCATTCTGAACACCATGTCTAAAGCCAGACCATCCCGCCTCCTATTCTTCTACTTTCCCGATCCTTATTCTCCTTCCAGGCATTCACACAAAACACCATTTCCGCCCAAAACGTTGATCCATCCTCCTCCCATACATCATGAATCACCAACAAACTTCACCGTGATGTTCTCCACAAAAATCTCTTCACCCCTCACCCTGAAACCTCAAACTCGAACCGGCCTTGGTGACTTCAGCTCCCAGATCTAACGCGTCAGAACAGTAAAAGCACCGAAGCTTTTTATCATCGAAACCCATACAACCTCTCATACAGGTGCTAATCGACATCACAAACGCAAAAACACCCATCATTTCAAGCATCAATTACTACAACGCTCAATAATCTGAACCCTAGGTTTACTGCTTGAAACGACCCGCAAATCCGTACCCTTTGAGTCGACCAATAACACCACACGTCCAACTCAATTTGCACAGAAATACGAATCATTATTAGAAAGAAGTTAGAGGATGAGAAATAGAAAGAAAGAATAGTTAGAATAGAAGAAAACGAAGAATACAAATCTCACAGCGGAACAAATAAAATATATTAGATAACATATCTTTTGAAATAAAAATCAGTAACTGTATATATATACGTACCATTATCAGAGCACAACAATTATTCCTAGAACAGTTATCAACACCTGTTTCCAGATACAACATAGTACACAGCGGAAATATGACAGTCTATAGCTAACTGGTGAAGCCTCCTGCTTCAAACTCCTCCAAGTGAATCTGAAAAATCCCGACTACTTGACTGCCCGTACAAATTTGGGCACCCAAGAGTTTAGGGTAAACAAACAAAATAAACTCTGGGTCAGTCATGGGACTGGTGTGAGTAAACTCCAACCATTTGTTTAACTTTTAAAATTCCTTTCAAAAGAAATGATAATCGTAAGACCGATCCACACATAAATACGGATGGTTTTTACCTTACGATAATCCAAAACATTTTGATATCAAAATCTGGTGATATTATAATAATGTCTACAACAAATAAATAGAATCTAGCGGAACGCTTGCATCTCACGCTCCATATATAATATAAAATCAAAAACAGCAGGGCGCTTATTGGAGATTGGATTTCCAACATGACAAGGTATGGGACCACCTTCCGATAGTGTATCTCTAGAGACGAATACACTGGGTTCAACAAGAACATCTTGCAACCCGACTCACACATGACCGACCACTCATTTCTCTTGAGTGTATCGAATGTATACCACCGACGGTTGGGATCAGCAACCGCCTCCCGATAAGGGACAGCATCAATAGATTTAAGAAGCAAAAGGAATTTCTCTAGATAGGTGGTTATACATCCTAATGGGTGCGACCCACATAGCCATGCTGCCTGCCCGATTTTTGTCCAATTCCGGGTTGATGAGGCTTGAGGTTTGAATTATCTTCCAGAACATCTGGCCATCATTCACTTTGAATGCCACATCGTCAGATCCATCGGAAATGACTAATTGATTCCCATAAAAATACTCAGATTGTTAGGCTAAAGAAGCTTCCCTTCTATGCCCAACTTCGTACGTTTGAAGGAATCAACGTACGTAACCCCCTTTGGAAATACTCTGTCAGACACTCGTCCATACAAGTTGTCCTGGGTCTGGACAAACCGAAGGCACTATCCCGTAAACAGGATAGCCCTTGCATAACTCCGTCTTCAATTTTCTTCAGCATAAGTTGCTTCATAACGCTTACGCCAATACGGAGTGGTTTTCAGATATCAAATCTGATCCCGGTCTCTCCATATTGACAACGGAGGTATATATAAAAAAAATAAAACTTTGATAGTCGGTGATTTAACTATCAAAGAAACATCCATACAATCAACGGTCCTATTTCCAAATGGAAATTCTATCAATCAAGCATCAAACAACACTGGGCCCTTTTTATATTAGTTCTTTATTACATTATCATTTCCAATTCCCATTTTCCACCTTTCGTGTTCTTTCAAAGCTCTATTTTCTCTCTTGATTATTGGGAAACATTTCCAATATATAAAATTCCTTTATTGAGAAAATATCTTTTACTCCAGTTAGAAAACATTTCTAAATCCTTTGAATTAACTGATGTTATAAACATCGTTATTATAACTCAAATCATAAATCATTCGTTAACTAACGATATCACTAACCAATCCTTGCTATCGAGCCTTAACCATTTCTCCGTCAATAATGCAGTCAGTCAAGTTGGGGTATAATTACCTCTCAGACCTTAACTGAACGACATTCTTAACTTTAAAATAGTCAGAGCTCACAACTTTAAACCAAACATTGCTTACGCGACTCTCGGATTTGATCTACGAACACACCTTCTTTATAAAATATTGATTATAACGGTAGCGTTATAATCGCTGTCTTCAAATGTTTGGTTTATAAAACATTGCTTTCAACAACAGCGTTAAAACCGCTGTCTAGCATTATAGAACACTTATCATAACCATAGCATTAAGATTGCTATTAAAACAGTTATTATAACGGCAGCGTTAAAATTGCTATTTAGATTTACCAAGACATTTATTATAACAGCAGCGTCTAAAATTGCTGTATAGATTTACAACCTCTATTATAACAACAGCGCTAAAATCGCTGTTTAGTTTTATAAAAGCATTTCTTACAAAGACAGCGTTATAATCGCTGTTTAAAATTATAAAAGCATTTCTTATAACAACAGCGTTATGATTGCTGTTTTGAATAAAATACCGTGTGCGACGCACACGCTTCCGTTGTTCATTTTAAAAGATTGTCAAAATGTCTGGATTTAAACAATGCAGACATTTATCATTCTATTTGTCGAAACCCATAAGATAATAAGGATAAAAATCCGGTTTCCACCTTCTTTACAACAAGATTTCTTCCTTGGATTTTTATTCCAAAAATCCAAAATGTTTAACACAAAACCGTCTGCTGTGTTCTTCCCTTATAAATATTTCACTTGCAAAATACTTCCTTTGAACCATTATCCACTTTAATCCTAAATATATTTCTTTTATATATAATCTTTTGATTTCGTACTTATACATATTCTCTTAAACCCCAAATTCTATTTATAACTTCTATTCTGAGTCTTGCAAACAAATCTGATTTTTATTCCAATCGTTAAAAATCTGTTTATGATTTGCTTTATACTCTGCTAAGTTCAAATCCCATCTCAAATATTGATTTCAAATCTAATTTCCACTTTTCCATATAAATTTAAATAAAGCATTTATATTCAATTTATTCAATGATTATAAACTCGTTTAAAAACAACTTCTTCTTTTAATAAAACAAGTTTCTACTTTTTAATTCCATTCAAAATTTAATTTCTCTTTTGAAAATAAGTTCTCTTTTTAAACCTCAATTTCTTTTCTATATTCGAAAATCTTTTACGGTATTTAAAATAACTAAATTTCTAGTGTCAGGGTGATTCAACATAGTACAATCCATCATCATATACACAACACCATAAATAACAAACGGTAATATAAATGTTGAGGGATCCAGTTGGATCCCTCCAACCTGTTTCCTTGCATTCACAGATGTTAATAACATCAATAATATTATTTCACATCAAAATGAAATATCAGAACTAATGATCAATTAATGGTGTAATCCTATCAACCAATTCAACCAAATTTACCAACTATTCAACCAATCAACCATTTCACATTATAAAAATATTTAAAACTCGTTTATATATAAAAATATAAACGAGAGGGAGTTAGTGAGTTTACTCACCTTGTTTCGCAGTCGACGGTTAACGTCGGTTGATCTCAAATGTGTCCAAATCTATTTCATGACGTACTTCTCGTTGATGCGATCCCAATGCATCCTGGTTTGTCCGATCAGCTCATCCATCGACGTCTTCAGAAAATAACTGCGCCATTATTAAATTCAATTCACGTCCAACTTATGTTTTCGAACTCAGCAGTTCTTTCCATCCCTTCGTTTCAGCTAAAACCATTGGTATAGAAGTTGATCACGTGCGTTGACGTCAACTGAAACCATCGGTTTGCTTCCATTTGGTTCACGCATAATATCAGTCCACCTAAGAGTTTAAATGATGCTACCCTTTGGTTTGTTTCCATTCGTTCGAAAATCAACTTCAGCAAACATATATAATCCATCGTTAACTCAATGAAACCAACTAATCCCATGTTAAAGTCATGAAATTGTTATTCCAGTATTCACACAACTACCCCGTCCTCCTTCAATATTTACTCCTCACGTCCTTCCAACCCGTGGCGCAACAGCAACTACAGGGACACGCATGAACTTCCTTTTCCAGTACGTCCCTCCACTAGCCTTACACAGAAACCACCGTCCTCCATTTCACGATGACACTGTATTTGAATCCACATCTCCTTCACAATAATACGGCTTTGTCAACAAACCCAACGTCTCACCCTTCATCAACAAAATTTCGAACTATCAACATAAGCCATCATTTTTCCTTCATCCCACTAAACTTCATTCACCACACTTCACCACCAGTTTCCACCAAACTCTTCCATCCCTCCAAACACACAGACCCATAACACTGTCTCTCCTTCATGGCACTGCAACCACCAAACAACCACTCATTCATCCCCAAACTGTCGAACTCTCGAGCTCCTACTCAAATCCGAACTTCGTCAGTTATCCCATGCTCGTGAACCAGTAAAGGTTCCGACACTTTTCGAATTCACATACCACCAGACCTCGGCAAATGATGTGGTCCGCCACCAAGACTCACTCGCCATCACTTGTCCTCCTCTCGGTCATCACCATCGCCAGTTAGAATGCCTCAACCGATCGGTGAAAGAAGGAGAAGAAGAAAAAACGTTTCAGAAGATCGAATAGAAAAGTAAGGTAGTAGTGATTCAAGGATTCGAGACAGAAGTATATTTCGATTTTTGGTATTTACTTGGGTAATTTTTTGATTCCTGAAGAGTTGTTTTTTTTTCTTGTGTTCATTCTGAAAGAAGAATGGTTTGTTGTTTCCCTTGTTTATATAAAAAAGATACCTTGGCACCCACGGTAGGTTTTTGTTTGGGGAACACGGCTGTAATAACTTGGGGATCACGGCTATACATAGGATAGGTTTGTAGGTCTGCTTCTCCAATTCCTTTGTCGGCAAGGAAAATAAACATAGCTAGCTGTCAATCTTGTCCCTCAAAACCCTTTATTCGCTTTGTAAATTAATAACTGTCGCCGAGGCATACTTTAAAGCTATAGGTGATTTGAGAATGGTGGTTATATAAGAGATTTTATTAATGTTTTATTATAACGAAACTTCGTGGTGAAGTATCAAGTAAAACTAACCACAGTCGACTTCTGTCTGCTGATGAAAAAACTAATCTTGGTGTAAAAAGGTATTCTGAACCCAATGGGACAAGTTTCGTCGAATTCCGACATCGTTTGGAAAAATTTCCTTTATAAAACTAGAAATAAACATGTGTTTAAATTTTTCACGATCACCTGATAAATCGAAACAACTTGAAACTTTGAAATCTAGTAATAATTCTTCGATACGAACCCAACGGCACCAGTTTCGTCGCATTCTGAGACTGTTTCCCCGGTAGGCTATTTTTACACGCACCGCAATGCCTTTTTTAACGTCAAATTACGCGGTCTTCAAATAACAAACTATATACCTATCCTGACTCTAATCGACGATACAAACTCAACGGAATTGGTTTCGTGGCTTAATTCGATCGTCTGCTCAGGTTATACCCAAAAAACCCTTTATTAAATTAATTACACGTCATAGAAAATGAATTGACGTTTATGGCTATCGTGGTCACATACGACATCGGTTTGCCACACAATTCAACACCGTACAATAATTTAACGATACGGTCCCAATGGAACTGATTTCGTCGAAATCTGAGTCCGTTTACAAAACGGCTATTTTAACGCGTATATTTTAAATAACGATTTCCACAGCGACTATTTCAAAATTTGATTTGACCATAACTAACAAATTATAACACGAAATCTGGATTTTTCTCTTTCATATGAACATTATGATCAATACGGTTCCAACGTGTCTCGTTTCACAGAAACCCGACTTATATCGGATCCTGTATTCTCAGTTGAAGTTCGAAACTCCATATTACGAACTGCTGCGCGATTTCGAGCTCATTTTATAATTATATTATAAATTAACGTCAAACTTCGTTTTTAATCAATAAATTCCTATATGTAATTCAATTAAAATTTTTAAAACAAATTTAAATATTCAGAATTCAACGGTCGAAAATCCGGGTCGTTACATTCCTTCCCCCTTAAAATAATTTCGTCCTCGAAATTGCTAAGGTAGGAAAAGATGCTACGTACCCTGTTAACTAGGTCCAATAATCCTTTTTGTTTTTTTTCCACCTCTTAACTCCAGTTTAACTGGACCAATTTATTTCAATTAAAATATTCATTTATTCTTACTAACGAAAAAATTTCTGAAAATTTTCTAACACGTTAATTCTGAAAAATTTCGGCAGCATCTCCTCTGCACGGCTCAATCGGTACAACCACAACTCGCCTTTCTAGGCCTTCTCCTATCCGAAAGAAAATCAAAAAGCCAAGTGGCTTGCCTCATAGGCTCATAAAATCATCAACCCAAACAATATTGTAAACATGTACCTTTTTGTCGGGCATAATTCTATCTCTTGCACTTTCTTCCATTTTGCTCAGCATACATATATCCATTTCCAGTTGGTTTCAAATCAATCCAACCTTTGATCTTTAACTTCTGATTGGATCACTTCTATTCACTAATCCAAACTGAGTTCTATTATCCAAAGTCAACCCTCTTATTTTGCTTGGGCTCAAAAATAATTTAACTCCAATTAACGACATACAATATAAGTATTCAACTTGTTTAGTATAAGTCGAATCTATTTTAATATTTCGAATTTCAACATCTCTATACTTAATTTCATTCGGGATTACTTCTAATTCAATCCAGTTTTATTTAACTTAAGTTAAATCCCAATTCATTTGATACATTTTGACCATTTTCAATCTATTCAACTTTTTCAAGTTAAAAAAATTTCAGAATTCAAATTCCCGGGTTTTATTTCAAATTAGTTTGAAATCATATATATATTTATATAGATATTTATAATCAACTCAATTCAAAACATTTGAATTTCTAAATCATCATTTCCTTTTTAAACAATTTTTTTTTCTTTTCATTCCTAAATTACCCTGGTAGCAATCCGTCACTCAGAAACTTGAAAATGAATACCGATAATGCTGCAGTCCATTATCAGAATTATTTTCTCGCCACTGAAGTGGTTTCAGTGCTTAATCACTTTCAAACTCATTAAAAATCATTCTCATTAAAAATCATTCTCATTCAAAAATACCTTCAAGTAATGCTATATTACCTTTAAAATACTTCAGAAAATATTTCTAAACTCCCGGAATTCAAATTCTAATTCTGGTTTGAATTTAATTTCAGATCATCTTATTTATGTCTATTTCCCATATACAAGTTATATTTGGTTATATATAACTGTTTCAATATTTTATAATTCCATTTGATTGTAATAACAATCCATACATCCATACATAATAATTCAGAAATTATTTCTTTTATATCAAAATAGTTTTTGGGTAAATTTATTTCATTTACCCACTTTAAAACAATACTGTGTCGAATTACTTTGTTCGAGAGTTTAGAAACACCTATCGATACAGTTGTACATCCTGCATCGACCAGAATTCATAAGCCACTCAACAAACCAGCCAACACAATATAAAACAATTTTATATCAAATCTACAAATACGCGCTCATATATATATACTCAAACTCAATCTAGGGTATTACTAACCCCATCTCTATTGAGTCACGCCACAGAGCCAAGGTTAATTCTCAACCTTCAGCTCTGATACCAAATGAAACGACCCGCAAATCCGTACCCTTTGAGTCGACCAATAACACCACACGTCCAACTCAATTTGCACAGAAATACGAATCATTATTAGAAAGAAGTTAGAGGATGAGAAATAGAAAGAAAGAATAGTTAGAATAGAAGAAAACGAAGAATACAAATCTCACAGCGGAACAAATAAAATATATTAGATAACATATCTTTTGAAATAAAAATCAGTAACTGTATATATATATACGTACCATTATCAGAGCACAACAATTATTCCTGGAACAGTTATCAACACCTGTTTCCAGATACAACATAGTACACAGCGGAAATATGACAGTCTATAGCTAACTGGTGAAGCCTCCTGCTTCAAACTCCTCCAAGTGAATCTGAAAAATCCCGACTACTTGACTGCCCGTACAAATTTGGGCACCCAAGAGTTTAGGGTAAACAAACAAAATAAACTATGGGTCAGTCATGGGACTGGTGTGAGTAAACTCCAACCATTTGTTTAACTTTTAAAGTTCCTTTCAAAAGAAATGATAATCGTAAGACCGATCCACACATAAATACGGATGGTTTTTACCTTACGATAATCCAAAACATTTTGATATCAAAATCTGGTGATATTATAATAATGTCTACAACAAATAAATAGAATCTAGCGGAACGCTTGCATCTCACGCTCCATATATAATATAAAATCAAAAACAGCAGGGCGCTTATTGGAGATTGGATTTCCAACATGACAAGGTATGGGACCACCTTCCGATAGTGTATCTCTAGAGACGAATACACTGGGTTCAACAAGAACATCTTGCAACCCGGCCCACACATGACCGACCACTCATTTCTCTTGAGTGTATCGAATGTATACCACCGACGGTTGGGATCAGCAACCGCCTCCCGATAAGGGACAGCATCAATAGATTTAAGAAGCAAAAGGAATTTCTCTAGATAGGTGGTTATACATCCTAATGGGTGCGACCCACATAGCCATGCTGCCTGCCCGATTTTTGTCCAATTCCGGGTTGATGAGGCTTGAGGTTTGAATTATCTTCCAGAACATCTGGCCATCATTCACTTTGAATGCCACATCGTCAGATCCATCGGAAATCACTAATTGATTCCCACAAAAATACTCAGATTGTTAGGCTAAAGAAGCTTCCCTTCTATGCCCAACTTCGTACGTTTGAAGGAATCAACGTACGTAACCCCCTTTGGAAATACTCTGTCAGACACTCGTCCATACAAGTTGTCCTGGGTCTGGACAAACCGAAGGCACTATCCCGTAAACAGGATAGCCCTTGCATAACTCCGTCTTCAATTTTCTTCAGCATAAGTTGCTTCATAACGCTTACGCCAATACGGAGTGGTTTTCAGATATCAAATCTGATCCCGGTCTCTCCATATTGACAACGGAGGTATATATAAAAAAATAAAACTTTGATAGTCGGTGATTTAACTATCAAAGAAACATCCATACAATCAACGGTCCTATTTCCAAATGGAAATTCTATCAATCAAGCATCAAACAACACTGGGCCCTTTTTATATTAGTTCTTTATTACATTATCATTTCCAATTCCCATTTTCCACCTTTCGTGTTCTTTCAAAGCTCTATTTTCTCTCTTGATTATTGGGAAACATTTCCAATATATAAAATTCCTTTATTGAGAAAATATCTTTTACTCCAGTTAGAAAACATTTCTAAATCCTTTGAATTAACTGATGTTATAAACATCGTTATTATAACTCAAATCATAAATCATTCCTTAACTAACGATATCACTAACCAACCCTTGCTATCGAGCCTTAACCATTTCTCCGTCAATAATGCAGTCAGTCAAGTTGGGGTATAATTACCTCTCAGACCTTAACTGAACGACATTCTTAACTTTGAAATAGTCAGAGCTCACAACTTTAAACCAAACATTGCTTACGCGACTCTCGGATTTGATCTACGAACACACCTTCTTTATAAAATATTGATTATAACGGTAGCGTTATAATCGCTGTCTTCAAATGTTTGGTTTATAAAACATTGCTTTCAACAACAGCGTTAAAACCGCTGTCTAGCATTATAGAACACTTATCATAACCATAGCATTAAGATTGCTATTAAAACAGTTATTATAACGGCAGCGTTAAAATTGCTATTTAGATTTACCAAGACATTTATTATAACAGCAGCGCCTAAAATTGCTGTATAGATTTACAACCTCTATTATAACAACAGCGCTAGAATCACTGTTTAGTTTTATAAAAGCATTTCTTACAAAGACAGCGTTATAATCGCTGTTTAAAATTATAAAAGCATTTCTTATAACAACAGCGTTATGATTGCTGTTTTGAATAAAATACCGTGTGCGACGCACACGCTTCCGTTGTTCATTTTAAAAGATTGTCAAAATGTCTGGATTTAAACAATGCAGACATTTATCATTCTATTTGTCGAAACCCATAAGATAAAGAGTATATAAGGATAAAAATCCGGTTTCCACCTTCTTTACAACAAGATTTCTTCCTTGGATTTTTATTCCAAAAATCCAAAATGTTTAACACAAAACCGTCTACTGTGTTCTTCCCTTATAAATATTTCACTTGCAAAATACTTCCTTTGAACCATTATCCACTTTAATCCTAAATATATTTCTTTTATATATAATCTTTTGATTTCGTACTTATACATATTCTCTTAAACCCCAAATTCTATTTATAACTTCTATTCTGAGTCTTGCAAACAAATCTGATTTTTATTCCAATCGTTAAAAATCTGTTTATGATTTGCTTTATACTCTGCTAAGTTCAAATCCCATCTCAAATATTGATTTCAAATCTAATTTCCACTTTTCCATATAAATTTAAATAAAGCATTTATATTCAATTTATTCAATGATTATAAATTCGTTTAAAAACAACTTCTTCTTTTAATAAAACAAGTTTCTACTTTTTAATTCCATTCAAAATTTAATTTCTCTTTTGAAAATAAGTTCTCTTTTTAAACCTCAATTTCTTTTCTATATTCGAAAATCTTTTACGGTATTTAAAATAACTAAATTTCTAGTGTCAGGGTGATTCAACATAGTACAATCCATCATCATATACACAACACCATAAATAACAAACGGTAATATAAATGTTGAGGGATCCAGTTGGATCCCTCCAACCTGTTTCCTTGCATTCACAGATGTTAATAACATCAATAATATTATTTCACATCAAAATGAAATATCAGAACTAATGATCAATTAATGGTGTAATCCTATCAACCAATTCAACCAAATTTACCAACTATTCAACCAATCAACCATTTCACATTATAAAAATATTTAAAACTCGTTTATATATAAAAATATAAACGAGAGGGAGTTAGTGAGTTTACTCACCTTGTTTCGCAGTCGACGGTTAACGTCGGTTGATCTCAAATGTGTCCAAATCTATTTCATGACGTACTGCTCGTTGATGCGATCCCAATGCATCCTGGTTTGTCCGATCAGCTCATCCATCAACGTCTTCAGAAAATAACTGCGCCATTATTAAATTCAATTCACATCCACCTTATGTTTTCGAACTCAGCAGTTCTTTCCATCCCTTCGTTTCAGCTAAAACCATTGGTATAGAAGTTGATCACGTGCGTTGACGTCAACTGAAACCATCGGTTTGCTTCCATTTGGTTCACGCATAATATCAGTCCACCTAAGAGTTTAAATGATGCTACCCTTTGGTTTGTTTCCATTCGTTCGAAAATCAACTTCAGCAAACATATATAATCCATCGTTAACTCAATGAAACCAACTAATCCCATGTTAAAGTCATGAAATTGTTATTCCAGTATTCACACAACTACCCCGTCCTCCTTCAATATTTACTCCTCACGTCCTTCCAACCCGTGGCGCAACAGCAACTACAGGGACACGCATGAACTTCCTTTTCCAGTACGTCCCTCCACTAGCCTTACACAGAAACCACCGTCCTCCATTTCACGATGACACTGTATTTGAATCCACATCTCCTTCACAATAATACGGCTTTGTCAACAAACCCAACGTCTCACCCTTCATCAACAAAATTTCGAACTATCAACATAGGCCATCATTTTTCCTTCATCCCACTAAAATTCATTCACCACACTTCACCACCAGTTTCCACCAAACTCTTCCATCCCTCCAAACACACAGACCCATAACACTGTCTCTCCTTCATGGCACTGCAACCACCAAACAACCACTCATTCATCCCCAAACTGTCGAACTCTCGAGCTCCTACTCAAATCCGAACTTCGTCAGTTATCCCATGCTCGTGAACCAGTAAAGGTTCCGACACTTTTCGAATTCACATACCACCAGACCTCGGCAAATGATGTGGTCCGCCACCAACACTCACTTGCCATCACTTGTCCTCCTCTCGGTCATCACCATCGCCAGTTAGAATGCCTCAACTGATCGGTGAAAGAAGGAGAAGAAGAAAAAACGTTTCAGAAGATCGAATAGAAAAGTAAGGTAGTAGTGATTCAAGGATTCGAGACAGAAGTATATTTCGATTTTTGGTATTTACTTGGGTAATTTTTTGATTCCTGAAGAGTTGTTTTTTTTCTTGTGTTCATTCTGAAAGAAGAATGGTTTGTTGTTTCCCTTGTTTATATAAAAAAGATACCTTGGCACCCACGGTAGGTTTTTGTTTGGGGAACACGGCTGTAATAACTTGGGGATCACGGCTATACATAGGATAGGTTTGTAGGTCTGCTTCTCCAATTCCTTTGTCGGCAAGGAAAATAAACATAGCTAGCTGTCAATCTTGTCCCTCAAAACCCTTTATTCGCTTTGTAAATTAATAACTGTCGCCGAGGCATACTTTAAAGCTATAGGTGATTTGAGAATGGTGGTTATATAGGAGATTTTATTAATGTTTTATTATAACGAAACTTCGTGGTGAAGTATCAAGTAAAACTAACCACAGTCGACTTCTGTCTGCTGATGAAAAAACTAATATTGGTGTAAAAAGGTATTGTGAACCCAATGGGACAAGTTTCGTCGAATTCCGACATCGTTTGGAAAAATTTCCTTTATAAAACTAGAAATAAACATGTGTTTAAAATTTTCACGATCACCTGATAAATCGAAACAACTTGAAACTTTGAAATCTAGTAATAATTCTTCGATACGAACCCAACGGCACCAGTTTCGTCGCATTCTGAGACTGTTTCCCCGGTAGGCTATTTTTACACGCACCGCAATGCCTTTTTTAACGTCAAATTACGCGGTCTCCAAAAATAACAAACTATATACCTATCCTGACTCTAATCGACGATACAAACTCAACGGAATTGGTTTCGTGGCTTAATTCGATCGTCTGCTCAGGTTATACCCAAAAAACCCTTTATTAAATTAATTACACGTCATAGAAAATGAACTGACGTTTATGGCTATCGTGGTCACATACGACATCGGTTTGCCACACAATTCAACACCGTACAATAATTTAACGATACGGTCCCAATGGAACTGATTTCGTCGAAATCTGAGTCCGTTTACAAAACGGCTATTTTAACGCGTATATTTTAAATAACGATTTCCACAGCGACTATTTCAAAATTTGATTTGACCATAACTAACAAATTATAACACGAAATCTGGATTTTTCTCTTTCATATGAACATTATGATCAATACGGTTCCAACGTGTCTCGTTTCACAGAAACCCAACTTATACCGGATCCTGTATTCTCAGTTGAAGTTCGAAACTCCATATTACGAACTGCCGCGCGATTTCGAGCTCGTTTTATAATTATATTATAAATTAACGTTCAAACTTCGTTTTTAATCAATAAATTCCTATATGTAATTCAATTAAAAATTTTAAAACAAATTTAAATATTCAGAATTCAACGGTCGAAAATCTGGGTCGTTACACTGCTAAACGTCGAACTCACCAAACCTGAATCGCAACACTTGAAACGAGTACTAAATCGAAGTTGCTGGCCTTAAGAATCCATAGATACTCGATTTGTATTTTTGAGAATTTTATTTGGTATTGTTTTGAATTTTCTTTTGATCGATGATTTTTCTGGGAATGGAAAACAGCGGCGCAAATTTCTGTTGACTTAGAAGGGATTGAATTAGGTTTAGAAAGGAAGGAGGGGTATTTATAGACCACAAAAATATCTAGATATTTTTATATTAATATTTTAATATTTTTATTTAATCCTTTATATTCATTTCTAACTTCTAAAAATCCGTGTGATCACACATGATGCCCAAAAATCACGAAACCGGACATGTAGCTAGAGTTCGACATTACGGTCCCAACGAAACAGGTTTCGTCGAATTCCGACTTCGTATGCTCACACAGCGTACTTTTAACTGTCAAAATACTGACTGTTTTACACTCTAAAAATCCGTACGGCCACACAGTGACTCTAAAAATCACGAAACTGGAAATCTAACAACTATTTGACATTGCAGATCCAACAAAACTGGTTTCGTCGAATTCCGACTTCGTTTGCAAAACCGGCTATTTTTAAAGCTTTGGATGACCCATTTAAATATATAAATATATTTAAATATAATTAAATTAAAAATATAAATAAATTTATATTATCATATATCTCCACATATGATATCGTACAGCTTCAGAATATCCTATCAGAATTTACAGTTTGATATTTCAGATTCCAGATTATCTCGATATTCAGTTTATAGTGAAAATCCATCTATAACGTATATAAAGCGTTGCAAATTATAAAGGAATTCTACAACGCTTTTTCTGAAATTTGATTTGGACGTAAATCAAAATCTACCCGACGAAATCCTGATTTTTCTCTTCTACTAGAAAGATATACTCCACCAGCTCCAAACGCTTCTTGTTTCACAGAAATCTGGCTTAAAACGAATCCTGTACATTCAGTTGAAGTTCGAATCGCCAATTTACGAACTACAGCGCCATTTCAAGCTCAATTTTAATTATAATATAATTATACGTTCAAACTGACGTCGATTGAATATATTCGTCAATATAATTCAACTCTACGCTGAATTAAATCTTAGGGATGACCCTGTTCACCTTATATTGTGATTTCCAATATTTTTGATTATTTCTGAATTAAATATATTATTTAATTATTTAATTAAATTAATTATTCACTATAATTAAATTAACGACGATTTAATTCCCTAAATCACTATTTATATAATTAAATAAATTAATTATACCCCTGGAAAATGCGGGTCATTACACCAAGTTATCATAGTACCAAGAGCATCTTCAATGACTTCTAAATCGAATGTTGTTCTCCATAGACATGTTTTTGGAATTTTTACAATATTTACCCAAACCTTAATTGCATTTCTTCCCATAGGAACACAATGAACCATTGCGGTTGGATCGGTTGAAGACACACGTCCTAATGCAACTATTTCTTTTTTCCCAACCAATCGATCAGCTTGCATTTACCATTTGGCATAAAATTTGGGCTCTATCAATTAAACAAATTGGTTATATTATTATGTGCATCAACATTTGTACAATGGAACAAATAATGCAGTGTTAATTATAACTAAATTTACCTTTTCGACAACTCCGACGTCACTCATATGATTATCTAATAATGCAGTGTTAACCGCTTCAATAACTACTTTTGATTCAGGCCAAGCGACTTTGATACCAGTGGCATGCACAACTCGTGCCAGGCCTTTAGTGGGCCTCCATAGAAAAACATCTTCAACTTTTGGATTATCTATTCAAACTGCCACGGCGCTCGGTCCAAGAGGGAGATCATTCACAAGTTGTTTTGGATCACTCAAATGTAGTCGTCCTTCTACAACTAATTCTTCGCTTCCACTCCAATCAATTAATTTGTATTTATGATCTGTGTTGTTGCTTTTACTCAATTAAAAAAGAACACGTTGATTTTTATTTTTAAACAATCAAAATGAAAATTTAATAAGTATAAAGATTACAGATTACCGTATTATCTTCATTTTCAAAGTTATCGAAGTTGTGCAAAACAACTTTACTAGTTGGTCATACTACCATCTCACCTTCAACTTGTCTTAATGCGTGTCAAATAAAGTGAAGGCCTCCACAAGAAAGCACCTGATTTCCTCACATTGTCTATTATAATTTTCTTCGCATCTGGCCCTAAAGGGATTTGTTGAACGAGCTCCTTTGGGTCACTTGACACAACTCTTCATTGCGCAACAATTTCGTCTGTCTCACTCCAATACAAAAAATCATATGTATCATATTTTTCACCATGTTTGTTCTACAATTAACCAAAAACAAATTATATTAATAATTAAAATAAATGTCAATATAATGATATAACTCCAGTACTATAAATAACTTTTACCACTTGAGATACATTCGCTTCATCCAAGATTTTTTTTTTTCTCTGCCAAACAAATAACAAAAGTAAATTTTAGGCAAACACAATTCAGTCAAATATACTAAGCACTGGTTCAACGGAGTTGGCTGCAACACTTCAAATAACATTGCATAAACAAATTCATCAACACAAGTCATCAACACAAGTCATCCTACTGATTATCCAGTTGGATATGAATATACAATAAGATTGTTCACTCTTTTATTTTTCCCGAAGCATGCAAGTAGTGAAGGGACGTCGGGACGAGGGCTGCACGCTTGGATGGTCTTTGTAGTGCAACTATATTGAGGGTACGACCCAGGTTGTATTTGATGATATTTTGCAGTTCTAGGCCTCAGAGATTGGCGAAAAAACTGCAGATCCTTGCAACGCTTAATGGTTTGTGTTTAATTAACTAAAATAATGTAAATGTATCAAGAGTTTCTTGCTTGTTTGTGTCAGTGGAGTGAGGTTATGTGGATTGTGCTCTCCTTACATTAAGCAGAATGTTCTCAGATTTTTAGCTTCAGTAAATTTTTTCATTGTTTATAATTTTTTTGTTACAACAGATGGTTATATCGTCATTAATGGTCCCAAAAGGAATGACGATAGTCTTTGGAATAGAAGATTAAAGTCAACTCAGAGTGAAACTGATGGAGAACATTCTCGAGAGAAACTCTCAATAGCGACAACATCTCTTTCCAAACTAAAATCACAGACAAGACCTAATTTAATCCCCGATTCAAATCATAGATCGGCGATACCTACTGATTATCTCTCATCCCAATAACATGCAGGTCGATTGTGGTCTTCATTTCATGATAAGATAAAGAGTCCAGATCTAGATTCGAAACTTGATTTTCCAGATCTAGTTCAAAATTCTCAGGCAGGTACCTCTACGAATAAATTTTTGCAATCTAAATCTTGGTCAGAGGCTGTTAAAGAGAATAAATCGCATCAAAATGCTATTAAACATTCTTATTACGATCCATCAACTCTGGATAATTTGAAACTTGCGGTAATCAGTGAAGAGTTGGTTAATTTAGCTAGGGAAAAGTGGTCCACCTCTATAGTTTTCTATGTTTATGGAAGTAGACCTTATTACAATTACCTAAAGGATTACATCGACAGAAATTGGGGTTTGAAAGGTAGTTATAATCTGTTTCTAGAGATAATGGGTTTTACATTCTCGAATGTGAATTAATAGAAGACTATGATAAAATCCTAGCCTCTGGACCGTATTTCTACAGTAAAAGATTGATTTTTATGAAAAAAAAGGGAACCTGGTATGAAATTATCAAGAGAATTTCTCGATTCTATACCCATTTGGGTGAGATTCCCTTCTTTGCACGCATATGAGCTGGTGCACAACTCCCATATAACAAAAGGAATGTCTGATGTTACGTGCTTACCAGCTCATATTTGTACACAATTCCTTCAATATATTCCATGATGTGGGACTATTGTATCCAAACCATCATTCCTCTTTAAGAACATGTGAGGCAATCCTAACAAATAACACTATTGCTAATGGTTATGATAGTAGGCAGGCTGCTAAACACATGATAGAGTCTGTTGCGAACGATAATTCAAAGGAGGTTAGGGCAATTTATAACAATAATCATAGTAGTGAGGTTGATATTCAGCTAAATAATGAAAAGTCTCATTTTCAGCAATTGAATGAGAAAGGCAATGGCTGTGTTAATTTTGATGTGGTGACTGAAGGTTTTAGAAGAGCTATATATCATCAACCAAGCCAGAATTTGGTTACTAATGTAGAGAATATAAAAACTGTTAGTTTGGGTACCTTTGACGATTGCAATGAATTTCAAAATGTAGAGAATGCCGCAAGCAAAGGTTCATTTATGTATGAGTCTACAGCTCTTTTAGTTCTACAAATAGGTTCAAAAAGAGGAGAACAAAACTTATATCCAATATATACAACAATGGTAATAAGCTTGTAACGGATGAACCTTTGGTAGAGGAAAATCTAGATTGGGGTAAGCTTTTACAGCAATTCAATTCATGATCCAAAGCAAGAAAATCTAAAGGAGGTGGAGGAAAAACAGGTGGAGTCACTAATGGTGGTGTGTCTAAGAAGTGATCGAATTCTGGTTTCCTTTTTCTTTTGTTTCTGGTGTGTTAGCTTGGCCCTTTGTTTTCTGGTGACTGGGGTATGATTTGTAACTTGCTTATTCTCCATGGTTTGTTACTTGGAGTTTTCAGCTGCAAATGTTGATCTTCTTATGTTTTCTTCTGGATTTTTGGGAGTGGCTTGCTGGTTACTTTTTTGCATTAGCCTGCTGTTATGGGAGGTTATTCTCTGGAGTTTCAATGTATATATTTTATGCTGATCTATTTTGTGTTGTGCAGTGTCATGTTAAGTTGTTGTACTTTGTTTTTGTTTGGGATTTCTGTGTCTTCGGTTTGGACTGGATTTGCCATGTGGTTGTATAGTATTCGTTTTGTCAGTACTTGTAATTCATTTCCACTCCAAACCTCTCTTGTAATTTCCTTTCTGTAATGTAAGTACCCCTTTTTATTAAAAAAAAAAATGAAGATTAATGTCAACTTAAGGTTATTATATAATTGCAGCTGTACAGTCTAGTATAAACAATTTAAACTGTCTTAATATATTTTTAAGGCGGTTTAAGGAATTTCATAAGAAAAAAATGCTTTCCAGTTTATAACAGAGTATGTAATTCATTAATTTTCTATTTCATGAATGGGAAAAGGGCAGGTACAAGAGTTTCAAGTAACGCGGAAATAAGAAAGCTAACGTAGATCAAAAAGTTAATTAGCAAGACCAGCAAAAATACAATTCTGGATTTATTTTCTTTCGTCCCAGACCTAGTTGTTGCGCGTGGATGTTTAAATAAATAACATCCATATTTAGTAGGATATGAATATACAATCAGGTTGTTTACTCTTTTATTTTTCCCAAATCATCAATTCTTCAACTCCTAAGAATCCATCATTATTTCCAACATCTAATGAGTTGTGCCATCATGATATGCTAGCTTCCAAAAATGATGAACTTCTTGATGCCAGCCAAGCAATTAGTTCATATCTCCAAGCTTAATATTTTCTCACAAAAAATAACCCAACATGTATCCATAAATGACAAACTCCTTCACTCATGCTAATTTTAGGGCCCGACGCTTCACATGTAAACATATCCCACTTCTTTTCAAAATATTTCCTTTGGAGGCAATATTCATTTCAAAATATTTCTAGCGGTGTACAATTTTGTTCTAGAAGTAACCTTATCCTAGCAAACACAATTTTCATTTGAATGCCATGTATAAGTTGGCCATCTAATATTGCCTTTGAAATTCATATATGTATTCAAGGTTTACCTGATTTTTCAAAAGCATGTGAACCAGTCCATCTAATTCTAAAATTTTATTATGCATGCTGATTGTCTCTTTAACCTTTACATGTGACCATATTGCCTTTGTGTAAGTTATACCCCTTCACATGCCTCTCAATTGTCCAGGTCTGTCTTGTCCCAACACTTCTGCAAGCGGTCTTCTTGTAATTAGATGTTGAGCCAGAATTTAAATCATTCTCGGTTTGTTTAATTTTTTCATACACATGTTGTCATATATGCATACTATACACAATTAAAATATCAAAAATAGCAAACAAATTGTTGTCTAATAAAATATCAGAGTACTTATGATAGCATCTACAGCAGTCACATTTACCGGGTCGTCATTTTTTCAAGTGCGAGATTTGATCCAAATTTGAGCTCGAGAGACATAAGATGGACGAGGATTCGTATCTTTCTATGTTTGACAAATATTTATTACAACACGACACATTAACTAACTAGTTAACAAATATTGCAGTAAATAAATTAGCGATTCTTACCAAATCATCAACTACTCGAGCCATTCCTTTACGGCTACATATGTGTGGTATTTGATTCTTTCTAATAGCTTTGAATTTCTTACTCAATTCCTAAAAATAAAAAATGCATTATTTATGTTCATTCACTCATTCAAACTTCACAATTTTCAGCCAATGTGACAATAAATAAACATTTTTATTTGAAGAATTACTTAAAAAAAGTTAAGTACCAGTTGTGGGTGTCTTTTAAACAATCAAATCTATGCTAAAATACCTTAAACTCTGAAGTTGTTTTGGAATTGACAAACATCTTCCACTTATTCATGCTTAGGTTGTCAGATTTCATCTGAATTCATTCTTCTTCATCTTTGTGTCTGCTATTTTGTGAACTAATCTACCTTTTGAATCTCTAAAAATGCATCTCATTTGCTGAAATATGCTCGCTTTTTTACCATTCTTCATCCAATTTAATTCTAGCATGCAATATAACAAATTACCAAAGTTAAAATGAATAAGTGTATAATACCCTTATCAAAATTTGTGAATATAACCCTACTACTTTACCTATCATATATCAAGTTAGGCATGTATGCGCAAATAAAAAGAAATATGGCTACTTTTGTTGCGGAAAAATAAACGAATAGGAATGGATTGATGGTGAGGCAAAACAAACAACAGATAACACCAACAAAGCAATCACAGATCTAGCAATAAAAGAAATAACACAAGAGGTTTATAGCGGTTCCACTAACGTCATGTTAGTGTACGTCCACTTGGGGAGAGGAGATTTTGTTACTTTTCTCAATAAGAAAATATTATAAGACTGATAGTAGGGAAGAAGAAGAACTTTTAGAGATGATACACCTCACATTTTTGAGATGATAATACATTCACCTAATCCCTATCCTTATATAAGGATTGATGCTTGGGGTTGAAGTAATTGATTTATGATATAAATCAATGCCTAATTAATTCTCCAATTCTCTTGATAGGCTTCCTTGTTTAACCAACCAATTAGGGAATTAATTCCTTACTTTACTATTCCAAAAAGAAACCTTCTTCAAATCCTTCCACTCATGTAGGTAATTTATTGCCTATCCCTTTTACAAATAAAAGAGCAATAAATTTTTGATATCTTCCAAATCTTCTGCAAATTGGAAATATTATATTCCCAAATTCACAATATTTCCCAAATCTTCTCTAGTTGGAAATATTCTATCACCATAATCAATAATATTTTCCAATCTTCAGCAAATGGAAATATTGTATCACAAATTCTAACAATCTCCACCTTGATACTATATTTCCTTGAAAGCATACCAACTTCACCTACATCCTCTTACTCTAAGCATCTTCTCAGACAAGACAACATGGTTACTTCCCCCAATGAGCTTCGGCATGGACATCACCCATTGCACTTTGTCAACAAACTCCAGCAACGCCACTGCCTGCCAACAAAGTGTACAAAGTAACCCCTTCAAGTAAGACCTATCAATCTTCACCATGAAAACAAACGTCTCAATGAACCATCTCAACCCTCTCCCCCACACCGTGCCACCACGTGGCACCTAACATTTCGATAAGAGATTCAAGTTCGAGCAACGCACGAACTTAGCAGTCTGCAAAGACTTATGCATATCCACTGCTTTCTCCTTTGATCTCTGACCAACTTCAGACGATCCCTTCTTCTGCTTATCAAGCACATCCTCTTGGCAAAATCCCACCTTGTTGAAGCTTTCCCCTTTGATCATATTCTGCCTATATAGAAACTCAAAGTCCCTTCTCGTTTGCCTAGCTTTGACATCTTTCCACGAGAACTGTAGGCTCCAACCCTTGGCTCTCCAAGTATAGTGCTTCCCATCTCTTGACTTTATTTTCTTCTTCTTCTCCCCTTTCTCCATACCAGCTAATAAGGCTTTCGTACTACTTCCTCCTCTACCTTCACTCAACCCCTTCATCTGATCCTTCAAGTCCTCAGATAGAAGACCTGCCTTCACATCAAGATCTGCCTTCTCTGAAGTACCCTCTCTCATCCGCATGGTGAAAAATGTCTTCAGCAAAATCAGATGGTTGGTTAGTGACTTCTTTAAATAGAGTTTTTCCAGCTTGGTCCAAATGTCCTTAGCAGTGGTCTCACCACTTATCTCTGAAATGACATTTTCTCCCATTGCTAATTGTAAAGTAGTAAACACCCATCGCTCCATCTCCTTCCTTTCCACGGCTGAAATATCATCCGCCAACTCCTCAGGAGCAAATACCACAGGATGAACATTGTTTCTCATCAGAACAACTTTCATCCTCCATTGCCACTTCTCGAAGTCTTTATCCCCATTCCGTCTTTCTATTGCTAACTGAGATTTGCTTCCATATATGTTCCTTTGATATATGCCCTTGATATAATTGCTGAATTCTCCTTATCTCCTGTCATAATGCCTAACACCCTTTCTCAATCAACCTCGTATCTCTGATACCAATTTTGCGGAAAAAAACGGATAGGAACGGATTGATGGTGAGGCAAAACAAATAACAGATAACACCAGCAAAGCAATCACAGATCTAGCAATAAAAGAAACAACACAAGAGGTTTATAGTGGTTCCACTAACGTCTTGTTAGTGTACGTCCACTTGGGGAGAGGAGATTTTATTACTTTTCACAATAAGAAAAAATTACAAGACTGATAGTAGGGAAGAAGAAATTTTTTTAGAGATGATACACCTCACTTTTTTGAGATGATAATATATTCACCTAATCTCTATCCTTATATAAGGATTAATGCTTGGGGTTGAAGTAATTGATTTATGATATAAATCAATGCCTAATTAATTCTCCAATTCTCCTGATAAGCTTCCTTGTTTAACCAACCAATTAGGGAATTAATTCCTTACTTCACTATCCCAAAAAGAAACCTTCTTCAAATCCTTCCACTTATGTAGGTAATTTATTGTCTATCCCTTTTACAAATAAAAAAGCAATAAATTTATGATATCTTCCAAATCTTCTGCAAATTGGAAATATTATATTCCCAAATTAACAATATTTCCCAAATCTTCTCTAATTGGAAATATTCTATCACCATAATCAATAATATCTTCCAATCTTCAGCAAATGGAAATATTGTATCACGAATTCTAACAACTTTAACAATCTCAAAATCAAGATTGCTACCGTTAACAATAATGAAATAAATCAACATATTTTAGCAACACTGACAACAATTAGCACATAAAACTACCTTGAATAAAATTAACTTAAGTGATGACATGCTTGCGATTTGAACAAAATTACTGTCATACTAGGCACAAAGTTGAAGTAAAAAGGTGGAGATGAAACAAATCTAGAATTGGCAAATTTGTCCCAAAACTTTTCAGGTTAACAAGTCAGATTAAACCTAATCTCAGACATGTTGTTCGTGCAAAATAGATATTAACAACAGACCAATTTTTCTACAGTGCAATGAAATAACTGAAGTGATATAGGAAAATGGTACTAGTACTGAGATTTCACAAAAGAAGAAGGTTCCTTTCAACGTCTCATGAGGAAACCACTAAACAATTAAACTACTACCAAAATAAATAGGCAATGTATTTAGAAATCAAACTTTAAAAGTGTTTTAAAAATTTGAATGATGGTAAAGCATAGCACGATAAGGTATCGATAAAAATGTGTTTGGTAATCGCTTGACATCCATTATTTTTGTCGTTAAAGCAAGCGTCAGCATAAAACAGTAAAATAAAATATACATTACGTGCAACTAGTAATGCGGGCAGCTAATAACACTGCATTTGCATCAAAAATAAATGTCATACCGGACATAAAATAACAACACAAAAGCTTGCAGGGACGTACATTATTTACCGTTGCAGTACGTAAACAAAGACAGTCGATTAAAGATTGAATTTATTAATTAAATATGGAAGATAATGAGGGTTGATTTTGAAATAACGTGAAAAATAATAGGTATGATTTGTTTTACCTTCAAGTTTTTTCTTTATTCGAGTTCACATATATCTATAAAACATATTCCAGAATAGCCGGAGTATGATCAGACGTAAGTTCATGTTTATTAAAAAAGATTGATAAGGCATGTTAGCCCTTTAAGTGACATATTAATTTTAGGGAGTATATGCATTCATCGATTTCATTTGACCATCAATGGTTGGTTGCATGGTAATTCACTACTAGATGAACAGTCTATTCTAAAGCTGCGTATGATCAGACGTAAGTTCATGTTTATTAAAAAAGATTGATAAGGCATGTTAGCCATTTAAGTGACATATATTAATTGTAGGGAGTATATGCAGTCATCGATTTCATTTGACCATCAATGGTTGGTTGTATGGTAATTCACTACTAGATAAACAGTCTATTCCAACGCTGCATTTCCAACGGCTGCCAACGGCTATTAAGAGATCTTTGGAAGCTGTTGTAAACCAGTAGAAGAAAGACCGTTGGAAGCCGTTGGAAGCCATTGAAAATTTACCTGCATATGTTCTAGAGAGCACGATTTGTTGCTCATTTTCTAAATCCTCTTCCCCAAATTCGATTTCTCTCCCCTTTTTACCATCTCACCTTCTTCAATTTAGGTTCCTCCACCCCCCAACAACCATCGCAAGCACCTTCGACATCATCTACAACCTTCTCCAACCCGTCTCCACGCTTGTTGCTCCAGGAATTAAGTAATCTTCGTAAATCTAATTTTTAAGTTTTCAATTAATTTCGGGTTTATTATGAATTTTACTTGATTCCTAGTTGTTTGTATACGTATGTTACATCATGTTACTCCCTAATTTCTATTGATATCACTGTAATCGTTAAGTTGAATTGGGTTGAATTGTTAAGTTGAATTAAGTTGAATTGGGTTGAATTGGTAAGATAAATTATTAAGTTGAATTGTTAAGATGAATTATTAAGTTGAATTGTTAGCATTTTATAATCTTATTGGGTTAGTTAGTGTGTAGATTTAAAAAGGTAATAATGGTAAAATTAGTATAAGAATTGTTATGTTGTGATTATAATTTCAAATTAGTATAAAAATAAAGTTGTAAGAAATTTTTTTATGACTGAAGTAAAAGAAAATATAAAAATAGTTTTGCATAAAGAAAATATAAATTTTTATGTATAAGTTCAGTATTATCAGAATATGTTGCGATTTTTTTTGAATTCACTTTGTAATATTAGCTTTCTTAATCAATTTGTTATGAACGTTTTTATCTTATAATGTTTTTATTTTTGTGGAAATGAAATGTTCATTCTTCACTGTGCATTGAAGTTGTAATCATTTTTAAATGTTTGCAACCAAAAATTAAGTCAGATAATATCAAATATCATTATCATTCAATTGTTAATACAAATTAAGTTATTTGAATTTCGACTAGATTGAGTTTAGAGAAATTGTTAAATCATGTTTAAAGAAAAATATTCTCAAAATATTCATGTTTTATAGCACATTAGTTATCTTTTTCTACTTAATTACGCATTCTCAAAATGTATCTTTATTCAATCATGTTGTGTTGCTCACATTCATATTATTTGCGCATTTTATAACAATATTTGATTATGTTCTTGTTGACGTGTAAAATTGTCGCATGCCAACACCCAATGTGTGTGTGTGAACAATTATCAGAATAAGCAGTAAATAATATAAATGCGAAGAGACACAGCTTTTATAGTGGTTCGGCACTAACGTCTACCTCCACTTTATAATTCTCATTCATCATGTCTTTGATCGATTACAAGAGATGTTACAATATTTGTGTACAAAACTATATGTATAATGAACTTTGAATGAGTTGTTCTTCTTCTTCGTTAAAGTGAATTGACTTGGTCAACTATGGGCAAGGTAGGCTTCAATGTCCAAGAGGTCTAGAGGCGGTGTAGCAAGGCTTGCTAGTGTTCAAGTGTTAAAGGCAAACATGCATGTCATGTTTTAATTATCCATCTCATCTCCCATGGCCATGGTGAAGGTGTTGGAGGCCATTAATGAGTGTCTGGAGCTCTCAAGGTCCAAAAATTCCAAGAGAGAAGGCCCCAAATGAAGCCCAAGGCTTAGGGTATTTATAGGAAGGAGGTTAGTTGGGAGTAAGTGAGCAGTGAGACCCACAAGAGCCATTTTCGCACCTCAAAACAAGCCATGTGCAGGAATTTCACACCCCCTGGTGCGGGGGTCGAAATTTTGAACCCCCCTGGGGGTCGAGATTTTGAACCCACCTTGGCGGGATTCGAAATTTCGACCCCACCAGGGGATCGAAATTTCGAACTCACTGTTGGGGTTCGAAATTTCGCCCCCACTTGTGGGGTTAGAAATTTCGACCCCGCTGGTGGGTTTCGAATTTTCGACCCCACTGATGGGATTCGAAATTTCGACCTCGCAGGTGGGGTTTGAAATTTCGACCCCACAGGCGGGGTGCGAAATTAAGAGAGGCTGAGGTGGAAATGTTGCTATCAAGGGAGTCAAAGTTCTTGAAGGGATCCGAGGTTTTGCTGGTCCAAAGTGAAGGATTCTAGGCTTCCGGCATGAAGAAAATCGGATGAATCGGGCGGTGCCCACAGTTTCAACCTAACCGGCTAGGTCGATCGCCGTCGAGACTGTGGGTCCCGGACCCCCACCGGCACTGCGCCCAGACCCGCTTGACAGCTCGCCTTCGGCTCGGAGCACGGCTCGACTGAGAGTTCATTGGTCCTTGCATTTGCGACGCGACTTCGACACTGCTGCTTTGTGCTTTATAACGCTTGAGCATGTCTCTCGCCAAATACTTGCCGTGTGAAAGCTTTGACAAAAAAGTGTGTCAACAATTCTTGGATGATTTATTAATGTATGATACATCAACTGTGGCATTTGAAATTCAATTTTATATCTGTGTTGCAGGTATATTATGTCTGACCCTGCTTCAGGCTCTGGCTCTAGACAACGTAGCATTACCCGGCATGCCGATGAGGGTAGTGGCGAACAGTTAGCTCGTCCGGTTGTTTATTTGAAGCCTAAGGATGACAAGACGTAAGTATCAAAATTAATAGAATAACAATTTAATGTTTTTTTTACATAATATAACTATATTCTATAAAGTTCTAATTTATATTTAACGCAGGGGTTTGAGTTGGAGCCATCTTAGACGATTCTAGATGTCTCTAAGGATGTGTATATGGCTAGAATCAGCAATTTTTGGCCTAAGTGGAGCAGGGTCCCAGCAGACGTTAAAGAGACTGTCTGGCAAGATTTCCTGGTATGTTTATACCGCTTTATAAATTGGTTAAATATAAATAAATGAGATTAGTAGTATTTTCTCATTATACATAGGGCAGTAGATGTGCAGGAGACTAACATGACCCTAGTTCAGTGACACTGGAACTCAAAGGTCGCCAGGAATTATAGAGAGAAGATGAATGAGATTAAAAAAAAGGGAAGAAACCAAAGTGGATGGGCGATGAAGTGTTTGATAAGATGGTTGCGCGGTGGGACACGGATGAGTTCAAGGTGAATCTATAATGAAACTAATTTATTTTTTTGTCGACTTTAAATAATTAGTCAATGTACATTTGCAGGCTAAGTCAGTAAGGAACACCACAAACAGGAGCAAGAATCCAGTAACTCATCGCGAAGGATCCAAGCCTTTCCAGCATCACCACAAGGACTTGGTAAATTTGTCAATTATTACATTTGTATATTGTTCAGTTAAGTAATTGATTATGTGGAATAGAATTATACAAATTATCAACTGCAGGAAAAAGCTCGTGGACATCCCATGTCCTACGTGGATGTATTTACTCACACCCACGCATCCAGGCATGTAGATGAGGCTGGCAATGTCACATATCAGTGGGATGATCAGGGTAAGGCGACAACTACATATGTATGCGTATTTTAAGATTTATTATCACGTCAATTAGATTATTAATTACTAGTTAACGTAAAATAAAATCAACATTCTATTATTTTTCAACTAAAATTGTTATTTGCATTATAGGCAAAGTTTCAGGAGGCACGGGCTCATGCGCTTGAGGGGTTGGGTCGTGATGAGTTGACGCAGGAGGAGGAAGACAGCCTATTTGATGCTGTTATGGATCCATCGCAGCGGAGCAAGCGTTATGGATTCAGTAACTTGACGGTAATATTCATATGATTTAACCAATATTTATTTGATTTTTGCAGTATTCGTATGGAGTACAGAATGTTAATATACAAACAATATCGCTGAGTATGGATATAAATATCTACCATTATTAGCTAAGAAATGGATGTATTATCAATAATTATTTACATCTACATTTACGTCATGTTGTTATTTGTAATGTAAAAGTTCATTTTAGCACTAAAGAATCAAAGTTTTGATCCTGTTATATTGTATTAACCTAATAAAATTTGTTTGACATTAAATAGTGCTTATGAAGTAATGAGTGAACTCATTTGATTAACATGCAGGTTAATATTTTTGTGCAAACTTTCAGTCTTAACACATCTATGTATCAACATATAAATATCTACCATTTCAACCTTTTTTGTTTATGCATCTTTGTTCCTAAATCATTTTCTTATGATTTCAGATCATGCTTATTCAAGAGTATCTTTTGATTATTTTCTTCCGTACTTGTATTTGCAGGTTTCACAAACTAAGAAGGCACAACACAAAGAAGAAATTAAGGAGATACGAGCATTGATTGAGCAGTTGTCGAACCAGAATCGTGTGCCTGCTATGCAAATTGAGCAGCTGAATCAAAAGGTTACAGACTACGTGCACAATTATGGTAGTTTTCCTTCATCGTCTGCGTTTGGAGGACATAGCGATGGACATGATGCGACTTGAGGTATGTTTTTTTGGTGTTTGGCTTGGAGATGTGATTTGTTTTGATGTTGTGTATATTGATACGGAGTGGATGATACATGTTTGGATGTATTTTGATGGTTTATATATATTGGTAAGGTTTGTAGGCATGTATGGATGCTTGTAGATATGGTTTGTTTTGTATATATTGATGTTTCCGGGTTTTATTTTGGTTGTTTATATTGTTATTGGTATATATATATTGAGTATGGAATTGGTTGAAAATGGATTGAAAATGAAATGAATTGGAAAGGGGGTGTTGCAAGGTTGTTTGCTTGCTGTTATATAAAAAAGGAACCCGGTATTTCCAATGGCTATCAACGGTTTCCAGCAGCTATTTGGTCATGGTTTACAAATGGTTTCCAATGGCCTGATACCGTTGGAAAGGGTCTGTAGATTCTGCTGGAAGCCGTTGGAAGTCGTGGACTTTATTCCAATGGCAGCCAATGGCCCTCTTCCATTGGAATACCGTATATTCTTGTAGTGTGATGCTTATAGCAATTCTCTTTCTACATACCCTTGTTGGCTTAATTTATTTCTATTAATGATTTTAACTATAACTTTTTTTTGAAAAAAAGATTAAGCTTCATTTCTTTGTTTTACTTTAATTTTGTTATTTTATTTTTCTTTAATTTATTTTTCTATAGAAAATATTAAGTTCAATTCGATAATATTAGAAGAGAGGAGGAACTTGTAATATAAAATGCATCATTTTCAAATAATAAATTCGGAAAAATAAATAAGACATATACCTGAATACATCCCTACAAAGCAACTTGGAATGTGTCACTTGGATCTTTCCACCTATCAAGTGTAACCGGAACATGTTCCCTTATTAGGGGACTTAAATATGAAGAAAAGTTGATAGACCCATCTCCTATTGGTTTGTCATTCGCATTAAATTCGACTTCAATACACTCAATGGATTTACTGGAAGCCATTTCACCTTGGTTGGACCTCTACGTTTGCGCTTCATAACTGAATTTGTTGTGGCATCTCGAGTAGTTCTCCCATTCATATCAACTTCAAAATCTTCTTCAACTTGCATAGTATCTTTCTCAACTACTTCAGCTATGTCTTGATTTTGATCATCATTGTTCTCCATGTTTCCAACTTCTTGCGAGTTATCTTCAATACGCGATTCGCTATTGAACCTACTGTCCTTGTGTTTTGCATTAGCTTTGGATGCGGTGAATATATCCATTATCTTTATACATTTTAGAGCAGTCGGCTTCTTTTTACCCTTTTGCTGCATATAAAAGAAAAAATTGGATGCTAAAAATAACTCTATTATGCAATATAGACATCGAGCCATATCATTACCATAGAAATATGTTCGTCCAAATTTTCCTACGTAGAGTGCGCACACACACTTTGGACTACATGTATGTGTGTGTGTATGTGTTTGTGTATGTGAGTATGCGTGTCCTAGGGTGTGTAAGGGGGAGGTGTTGTTTGCTTGCAACACAAAAAACCATAGTCATAAGATAAAATGGTGTAATTCAGTAGGTAATGCAACTAGTGAGCTTTTACTTTGTCCAAAATGTATGTCGTTGTCCTTTGCTGATAGTTTACTATTTATTTGGGTTTATATGTTTTGACAACAAAGTTATAATCAATGTAATGTTCGTGTCTTAGGCTATTAATTTATAGAACTGATGATATCGTCTTTTGAATCTTTTTAGCTGTTTTACTTTTATCAAATGAAGGTTCAAGGTAGCAGGTATTTTCATCCACTTCAGGACTTCATTGGTAATAATGGTGAATGAATTAACTATGATGAGATACCTTTTCTTTTCTTCTTTAATATAGACAATGAGGTAGAACTACATACAAAATTTAAAAGAATTGTATCGCTATTAGATCTTCTGCAATATCAAACGTCATTACTATTGTTCTCTCCTTCTCTTTTTAAAGTTGGGTTGAGCAACTGTGTCAAAGTTGAAGGCAATGTTTAGTAATTTGATCTCGGTCAAAGTTAAGTAAACAAACGAAGATGCTAATTAATTCAGTAAGTATCCAGTTAGTTCTAGAATGGTAATTCAAACAAACAAAAATGTTGCATGTATTTATGAAAACTGATGATGTATGTTAGTTCTGGAATGATTATGCAATAAGTATCCAGTTAGTCTCCATAGTATAATGCATATGCATAAAGTTTATGAAGTTCAGCATGCATAAATAGTATACCAGGTTTTAAAAATTCTTAAGTGATTTTGACTTAAGTTTTGGGAAATAGAAATGATCTATGTAGAAGCACTAACGCATTGGACTGTTTTGAAGCCAAGTGAAAACAACAAAGGTATATTATTGTTAGGCTATCCATTCCATGTCAGTTAAAGAAGTAAATGGTGCTATAACTTTAAATTGTTAGGTTATTTCTTGAAAGGCCATGCACACTTTAGCAGTCAAATGTTGAAATTTACTACTATTATTGCTTGAAGATTAATTGATCGAGGGACCACCTTGAAAATTCGGTACAGAAACTTTTTGAAGTCATTAAATACTATACTACGAAACCTACGACCAGCTCAAACCAGGAAAAAAGACAGTGCAAGAGCAAACAAAGATAACCAAAACAATTCAACTCCATGCACAGACCACAAAATGACAACCACTCAAGACTAACCCCAAAAATCAGGAACATAATGTAACACCCCGCGAATTCTATAACTGTGAAATTCACAAATTAAAGTATAATTAATTTCAAATTAAAGAACTAAGGGAAACGGGATATGCCATTGCGTTCGTCTCGGAAAAATACGCGAAATAGAGTCCGAGTTTTCGAAAAACGGAGTCCGTATGAAGAAGATATGGCCTTCGGAAGTTTCTAAATTAAGTTTAAAATTCGAACAGAATAAAACAGCTCAGAAAAACAAGTTTAAATTCCAAAATCGGGCCCAATTGGCCAGGGCGGGAAAACTCCCGCCTAATGCACCCAGTTCGACTGGGCTGTCGACCTGGTCTAGCCAGGTCGACAGGGCTGTCGACAGGGCTGTCGACCTGGTCCAGAGCCAGGTCGAACCCAGCCCAACCTGGCTGGCCTATTCTATGTTGGTCGATTTTCAGAAGTCTGCTTTGTCATTAGGGCTAGGTGGCAGGCTCTAATTGGTCTCTCTTTCGAATGAATGGTTACGATCAATCCAAGCAACATCGATGGCCCTAATCAGTTCATAAACCCTATAAAAATGACCCTAGACTCAACCTAATCTATTCATTCAAAAATAAGAACAAGGCCATCATGTTGCTGAGGAACGACTAAGAGTAGCCACCAATTGGAGAGAGGATTAGGAGGCAAATTCTAAAGCATAAAGCAACTTAATCAAATCAAATCAACAAGGAATCGCATCTCCAAATTCCTAAATTGGAGAATTCGCCACACAATTGTAAGTAGAGTATTATTTTGGTATGAACAAATAATTGTGTTGGTTTGTATACTTGATTTGTGGCGATAAAGTAATTCATATTTGTGCGTTACTATGATTCTTATCGATTTGGGATATTGTATACGTTTGGATATTCTCGAATTATGTTATTCATTATAATAAAAAAAAAAACTACATGTTTGCGGTAGTTTTATGCAAGTATACGTTTGGAATATTCGCAAATTATGTAATCCATGTTGAAGCTACATGTATGTAGTTGATTAATTGAAATTCATACAAGTTTGGGGTTTTGCTACTATGCCATCATAATGTATATTTTTGTACAAAAATCATTTTGTACGTAATTGGAACAAATTTGGGTTATTATAGTTCATATGAAACTATGTTGAAATTTTGGCACCATGATCTATGTATTAAGCCATGCTTTTGTACTAGAAAACCTATTTGCAAACTTATGAATATGACTAGGCTATGATTGATATTTTGCATAATTGAAATCCATGTTAGGTCTATATTGTTAACAAGAATTATATGATGACATATGTGGTACATAGCTAGGTTAGATTCAAAAATCCCTTTTGCAAGTTTGCATGACTAAAGTAAAAATCATGATTTCATGTTAGAAATATTTATGCCATGGTTATGTGAATAGATTTAAAATCATGATTAAGTTGAACTATACTTTTGTGTTAGTAACAAAAGTAAGCACCTTTGTAAACATGTAGTAATCCTATGAACATGATTTGCTTATGTTTGACATTATGCCTGAATAAAAATATAGGTTTATGTTGTAGTTAAGCCTATGTGTCAATAGTGATATTCTTATCTCAACTACAAGTTTACATGCTTTGATTCATGTCACTTATGCTTTATGACCAAAGTATACATTACTACTATGCAAGTACACCAGTTTCTATTTTGTAGTTCCAACGTTATGTTGCAAGTTCATGCGTTCACATTCCCCTCCTTGTGTATGTAATCACGCTTTAAGCCTCCCCTTTTTCTCATGGCTAAGTTGGGCTTAAAAAGGCTAAGCCCAACATATATATAATAAACGGACGTGTTAAACGGGGGAAAATAACGTTGGGTTAAATTTATTAATAAATGAAAATATAAAGTAGAAGGGCCCAAATTCAAGTATGGGTTGGGCCCATGATTGGTGTAACCTTTACACCATTAACTTAATAATGGGCCGCAAATATTTACATATAAGAAAATAAAGAAGAAAGACAAAATATGTAAATGTAGAACATACGATGTGTTTAACCCGAGGTTGGATTGAGTTGTGATGTAAACCTGCCCGGAACCGCCCGGCTGTCCAGTAGTCACAACAATACCTATCCAATGTGGGAGGTTAAACATGGAGCCCAATAAGGATCCGAGGTTAGACTGAGTTGTGGCGTAAGACTGCCCGGAACCAACCGGCAACAGGCAGCCACAACAATACATGTCTAATGTGAGAGGTCAAGGCTTTAATAAGACAATTAAGGCCGAGTCAGGATTGTTAGGATTAAGTGAACTAAAGACTTAATCAAAATGGAACATGCTAAACTAAATGGACTGGTGGGGGTTAGGTTAGAAAACACTTAACCAACTTAGCATGTTGGCTAGAGATAGAAAACCTAGTGACGGGGGGCCCTTTTCAGCAGTAACCCTAGAAGGTGTATCATGATACCCTGAAACTAGGCAGGGTGGGGCACGATTACTGGGCTGATTGTAAGAGGTCAAATCGACGGCGGTGGTGTAGCAGTGTAGGTTCTAACGGGGTGCGGGCGTGCACACACTCCGGCGCAGAAAAATAAAGCACTGGGCACCAGTAGCATACCTGTGCATTCTAGGATTGTGTCGGGCCGCCACCATGGGACTTGATACACCCCATGGTGGGACCAGCATAGGTAACTACAACATCGGGGGCCGTAAGACACATGTAACTATGCGAGTAGGAGCCGATCATTATAAAATGGATCACTTCACCCTGATTATGGGGTGCCAGTTGGGAACTAGTTTATATGGGTTCAGAGATTAACATGGGGTACGATAGTATATTCGACCCTAGACAACTTAACCAAGTTTATAGTGCTTTCCCACTTCTTGTTTATACTTATCGTACACAGTTCTTTATTCATAGACAGAATAGTCCTAGACTTACTCAGGCTTTATGTCTGACTCTACTTTTCTTTCGTCTTCTTTTCTTTCGTTTCCCCCCCCCCCCCCCCCCCAGGTCCACAGGGAGGGAACACTGCAGCTTGACCAGCCTTAACATCCAGCTTGAAGAGGAGAAATGTATTGCTTGGACCTTTTCGTTTTGAACTATGGCTTTGGACAACCACTATGGGGCTTTTGCAGTTTATCTATGTTTTCTTTATGCTTCTTTAAATAATGTAATCAAGACAGATTATGAAAGTGTTATGTTATGTTTTTGGAAAAGATGTAAGACAATCATGGTGATGTTGTTGTAACACGTATTTGCTTTTATGAAGTAAAAGTTGTTGTTTTTCCGCTGTTTACAAATATGTGTTTATATCTGTCTTGTATATATGTGACTTATACTTATAAACCTCCACCAAAATTAGGGCATTCCCTTTGAGAGTGACCCTAACGGAGGTGGGGTGTTTCACTTGGTATCAGAGCATAGGTTTACCAGATAAGATAAAAAGTTCTAAAAATTTATTTTCAAAAAGGAAATTTAAAGAAGCATTTTTAAAAGAAAAATATTATTTTATTTTAAAAGGCAAAGTCCACTCCCCAAAGCCATAGGTACTATCTCTTATCCTTCGTTTTGAATCTATCCTTTTTGTTTCAGCATGTCCGAAGATCTTAACTTGCCAGAAGGGGTGCCAATACCTGGTTGGTTTAGACGGTTCTTAGAAGCAAGGGCCACTCAGCCAGTTCCTACCGTTCCTCCTCCCCCAGCTGCAGGAAATCATCCAGCTGCAGCGGCACCTTTTCCTCCACCTCCTCCACGAGGAAACACTTTTGCTAAGATATGTAAAGATTTTAAAGCTATGAGAGGAAAGGATTTCCATGGAACTGAGTCCTTCGTGGCAGCTAGGAATTGGCTGAAAGAAACTGAGGACCTATTCATCATCTTTGAGGTAGAGGATAGACAAAAAGTACAATTGGCAGTATGGCTATTGAAGGGCGAGGCTTCCTACTGGTGGGAAGTCACTAATGCTGAAAGACCAGTGGAGACATGGGAGGACTTTAGGGCAAGGTTTGAGACTAAATTTCTCTCAGATGCGGAAAGAAGTTTGCAGTTGGAAAAATTCTTATTTCTTAAGCAAGGGGACAAGACAGTCAGAGAGTATGTGAATCAGTTCGATGAGCTGGCTAGGTTTGGGCTTGACCTAGTCAATACCCCGCACAAGAAGGCTCTCCGTTTCGTCAAAGGGTTGAATGAGCCATTACACAGTTTGGCCATGACCCATATACCCATGGGAGCCACGTATGAAAGATTGGTGCAAATGGCATTGCTGAATGAAGAGGATAAGGGCAAGAAGGAGACAAAGGCAGAAAGCTCTCAAGGGAAGAAAGAGGGTTTGCAGCCTAAGAAGACAGACTTTAAGAAGGGCGGAAAAGGCAACAAAGAGAAGAGGAAGTGCAATTTCTGTGGCAAAGTGGGGCACTTAGTAAAGGACTGCCGGAAAAAGAAGGCCAAGGAGAATGGTGGGTGCTTTTCTTGCGGTGAGACAGGCCACAGGGCTAAGGACTGCCCAAAGAAACGAGGACAGGGGCAGAGGGCTGGATCCACCCCAGGGGCACAGGTTCATGTGCTGGAAGCGCCACCTCTGCAACAGCGAGGTATAAATACTTCTGTAGAAAGTGTAGTTTATCTTTATGATCACCCCGTTCGCACTTTATTTGATTCTGGCGCATCACACTCCTTTATCTCGTCTGCTTTAGTAGAATCTCTGCACCTAAAAACTAGTATGGTAGAGGACCCCTTAATTGTTTCAAACCCAATTGGGGGCCCAGCTCATTTGTCTATGATCTGTTTGGGATTGAAAATTTCTATTCTAAGTGTAGAATTTCAATGTAGTGCCTTTGTTTTGGGCTTTTCGGGTTATGGTTTGATTTTGGGTATGGATTGGCTATCCAGTAATGGGGCCATCCTTGATTGTGAGAAAAGGGTTGTTAGGCTCCTAACCCAGCTCGGTAATACTTTGGAAATTTCTTGTAATCCCTCATACGCGGTTATGCTTAGTTATCTTGAATCGCTAGATGCCTCTGTTGAAAATTTACAATCAGTTAAAGTGGTCCGGGAATATCCGGATGTCTTCGAAGAGGTGAAGGGCTTGCCTCCGAAGCGGGAAATAGACTTCCGCATATATCTTGTAGATAATGCAAAGCCCGTTGCGTTACCCGTTAGACACATGGCTCCACGGGAAAGGAAAGAGCTCAGTAAACAGATTAAAGAGCTTCTAGAAAAGGGGTTCATTAGGAGGAGCATTTCAGAATGGGGCGCTCCAGTGGTGTTCGCTACAAAGGCGGATGGATCACTCCGTCTATGTGTTGACTATAGGGAGCTCAACAAGCTAACGAAAAAGAATAGGCACCCGCTCCCTAGAATTGACGATTTATTTGACCAGCTTGTAGGAGCGTCTGTTTTCTCCCAGCTCGATTTAGCAACCGGTTTTCATCAGCTAAGGGTGGCTGAAGATAGCATCGATAAAACGGCGTTCAGAACCCCAGACGGCTTCTTTGAATGGCTTGTCATGCCTTTCGGCTTGACAAATGCACCTGCTTACTTCGTGGACCTGATGAGTAGGGTATTCAGAGATTTCCTCAACAAATTCGTAGTGGTCTTCGTAGATGATATCCTTATCTTCTCAAAGAGTGAAGAGGAACATGCTCAGCACTTAAGGGCAATCATGGAAACTTTGCGAGTCCATCAACTAAAATCCAAATTCTCCAAATGCCACTTTTGGAGAGAAGAGGTGAGGTTCCTTGGGCACACAGTATCCAAACAAGGGTTAGCAGTGGACCCTGCTAAGGTAGTGGCGGTACAGGATTGGAAGACACCAAGGAATGCAACTGAGGTCCGAAGCTTTCTAGGACTAGCAGGTTTCTATCGAAAATTCATAAGGGATTTTGCAAAAATCTCAGCTCCGCTCACGAAATTGACCAAGAAGAATCTAGTGTTCAATTGGGACTTGGATTGCGAGTTTGCTTTCCAACGACTGAAAAGGTCTCTCACAACAGCCCCAGTTTTGACGCTGCCAGATGGGAGCAAGATGTTCACTGTTTATACGGATGCATGTGGGACAGGGCTAGGTGCCGTCTTAATGCAAGAAGGAATGGTAGTAGCTTATGGCGGGAGGCAGTTGAAGGTGCACGAAAAGAACTACCCAACCCACGATCTTGAGTTAGCCGCCATCGTCTTTGCACTCAAGTCTTGGTGACACTATCTCCTAGGTGAGAAGTTCGAACTTTACACTGACCATAAATCGTTGAAATATCTTTTCTCGTAGAAGGATCTTAACTTGAGGCAACAAAGATGGATGGAGTTTCTTGCCTCGTACGATTTCGAAATCTCCTATACTCCGGGCAAAGGCAACGTAGTGGCAGACGCATTAAGCCGAAAGAAATTGACCCTAAGCCCGTTGTTTGTTGAAAGACAAAGCCTAGAGTTTATAGCCAGCTTCGACTTTAGGCCTTCCTCCGATTTCATACCAGGCTTGCTAGCATCTCTCGAAGTGCGCCCAACTTTAGTGGATTCAGTAGGGACAGCACAACGCGAAGACCCTCAGCTTGTGGAAATAATTGATAGGCTAATTAGGGGTGAGACTTCAAGTCACCTCAACAGATACTCCATCGACGATAAGGGTTTGCTAAGGCGAGACGGAAGACTATGCGTCCCACAGACAAAAGATTTAATAAAGAAGGTTCTCGAGGAAGCACATCACTCCAAGATGACGATACACCCAGGCGGAGATAAAATGTACAAAGATATAAAAAGGACTTTCTTCTGGAACGGCATGAAAAAGGACGTGGCAGAGTTCGTTTCTAAGTGTATGGTGTGCCAACAGGTTAAGGCGGAACAGAAAAAGCCTGGCGGACTACTACATCCTCTGGAGGTCCCGCAGTGGAAGTGGGATAGCATCTCAATGGACTTCATCGATGGGCTGCCTAGGTCTAGGAGAGGCAACACTAGCATTTGGGTAATAGTGGATAGGCTTACTAAAAGCGCCCACTTTTTACCTATCAAAAGTAAAAGAACTGCCTCATCCCTAGCATCACTTTACCTCAAAGAAATCGTTCGACTCCATGGAATACCATCTAGCATTGTTAGTGACCGAGACCCCATCTTCACCAGCGAGTTTTGGCGGAGTCTGCAAGAAGCAGTAGGAACGCAGTTATGCTTGAGCACAGCCTATCTTCCCTAAACCGACGGCCAAACAGAGAGAGTGAACAGAGTTTTGGAAGACCTCTTAAGGCTATGCGTCCTTGACTTCGGAGGGACATGGGAAGACCACCTTCCTTTGGTGGAATTTGCCTACAACAACAGCTATCAAGCAACCATCGGAATGGCGCCCTTCGAAGCTTTATATGGAAGACCGTGCCGATCGCCCACTTGTTGGTGGGAGTCTACTGATAAGCTCATACTTGGACCAGATATGATCCGAGAGACTTCAGAGAAAGTAGACTTAATACGAAGAAGGATGAAGACGGCCCAAGACAGACAAAAGACCTATGCCGACAAGAGAAGGACCGACCTTGAATTTGAGGTTGGAGACAGAGTTTTTCTCAAGGTATCACCGCTAAGGAACGTTGTTCGTTTTGGAACCACAGGAAAACTGGCACCGAGGTTCGTAGGGCCATTCCCTATCATCGAGAAAATTGGGAAAATGGCCTATAGATTAGAGCTACCCGAGAAGTTGGCTGGAGTCCACAACGTTTTTCACGTTTCACATCTCCGAAAATGTCTACATGAGTCAGCTGAGGTGGTAGAGCCAAATATCCTCGAAGAGGCCGAAGTGGAACGCGAAGCAACCATAAGAAAAGTTCCAACCCGCATATTAGGAACGGAAGTGAAGTAGCTACGCAACCGTGAAGTCAAGCTCGTCAAAGTTCAGTGGAGCGACGCCGAGGGAGACGCGACTTGGGAAACTGAAGCTAGAATACGCACTGCCTACCCTTTTCTGTTCGAGGGTACATCCTTGATCTTTCCTTTTCCTTAAGTTGCGCTTTTATCTATCTTTTTAGGTATATTTCCTCGACCTTATCTTTTAGGTAGAAACCCTTTGGATGGAAACATGTAATTGAAACATGTTATGGATGATGGTTGCAAGTGATTGCTAGTGGTTGCTCGTGGTTGCATATACACACACAATCTAGGTTTTAGATTGGCTCAGTCACTTCATATTGCATATGCATATATGTTTGCATTCGTATATGGTTGAACTCTAATGTGTTGTCATGTGGATGTTGCATTTGTATTGAATGATAGTGCACTCATGTAGAATCAAGAATAGGAAAATTTGCATACATAATGGATTCATGGCACTTACATAATTCGCATTAAGGAGGTCAACTGAATCAGTAGACCGCCTGATTTTGCATTAGACAAGTACATGTACACACACTTCGCATATGATCATGAAGCATTAGAAGTCTTTTAAGGACAATGGATGCTCGTGTTTGATGGATGAGTAGATGGATGATTGGATGTTAGGATATACATTTTCCTAAACTTGAAGATTTCGGGGACGAAATCCTTTTAAGTGGGGGAGAATGTAACACCCCGCGAATTCTATAACTGTGAAATTCACAAATTAAAGTATAATTAATTTCAAATCAAAGAACTAAGGGAAACAGGATACGCCATTGCGTTCGTCTCGGAAAAATACGCGAAATAGAGTCCGAGTTTTCGAAAAACGGAGTCCGTATGAAGAAGATATGGCCTTCGGAAGTTTCTAAATTAAGTTTAAAATTCGAACAGAATAAAACAGCTCAGAAAAACAAGTTTAAATTCCAAAATCGGGCCCAATTGGCCAGGGCGGGAAAACTCCCGCCTAATGCACCCAGGTCGACTGGGCTGTCGACCTGGTCTAGCCAGGTCGACAGGGCTGTCGACAGGGCTGTCGACCTGGTCCAGAGCCAGGTCGAACCCAGCCCAACCTGGCTGGCCTATTCTATGTTGGTCGATTTTCAGAAGTCTGCTTTGTCATTAGGGCTAGGTGGCAGGCTCTAATTGGTCTCTCTTTCGAATGAATGGTTATGATCAATCCAAGCAACATCGATGGCCCTAATCAGTTCATAAACCCTATAAAAATGACCCTAGACTCAACCTAATCTATTCATTCAAAAATAAGAACAAGGCCATCATGTTGCTGAGGAATGACTAAGAGTAGCCACCAATTGGAGAGAGGATTAGGAGGCAAATTCTAAAGCATAAAGCAACTTAATCAAATCAAATCAACAAGGAATCGTATCTCCAAATTCCTAAATTGGAGAATTCGCCACACAATTGTAAGTAGAGTATTATTTTGGTATGAACAAATAATTGTGTTGGTTTGTATACTTGATTTGTGGCGATAAAGTAATTCATATTTGTGCGTTACTATGATTCTTATTGATTTGGGATATTGTATACGTTTGGATATTCTCGAATTATGTTATTCATTATAAAAAAAAAAAAACTACATGTTTGCGGTAGTTTTATGCAAGTATACGTTTGGAATATTCGCAAATTATGTAATCCATGTTGAAGCTACATGTATGTGGTTGATTAATTGAAATTCATACAAGTTTGGGGTTTTGCTACTATGCCATCATAATGTATATTTTTGTACAAAAATCATTTTGTACGTAATTGGAACAAATTTGGGTTATTATAGTTCATATGAAACTATGTTGAAATTTTGGCACCATGATCTATGTATTAAGCCATGCTTTTGTACTAGAAAACCTATTTGCAAACTTATGAATATGACTAGGCTATGATTGATATTTTGCATAATTGAAATCCATGTTAGGTCTATATTGTTAACAAGAATTATATGATGACATATGTGGTACATAGCTAGGTTAGATTCAAAAATCCCTTTTGCAAGTTTGCATGACTAAAGTAAAAATCATGATTTCATGTTAGAAATATTTATGCCATGGTTATGTGAATAGATTTAAAATCATGATTAAGTTGAACTATACTTTTGTGTTAGTAACAAAAGTAAGCACCTTTGTAAACATGTAGTAATCCTATGAACATGATTTGCTTATGTTTGACATTATGCCTGAATAAAAATATAGGTTTATGTTGTAGTTAAGCCTATGTGTCAATAGTGATATTCTTATCTCAACTACAAGTTTACATGCTTTGATTCATGTCACTTATGCTTTATGACCAAAGTATACATTACTACTATGCAAGTACACCAGTTTCTATTTTGTAGTTCCAACGTTATGTTGCAAGTTCATGCGTTCACATTCCCCTCCTTGTGTATGTAATCACGCTTTAAGCCTCCCTTTTTCTCATGGCTAAGTTGGGCTTAAAAAGGCTAAGCCCAACATATATATAATAAACGGACGTGTTAAACGGGGGAAAATAACGTTGGGTTAAATTTATTAATAAATGAAAATATAAAGTAGAAGGGCCCAAATTCAAGTATGGGTTGGGCCCATGATTGGTGTAACCTTTACACCATTAACTTAATAATGGGCCGCAAATATTTACATATAAGAAAATAAAGAAGAAAGACAAAATATGTAAATGTAGAACATACGATGTGTTTAACCCGACGTTGGATTGAGTTGTGATGTAAACCTGCCCGGAACCGCCCGGCTGTCCAGTAGTCACAACAATACCTATCCAATGTGGGAGGTTAAACATGGAGCCCAATAAGGACCCGAGGTTAGACTGAGTTGTGGCATAAGACTGCCCGGAACCAACCGGCAACAGGCAGCCACAACAATACATGTCTAATGTGAGAGGTCAAGGCTTTAATAAGACAATTAAGGCTGAGTCAGGATTGTTAGGATTAAGTGAACTAAAGACTTAATCAAAATGGAACATGCTAAACTAAACGGACTGGTGGGGGTTAGGTTAGAAAACACTTAACCAACTTAGCATGTTGGCTAGAGATAGAAAACCTAGTAACGGGGGGCCCTTTTCAGCAGTAACCCTAGAAGGTGTATCATGATACCCTGAAACTAGGCAGGGTGGGGCACGATTACTGGGTTGATTGTAAGAGGTCAAATCGACGGCGGTGGTGTAGCAGTGTAGGTTCTAACGGGGTGCGGGCGTGCACACACTCCGGCGCAGAAAAATAAAGCACTGGGCACCAGTAGCATACCTGTGCATTCTAGGATTGTGTCGGGCCGCCACCATGGGACTTGATACACCCCATGGTGGGACCAGCATAGGTAACTACAACATCGGGGGCCGTAAGACACATGTAACTATGCGAGTAGGAGCCGATCATTATAAAATGGATCACTTCACCCTGATTATGGGGTGCCAGTTGGGAACTAGTTTATATGGGTTCAGAGATTAACATGGGGTACGATAGTATATTCGACCCTAGACAACTTAACCAAGTTTATAGTGCTTTCCCACTTCTTGTTTATACTTATCATACACAGTTCTTTATTCATAGACAGAATAGTCCTAGACTTACTCAGGCTTTATATCTGACTCTACTTTTCTTTCGTCTTCTTTTCTTCCGTTTCCCCCCCAGGTCCACAGGGAGGGAACACTGCAGCTTGACCAGCCTTAACATCCAGCTTGAAGAGGAGAAATGTATTGCTTGGACCTTTTCGTTTTGAACTATGGCTTTGGACAACGACTATGGGGCTTTTGCAGTTTATCTATGTTTTCTTTATGCTTCTTTAAATAATGTAATCAAGACAGATTATGAAAGTGTTATGTTATGTTTTTGGAAAAGATGTAAGACAATCATGGTGATGTTGTTGTAACACGTATTTGCTTTTATGAAGTAAAAGTTGTTGTTTTTCCGCTGTTTACAAATATGTGTTTATATCTGTCTTGTATATCTGTGACTTATACTTATAAACCTCCACCAAAATTAGGGCATTCCCTTTGAGAGTGACCCTAACGGAGGTGGGGTGTTTCACATAAACTCCAAGCACATCAGAACATACCAAAGGAAAAAGCATGCTCAGCAAATCAAAGAAGACATTGGGTATTTAAGTATCTCTCTTCTTATGAAAGCAGATAATTACAATGTTACGTGGTTCTAAGTCTATGAATTACATAAGCATATGAAACAATATTAAGATCACTGTTCTGCTCTTATTCAACTTAAATTTAAATATATGTGATTTTAGGCCTATGAGATTGAATGTCGGATGCGAATAAGGCATTGACAGAGCGTGGCAAAATGTAATTATAATATTGTTCTTGCAAATTTACTATCAATTAATTTAAAATAAGTTTTTCAAATGTATCTGTTTTTATTTATTACTTTATTTATTAGCAATATTGTTAATATTGACACTAAATAATAAATATTTACAATAAAGCAATGTTCATCATTTATTTTCAATTTAATTAATAAGCTGCAATAGTTTGGCACTTATCCTCCACTTTCCTCATACAAAATAACAAATTGTATCAAAATTTCTTTTGCAGCAATAGTTTGGCACTCATCCTCCACCTTTCCTCATACAAAATGAAAAAACTGCGTCAACATTGCTTTTGCAACAATAGTTTGGCACTTATGGATTGATAGTAATAGTTATTAAATATTTATACTGAAATAGCATCAACCAACTCAACAATAAAATAGCCAAGAGCACTCAAATCAAATTAGTCTATAAAACAAGGCAATCAATGCTAAATTTTCATTCATTTCTAATAGTTAATGGGAAAATGGATACAAAAACTAATTCAAGCATAATCAATGACGGTTTCTAAAACTTTTTTCAAATATGTCTTCACAATCTTCCCTAACATAGCTAGCATCCTCCACATAATGTAACACCCCTAAGTCCCACATCGTGGAAGCCTGTGTGAAGTGGGTACTTATATAGTAAAGCCCATCTCTTACTAACGCCGAGGCCTTTTGAGGAACAAAACCCCACACCTATACGGTGGCTAAGTTGGGGACAATATCTTGCGTGAACGGAGGTGCGAGCTATTACAGTGGTATCAGAGCCAATACCCAGCCGGAATTGTGGCTCTTGTGTGGACCATAGCGCCTGGGTGAGGTGTTTGTGAGCCAACGGGGACATTGGGCTCTGTAGGAGGGAGGGAATACTACAGCTTAGTGCTGATTTCTTTCAGTTGCTTGAAAATAGTAGAAGTATCGCTTTGGACTCTCTCATCTTTATGGCTTTGCTTATGCTCAGTGGGGATTTATGCATTTATGTTATTTAAGTATTTGCTTCTTTATGTACTTTGAAGTTTTTGGAAAAGAAAATTGATCCTGTAATGGTTTTCGGAGACTACTTATGCAAGCTTGTTTTAAAGTTATGATGCTATGAAATAAGTTTTATCTTCCGTTGTGTTTTATTTATTTATTCTTGTAATTTATCTGTTCTATACTACTATAACGCTTCATGACATTAATGCATTCCCTTTGTGAGTGACATTAATGGCCATGGGGTGTTACACGTGTAATAGCCCACACCTCCGTTCACGCAAGATATTGTCCCCAACTTAGCCACCGTATAGGTGTGGGCTTTTGTTCCTCAAAAGGCCTCGGCGTTAGTAAGAGATGGGCTTTACTATATAAGTACCCACTTCACACAGGCTTTCACGATGTGGGACTTAGGGGTGTTACACATAATCCATATCTATCATGTTTTCTTCACAATCCTGAATAACATAGCTTGTGTCTTCAATATAATCATCTATCTCTAATTCATGAAAACCTTTTGGTGATGCCTTCATTACAACATACCAATTCAAAGAATCGTTCTCTCTTGAATAAAAAATTTGTTTCGCTTGAGATGAAATAATATATGGATCCCTCGAAAACAAAGCTTGATTTTGATGAAAATTAACAAGAGTAAATCCATCTTTAACCTTCACCCTGTTTCCAATGTTTTGCCTAATAACACTTAAAAGTTGGTATATAAAATTTCTGATTGTCTAACAAGATTATGTCAGTCAAAATCCCGTAGTACGTGATCACATCAACCACTTAAGAGACAACTTTCGCACTTGCTCTACGCATGGTAGTAGCATCACAAGTCACTCTAGAATTCTGAATTTCTCTCTCAATGTCTCCCGTATGAAAACGTAACACATTAATTATATAACCTTTGTAGGACAAAACATTACTACTTGGACTATAGGCAATCCATTTTAATAATTCATGTGTTCGCTTGAGTTAATAGATATCTGAATAAAAAAAACTAATTAATTAATATTTTCAAACCTATAAAAAAAATTAAAAGAGTTGATTAACCTTCTTTTTAATCCAATCAGCAAAGTTTTTTGTGTTAGTTTTCCATAGCAATAATATTTCTTTCCATGCGCCTGTCCGACCTTTGTATCTCTTCCAAATGCATACTACTATAATATAAAAGATACTGAGTTACATTTATAATTACACATATTATGACAATAAATAAGTTAACAATATGTGGTTGCTCTAAAAATGACTCAATTATAGCTATATTCATTAGCACAGCAAGGTGAGCAACTTCCTTCTCATTAGTTGTCAATGTAATTATGTTGCATGTTGATATCAGACGCCCTTCGAGTATCATCATTCTCATAATCTTTGTTTCTACCTTCTTTCTCCTCAAATTGTGATGATTTCTTTAGAAATTTGCCAAAGAATCTTACAGGTTCTTCTGCGAGATAGTTTTATGCAATGCATCCTTCAGGATGTGCATAATTCCTAACATAATCTTTAAGTGTTTTCATATATTTTTCGAAGGTGCACATCCAACAAAAATGAATTGGTCCACACAATCGAGCTTCTTTTCCAAGATGAACTGTTAGATGTATCATTATGTCAAAAAATGAAGGTGGAAAGTATCTTTCGAGATCATATAAAATTGTAGCGATCTCATCATCGATTTGTTGTAGCTTCTCCCTATCAAGAACACGCTGGCATATTTTATTAAAAAATAAACAAAAATGAGTTATTACTTTCCTTGCACTTTTTGGAAGCAGAGCTCTCAATGCAACCGATGACATTTGTTGCATTAAAACATGGTAATCATGCGACTTCAATCCACTAACTTTGCCATCCTCCAACGACACACATTTTTTGAAATTTGAGCGGTAACCATCAGGTCCTTTGAAGTCATACAATCTTTTGCAAAAATAATAATACAGAACTAGACATGGTATATGGAGCCAGTGGAAAATATGTTTTCTTCCCACGAGGTTGTGCATGTAGAGCAGGTTGAATTCTCCAATCTTTTAAATCCTTTCTAGAATTAAGACCATCTTTCGATTTGCTATCATCACTACACCATATCAGCCAATTTGGCACACAACGTTGCGGGGATAAAATACGGTTTATAGCTGTATCATATTTGATAGGTCTTAGAGCCGTAGCAAACTACATTTTGCGATCCGCACCACCCTAAACACCACAAATCTGACCGTCCATCGAGGATGCTCCGGATCGGTTCATTTGACATGGCCTTTGTCCAAATCTAATTCGTATCATATTGTGCACCCCTTTGGGCACTCCAAACACAAATTTTGGCCGCTTCCTTTTCCTTTTGTTTTAGTTTAATGGTGACCGAAAACCCAAATTAGGATTTTCGATCGGTGACCAAATCGTGCCTCCACCTTTCTCTGGAATCTCCTTTCCGGCAGAGATGATTCGATTTGTGTGTCTCCAGCTTTGTTACTGGTCAGATCACTGGCATCACTGGCACCAATGATCGACCAGCGCAAAGCTAGAGACCCCAAATTTGGGTAATTTGAAGATTGTGGACTTTGGGTAATTCCGATGTGCTAATCAACTTATTCTTAATTTGTATCGTTACATTCAGGTTATTCTTTTTACTTGTTCATATTATCTTAATGTCACTCTCAAGGACGGAGCCAGGATTTTAATTTCCTCCAGGCTAAGTAAAAGATTAATTAAAAAAGTAGCGATCTTGATTATAATAGCGTCATTCACAGAGTAGATTTGGGGATAAGAATAAACATTTGTACTTGTAGGCAAATGAAATTTAGATAACCACATTTACTTGGTTCTTCACAGAGTAGATTTGGGGATGTAGTTGGGTTGGCAGTTTTATGTGTTTTGTTAAAAACATAGAAGATTGAAACAGGATCTCCTATCTTGAAATGTAAGAAAACCATGCAGGCAGCCAAGTTGCATTGTTTCTATTCTATGTGTAATAATAGATAGATGGATTTCAAGGTGTACAACCCTTCATGTAATACGTGAAGTTGTTAGTGTTTTGAACCATATAATAGGTTATAACTATGCAGTAAAACCTTAATTGTGCAGGGTCTGCTGGATTGGGATTTCTTTCATGGTACTTAGCAGGAAAAATCAGAGCATTTTTGGTATAAACTTCAGGTAATATCTTGCTTTTTTCCATCCCCTCATCTCAGATACACTACATTAGTTAGATTAGGGTGATAGAATAGAAAGGGCAAGGCTATAGCAATGTTATATCTACAATATTGCAGCCAAGGACAAGGAGAATTATAATGATTTTATGATTTAATACTTTTAGAGCGAATTAGTGAGTCATTACGTGAAAATCATGTTCGCAAAGATTTTGGAGAATGAAAAATAAACTGGTTCAAAGCAAAGGAATTGTTTTGGAAAATGAAATCATGTCATGTAACATTACATAAACATGTTATACATATAATTGACAAATATGCACACACGAATACAAAGACACGATATGCCCTTCACTGTTATTAGTACGAACAAAAAGACACGATATTTTGTGTAAATCAGGCATAAAATTACTTCTTTTTTTCTGTAGATTTTGTGTGCTTTTGTGTTGCTGGAACTCAGGCACTGGCTATCACGATTTAGTTTTACTGCCAATCATCATGTTGGCCTTTTAAGTTTTGTTTTAAACTGTGTACATAGTAACATATATAAATATTTATGTTATTATATATAAAACTTTATGATCAGCATCATGAGCTAGCTTATTCTCATAGTAGTACTGCTTTGATTTACAACAAACACATGGATTTCATCGGTTTATTGATCAGCACGTACGCTCAATCTTCCCAGCCTCGACTGGAGTTATATATATCAGGCTGATCATATGTTTTTACCTTTTTTTGTTAGTTCGTACTGTTATGAAAATCTTTGACAGTTTCCTTTGTATATGTCAGTATGTTATACATTGTGTTCGTGTTATGAAAAATCTTGTAAATGCTTTGTGTATATATATAAAATATAAATTGTGTTATTCTTGTGTATAAATTGTGGTATATATGCTGTATTATATGAAAAATATGTGCTACAGTTTCTGTATATATATATATATATATATATATATGCATATATATATATATATATGCACACACATATATGATTCGATACGGTCAAAGGCCGTGTCTGAATACTACTTTGATACGGCTATAAGCCGTATGTTATTACTTATGAGATAAGGTTTGTAGCCGTGTCTAAAAATTTAACACGGCGTTTTTTGATACGGCTATTGGCCGTTTTTAAGAGCCTTAGATACGGCTAAAAACACAGCTTAATCAGCATATATGGTGTAGTGCATGCAACATTGTGCTGAGTAAACTTTCATCCACAATTTTCTCAATATGCATCACGTCTAAATTGTGACGGAGTGGAAGTTCCTACGAATATCAACAATACGATCGCTTTAACATTATATAAGTTTATAATTTAATTATTGTGAATAAAATATAATTAAAACACTAACTTCCTAATATGGAAAATCAAAGAAAAATGATTTATTTTCCACCTTAATAGCTCTGTTTTTCTAGGATCATTTTCATCTTCTCTGCTGTTAGTACACTTCCTCTTCCTACATGTTACCTTTATAATTTGCTCCTTATTCTTTCTCTTCTTGGTTGCTTTTATTTCATCATTTTAAGCTTTTCCAAAATCATTTGGAAAATCTTTCAAAATAACAGAAATATCTCTACCCGTAAGAATTCTAGGTTTTTACCTTTCTCCATAGTGTTATGAAACCAAGCCTTTTTTCTTTGTAGATATGAAAGAGGAAAGAACCTTTTATGTCCCATATAGACATTTTTTTCGACTATGATTTAGCCATCTATGGCGAGTATTCACGCCACATAATGGACAACATTTTTTTCCTTTTACACAACATCCAACAAGATTTCCATAAGTTGAAAAATCGTTTATAGTCCATAACAAGATAGCTTTTAAATTGAAAAGTGTCTTGATAAATGCATCATAAATCTCCACCCAGTTGCTCCATAAATGTTGCAAATATTCTACCAAATGAGCTAAATATACATCAACGTCATTCCAAGGTTGCTTTGGACCAGGAATTAATAACGATAACATAATATTCTCCTTTTTCATACACAATATAGGTGAAAGATTATATATCACCAACATCACTGGTAGCAACTATACTTGGTACCCTTAATGTAAAATGGGGTAAAACCATCGGTAGCAAGACCAAGTTGAAGGTTACGTGGATCATTTGAAAATGATTTCCATTTATCGTCCACCATGCTCCATGTCAAAGAATCCATAGGATGACGCATTTTATCATTATTAGTTTTATTACTAAAATGCCATCTTAAATCTTATGCCATATGTGGGTATCCAAACATTATTCTGAATCTTGGAATAATTGGAAAATATCTCAACATTTTAACCGGAATACCTGGCATTATCTCTTTAGTCCTATCATTTATCTTCCATCTCGAAGAACCGCATTTCAGACACTTATTCAAATCATTGTACTCTTTCCTAAAAAGACAACAATCATTCTTGCATGCATGAATCTTCTCGAATCTCATGTCAAATACTTTGAGGAATTTTTTTAGTTCCTATGTGTCATTCACCTCCACCTTTTTAGTTCATATGTGTCATTCACCTCCACCTTTTTATGTGTCATGCATGAATCTTCTCGAATCTCATGAAGCTTCAAGTAGTTCATATGTGTCATTCACCTCCACCTTTTTAGTTATATTCATTTGCTCACCATGACTATACCACTTACTGCACTTGTATAAAAGATCCATTCCTCTTATAATCGAATACTCAATAGCAATATCACCATATTGTTGGGTGAGATTTCGACAATCTAAGCAAGGACATAATTTTTTTTCTACGTTTCCTAAGTTTCTCTTTGAGGCATGCACAAAATTCCATGCTCCTTGCTCGTATTCGCTGCTAATTCTATGATAAAATTAACAATTATCGACATAACAAATCAAGTTTTTATTTTAATTTATAGGATAAATTTTAAGCTAAATATTGTATTATTACCTGTGTAAATGCACCCAAACTTCTTCCACCGTCGTATATAATACTGTAACAAGCAAATTTCTAAACAAAACAAAAGTACAATTAAATAGATGTTTAATTTACATATATTTACACACATATATACATATTTACATGCTAAAAACTATTTCTGAGTATCGAAGTGATATTTCGTGGGAATAAAATAGAACTGGCAAATAATTGAACATCTTAACATTCTCACTTGTCGTTATTAGTAAGATGACATCTCAACAATCTCATTTATCATTTAGTTTTATCTATTCCAAATAAATATCATACTGATATCACATATTTATGCTGCTCATATGCTGATTCATCGTGTTGAATATGGATTTAACTTTTCATCAGTCTACGCTCTTTGCTTGAAATTTGTTTTCAATAAATATAGTAGGTTTTCTTTAGTATCAGGAGAAGCCTAAAGTGGTGCAGTGCTATAACAAAGAATCAAACTCTATTTATCTTATTTGAGGTACATACATGTTATCTAACTCTTTATATGTTTGATATGCTAAAACATTAATAGTGTAAAACATTAACCTATGAAAAAAATTACAATTCAATGCGAAACCAAAACCAATTGATAGCGTACGGAGTGCATGTTTTGTAACCTTTGTGAATTTCTCCATCAATTATTTGAGGAGTGTTGTCGTAGTTTCATCGTTCTGTTTTTATGTTACTTTTACATATGAGCATCTTCTCTTGCTTCTAATTTACAGAATAACCTCGGTATGCCCCATTTGGCTTTCCATCACACCTCACATCAACCTGAACCCACACTTCATTAAACACCTTTAACCCCTACAAACATCATCTACCTACCTAAACCATCCCACCATTCTACGACATCCTTTCTTGATTGCCAACTGCACTTCAGTAAAATTCAACCACAAACTCACATTCAGCCCACAAACACCAGCCCTTCGCCACCAACCCTAGTCATCACTCAACATCAAACTATACTTGCTTACCTGACCAACTCCTTAAACTGCTACCACGACCAAAACCCTCATTAACAAACTTCTAAGTTAGAAGTTGTAACCCATTGTATTCAATTATAATTGTACCAAAACCATCTTTCACCACCATGTCAGCAATCAAACTGTTGCACATTATATTACCCTCCACCAGAAAATCAATCGGCTTCATTACCCCTCCAACTTTGAAACCTTATGTCAATGCAAGTTCAAGAGCTCAAAATAGCAAATACCCTCCCTGTCTTAACCAATTTATACAAATAAATGAACAAACAAATCATATAATTGTGTGTTTTTACATAAGACACACTTATATGGGCATCGGTATATCCATCGACTAAATTTCTTCTCAACAAAATTAAAAACATACTTGAAATTTAATTATATTGGTTGTGTGAGGTGAGTGTAAAGATAGTTCTTGTATATTTTAGTAGGTGCATGAAGGGGGAAGAATAAAGACTGTGTCGTGCGATTAAAATATCAAAAATCTATACTATATTATAATTACTGAGTAGGAAATAGAGAACTCTCAGCCCTTCTTTGCTAAATAAAAATGAAAAGTCACACTGAAGTCGTGTTCTGCTTCCGCTATTATAATTACCGACAAGTCATGATAAATCCTGTTTTGCTTCCGCCTCCTCTTTTATTTGCTAACCCTAAGTTCGATTAGGGATTTGGCATCAAATTACTCTTCGAAAAGCCAAACATCGCGCCGCTCATCGTCAAGCATAGGTTTCCAATCTTGCCTTCTTCGGTCATTTTCCATCATCGATTATCATGTTGCTTTTCCACCCTTAATTCTGCTGCTTCATTCAATCACTGTCGGTTTGTATGGCCTTCTGTACACGGGCCATTAAAGGTAGCGTTCATCGGTTCAGTTCAATTCGTCTGTTATGTATCTTTTGCTTTATAGCTTCGATTTAGTTATTTCTTTTATATTCTTCATTTTATATGCTCATTGTTTACCTATATTTCTACTATATCACGTGTAATTGTTTGATTATTTTGTTGATTTATTTCTAGCTCAATTGTATTACTGTTTCAAATGTTCTTTTTATTAATTGTTTGTCGACTGGTTTCTGAAAAATGATTCATTGTTTGAACAAATTCATTGTTGCTTATTGAATAAATTTACGACGGAAATGAAAATCATTTGTCATCCACTGTCAAAATTGCATTTTTCTTTGTTAAATCTCATTTGACTTGTAATAAAAAAATAATTCTAACTTAAAATTTGATATGATTCAAATTTGTCTACCAAATTTGAAATAAATTTTATGATTTTTATCTAATAAAGCCGGCCTATGTATGAAGATTTGTTATGTTTCTTTGTGATCTGCGAGTGCACGCAAAATATTAGTGCTCTCTACTTTTTGTGATTCAACACTTATATATTGAATAATAATATTGACTGTAATAGGACATGGTTAAACCCCATTGTGAAAATATTGAATAATAATATTCTTCAAATGCTATGGTCTCTTAGCTCCCTTTATATTGAAACGACGTTGAAAACATTAGCTGTACATTTGGAAGAAGACATGCTTAGTGCAGTTAGAATCTTTTAAGACAAAGAAGAGAACTTCTATGTCTATAGAAAAGAATAAAATGCACAGATCCTTAGGGTATTCATCTCTTGGTTATTCATGCTTCCCCATGTGGTTGCTCAAAATTGTTTGTCTTATCACACATATTTACTGAAAAGTTTATGGGCGTTCTACTACAGCCCTACAAAATACATGGTCATCGTTATGTTTGGGATTTGAGTTCTTTTATATGGACTCTAATAAAAGACATGGTTACCAAAGTCTTGAAAGATTTGTAGTATGATCGCCAATGTAACTGGCAATAAAATTATGGTGGTAAAATCAGCGGTTTTGTTTGTTTCATTTCATTGGAATTTGGAATTTCTTAAACCATAGCATTAATTGATTGCTTTTGTTACGGGTTAATTAAAAAAAAACCTATGATTGTTGTGGTTAACTATGCAATGCTATGCAGAGTTTGGTTTCTTGAGAGGCCTCGCTGCTCGGCTTAGTCAATAGTTATCAAAATAATATTTTCCCTATCCAGTATACTTTTCGTCAACATTCTTGCTTTGAGATTTGTAAATTAAGATCATTATCTATATTATTTCAAGCAAATAATTTTCTCTTTATATGCACAAATAACTATTTCCTTATGCTACAACCTCTAATTATCCCTGAACTACTACAAATCAAATTAGATAGCTTGGATTAACTGTGTGGCAAATTTGCTCATTTAAGATTAAAATAATCAATAATTATTTCTTTGGATTAAAGTATTTATCACTCTCTACATCAAATGATCATTACAATTCATCTACAAACGTGAGCTGAGATTATAATTCAAGAAATTAAAACAATACCACAATTGTTTATGTTTAATATAGAAGTATATGTATAATTAGTTTAATTATAATGAAGCAATTATAGGTGACCAGAGTGGTAATCACTGTGCTTGGATTCTAGATCCTGAGAAAAAGGTAGTATTACTCCTAATTTCATCTAAAGTGAGGAACTTTTCTGGGAGTTGGTCCATCGATACACAAGAGGTACTAGAACATTAAATATTGAGAACGTTAAATGTATAGATATACGAGGATGCATTATTTTTGTATCAGCCCACTAAAGAGTACGCATAATTGCCTTTCTATTAGATGCCTACTGGTTTATGTGCTCTCTTTTATGTGTATATTAGAAAACTCAAGAATTACTTTGCTTCTTAATAATGAGCGTAACGGCACGCGCTCCGCACGTGATCGTGGCACACGCTCCGCGCGTGGATTACTAATTCTCATATATTTTATATTTTTATAGGCAAGTACAAATGTTGCATAATTTATAAATTGTCAATGCAAGAAAAAGAAATAAAAATATTAAATATAAACAAATTCTAAAGTAATGGCTACAAAATATTATTCAATTATTTTATCTTTCAGGAGATATTAAACATTTCTGCTCCTATTTCCGTGTTTTAAATTTCTCCAGCTTTTATGATGTTCAAAAGTTTGTGTAATCGCTAATATACATGTAAACAAATGACACTTAAGCACCTTTGGGACAATAAATATTTTCCGCTAGCAAACATGGCCTTATTCTAACCCTGTTTCCTTATAACATTACATTGAAAGATTATATCATCCAGTATATGCTATGTTCCTTCATTGTCATCGATGGTTGTGTAAACTGTATCATCAGACACATTAACATTTGAATATGCATGGGCCTCATCTGTTTTATCTTCTTGAGTAGGTTCATCAGCATTTAGATACATTGGAATGGCTTGCTTCCTCATCCTGAAGTATATAGAATGAGTTTTCTAGAGATAATGAATACTATAGAAAAATGTGTAGTTGATAAACATTAAAAATCTAGCGGTATAATCTTTCTAAGAACTTACCAAAACAAAATTAAGTCCTTACCTAATATCTGCCCTACAAAATTCACTAAACATAGGCTAATTCTATTTGTACACCAAAAATTGCTATACATACACCAAAAATATAAAAAAGTTAGTATACACCAAATATTACTTTGCATACACCGTGTATTTTACTAAATTATCCTTGTTTCCATTTTCGTTGTCTTCCCTCTTTCAAACTTAAAACAAATTTAACCAAAATTTTGAATTTATTACATCGAATTGAGTATAATTTAACAAAACAACCTTTAGTTCTTGCACCAATATTAAGTATATTTTAAACTTTTCAAAAATTTCTCAACTTCAACAAAATTTCTCAAATTAATTTAAAAAAAATCAATATATCTAAATTACAACAATTATTTAGCAATCTTATCTTTATTTAAATTTCAAGTTCCATGATGAAATCATTTATAACATTTGAATTAACATATCTGATTTGCATCATATTGTATTACTCATAAGGTAAATTTGATTTATTGTATGCAAGAGTTTAAAAAAAGTAAATATGATGAAAGGGTATTTTAGTAATAGATTTTTATAAAAAAAATAACGGTGTACGTTAAGTAATTTTTGATGTATGAATAGAATTTGCCCTAAACATATCACAGTTAAAAAAAATGAAGCAGTAAATAATTAAAACCTACCACCAAACCGGTCGGTCTTCAAAACAGGTGATGAAGAAAGCATGTAGATTGATGGAATATAAAATAGGGTTTTGAAATATTGCAGAATATATATCTATAAAGTGGAGTTTACCTGAAGCCAAATACTTCTAGAGTAGCTGAAAGAGGAAGGAGAAAAGAGAGAGAAGTAGAGAAGTTGATATGTGGGATTGAGGAATAAAAGAAGTTATGCGCATTTATAAATGAAATATCGCGGGATTCTAGCAGATGTATTGACCAAGGAAATATAATGATTCAATATTCAAGGAGGAAACATATATATCAGTGCATATAATTAAGTAAAGGTGATGTCATCTTTTGTAATAATAAAGGATATAATATATTATTTTCCCGAAATAAGTATAATATAAATTCTAATAGATGCTTATGCGTGAAAATTGCTATGACTGGCTCGGTTTCCATGTTCAAGAAGATCTCTTTATTTGAATTGTTACACCATGAGCCAATTCTAATTTTTTAGATCTAATTTCTTTAGGTTCTAAAAGATTCCTTTTATATATTTGAACATTGCCCTTCAATCCGCAAAAGGAACTTTTTGTGGATCTATTAAGATATGTTCAAATTGATTAAAAGGTATAATATATTATGATCCAGTATTCAAGGAGGAAATATATATCAATGCAGATAATTAAATAAAGGTGATGACATATTTTGTAATAATAAAAGAAATAATGTATTATATTCCCGAAATAAGTATAATATAAATTCTAATTTCATGTAAATGACGTGACAATATTTAATAATGATAAGATGTATAATATAAAGGGATCCATGGATATTTCCAACATTCTATATTTGTTCAAATGAAGCCTTGAATGTTTCACAATAACAAAAGAAAATTCTAGTACCTATGTGTAGATGAGCATGTGTGAAAGTTGATATGATTTTGGCGTGGTTTCTATGTTTAAGAAGATCTAATGCTAATATTTTGGATCTAATTTATTTAGGTGCTAAAAGATTCCTTTTATAGCTATGATTTTGGCGTAGTTTCTTTGTCTAAGAAGATCTAATGCTAATATTTTGGATCTAACTTATTTAGGCGCTAAAAGATTCCTTTTATATACTTGAATTGCCCTTTAATGAGCGGATGGAACTTTTTGTGGATTTATTAAGATCTGTTCAAATTGATTAAAGGGCATTTTCGGTAATTTGTGTGTACACCAAAAAAGTGTGACACCAAACCTATTCCAACTATTATTAAAGATGTATATTGACTCTGGCAAGTATGTCTACCACATTTTGTATTAGCTCTATAATAATGGTCATAAAATTGTAATATTTGAGTAAGAAATCATGTATGCAATTGAACTTGCTTCGATGACCTTAAATAAAGCCACTTTTAGCAATTACCAATGTTTTCTGTTATATGTGGGAACAAGGAAGAATCTGGGGATGAGAAGCTGGTCGATGCAAAAAAATTGAACGTCGAGTAATTCCTTTCAAGTTGAAGTTTTGCACTATATCTTTTTCAGACATGTGAAGATTTATTTTTTAAAAAGAGGCCTGCATACTTTTACATACATTCAATATATTTTCTTTTGACACATTCACAGCTAAACTTAAAAGGATTTAGTTATTTGAAGCACATCTATAGTAGGTTCCGTATTCATAGTATTTTGTGTATCTGTCTTTAGAAAGTATCTATTTATAGTTGAAGGGGCTTAAATTCGACAACATATGTTGAAGTCTCTAATAGCCATGCAGCATACAGTCTACGCAATATGTAGATAGCGTATCATATCAATTTGTGGCTCCTAATATTAATTTTCAAAACTTCGGTGAATTCTGTTAACTAATTGCATATTTTTGCAAGAAGATCATGGTGACTGCATATGCTAAAGAGAGATGATTGCTATGGCGCTAAGCATGAAGAATTTTTTACTATATCTGCCTGTGGACCATCTATTGGTGGGAAAACATCTTCATTATAGGTAGGTCATTTAATTTATTTAAGTAAATGATTTTGTTTGATCTTATAGGTTTCTGCATTTATATAAAAGGTTTATATAAAAGTGATGACTCGCGGCTGCTTCTATTTCCAGTTCGGAGTATATTTTTACTTTGTTTGGGTGATAAAGAACTTTATAAATTATTAGGGGAATTATTTTTATTTTGAAATGTTTCCGTCTGAAAGTTGGAAAGTTAGTATAGTGTCCACCACCATAAACTCAAATTTTAATAAATAAATAGCTGTAGAGTTTATTTATGTAATTGTCAGCTTAGGTATTGTCTGTTTTATCTCAACCTAACAATTTTTTTGTTATTATTTTTCATATAAGTTTATAAACCTGCAATTTGCATAATTAGATTTGTTAGGATGAATTTATATACTTGAATTTCAATTGAAAACAATGGAAATAATATATGTCAGTTTGAACTGAGATAGGTTTACCATTGTAAATGAAATACTCTGATATAGGCATGTCAATTATATGTGTGTATCTTTATGCAATATTACTATAAATAAGTTATAAATAAGCTTCTATAAAACTATAGCATCATGCTTAATCCTGATTAAACCCAAATGTGAATGCAACCTTGGGTGATGGCCTTTTTTTATATTAAACGATTAGTATATCATAAGTACATCGCGATTTACACTGCTCTCTTTATTTCATCTGCCGAATATCTTATTCTTTTATTATTTTTACACTCTCTTAATACGCTTTCAGCTGTGGAATCAGTATGTTACCTTTCACCGATGCAGGTGGACTCTATCAATGAATATTATTGACTATGTAAAACTATTGTGACAAATAAATTCTAATATTACCTATCAACTTGCAATGGGGTTTATCATGATTTTTTTTTTCATTGTCCATGATACCAATCATCTGGAAACCTAATTTTACACTATGTAGGTATTGAAATTAAAACTATTGACACGGACCAAATTTGTGCTTGAAATAAGTGTTTGTTAACAAAGTTTTATATGAATCTAATATAAATTTAAGTAAGTTAACTTGGTTCAATTTGACTAACGTAACTAAGTTTTATGAACAACCATTATTGAAGAAAAAAATTAAAGTAACTAAGTTTTAAGAATCAATGAAGTTTATAAAAAAATAACGTAGATTTAAAAATGTTAACTAGGTTATATGGAAATATAACTAAAGTACAAAAGTTTGTTAAAAAATTGGGCTACTTTGATTTTGTTTGCCATCTTTACTAACATGAGTAAAGCATGTTATGTAAAACAATAGTTTCACAAATGAACTTTTGGTCATTCCGTAGTCTAAATGGATTTGACATGACGATACACCTTTCTGCCCCATCGAAACTGTTTGACAGTTTATAATAGAAACGTAAGTATGCTATCTTAGGTATGACTCATGTATGTCTAACTAATATAGGTAGCAATTCAAGAAATCTACAGCAATATTCATGGTAGCCATGTTTTAATATGAAGTAAGGTTTTTCTCCGCTGATAAGGACAAGTCAAACTAATTTGGTGTAGTATAAAGTATGTTATTAGCATTTTGAGCATTACCATATTGTGGGCAATGTTCTAATATATTTAACTTCTAAAACAAATCAAGTACAAAGTGTGTTGTTACATGTTAGATCAACAGATGTACATGCCTCACATATGAAGTTTTATATCTCATTGTATGGAGGGCAAAACTGTTTATCTTTGGTACACGAAGCTCTTATGGTAAATTATATTTTAGATTTGACATATTTTGTGCTTGATTTTGAACTCATGATAAGCACAGGTGCATCTGCTACTGTTGAAATTCTGGTCAGATTTCAGCATCTAACGAAGTTGGTTTACTGTTGAAATCTTAGTTTTATGCCATTTTCATGAATCAAATGTCTTCTGTAGACCATGGATTTTTGTAGGACGAATGGATGAACCAGCAAAGGTAAAAGAGGCATATCAAAGCTCTACCCCAGAGAATGTGGCCGCTCTAAAATGCACAGGATACACTCTATTGGAAAAGTGGGATCCAATTATGTAGATGCAACAGAAATTTCACCCTACAAATACAATATCAGGTTCATAATTTTAGGACCAGACAGAACTCATCGTTGCAGAATATGTCATGTTAATTATTACAGTAGATCTTAGAGTGCTTAAACACAGATGATGTGAAATACTCAAGCAAATTCACATATGCCCATAAATTTTATATTCGAGTTACATATAGGATGCACATACATTTTAACGATATGTCTGTAATCATTAATTTGGAGGACATTCATTGATTACTTTATGTCAAAGCACAAACAAAGTTGAGGTTCTTCTAAGTTAAGGGTGGTGCTAAATGCATCATTTTAACCACTTTGTTTTATCAAACTCCATTCCATTTGCACCATAGGTCCTCGAACGTTATGCTTATTCCTCTGGCTTTTGTCATAAAGGATAACACTAAACGATATGTAACACTGCATTAGTTGTAACGAAATCAAAATTTTCCCTGACAACATTATTATTAATGAATATAGTGAACCTGAAGTTCACCTAACAAGGGAAGTGAATCTGCAATACAAAGGTATGGTGA